>BSBK01000535.1:0-477500 GCA_027943335.1 Chamaecyparis obtusa
GAAAAAAGGTGCACTAAACTAACTAGTAACTTAACCAAAACCAACTTCTCTTATATAAAACAGTAGAACACAATGAGCCAAGGGTGTTTAGTTTGGTTAACTATTTCCTAAGAGAGCCAAACAACTTAGGTTTTGTTCTTTTATTGCAAAGAAGATATATTAATTAATTAAGATATTATCTAATTAAGTCTAAAATAATGTGTAAATGACAATATAAACTAATAGAATAGAATTATAGTTACACAAGAAATAAAAAATAGAAATAGAAATAGAATAGAGACAAGAAAGTGCACCTATGATCAAAAGCAAAGGGTTTCAATGTTAGAATAATTTTCTAGGCACCGCTATCTTTAAGTTGCACAAGCTAAAGGAAATGTCCAAATTTAAAATTAGAAATCTTAGAGCTTCTATCACTTGAAAACTTAGCTAAAACAAGCAAGGCTAGGGCTAAAAAACCTATCTAGGTTTTTCTTCCTAAATTTTCAATGATGATATCTATCTTTGTAAATATTCTCTTTTTGTAGCTTCACACTATCGTAGAATTCTATATTTGTACTTGCACAAGCATAAAGAGGGGGGAATGCTTGTGGCTATATTGGAGGTTTCCATAGTCAAGCTCCCATTTTGGTATTCCTACATCTACAATAATAGAATGGATATTGAAAAACTATGTGTCTAAGATTATTGTGAGTAGTGACATGCTTAATCACGAAAAAGAAAACCTAATCAAATGTATTAAAGTGTATCCCCAAATGAATCAATTAAAGGATGGTGTACAAACCAACTAAAGAGTGCATAAGTGCATAAAAGGACTATTAAGGTTTACGAAGATATGAGCAATAAATAATTAAGATAATGCAAAAATAGAGAAGACATAAAAAAAAATAACACAGAGATTTAACGTGGTTCGCCTAATATGGGCTACATCCACTAGAGAAACAATCATCCACTAATTTTATTATCCAATGAAGAGAAAATTACAATCCGATGATTTTCACAACACATGACCACTTATTTATCAAGACTTTAGAAGTGGTTTACAAAGTCAATTAATAAAATCAAACCTAACCCTAAACTATTCTCATAATATTTTCCTTATACTTATATACTCATATTCATGTACTCATACTCGTATTCTTGTATTCTTATACTCGTATGAATTTTTATTTTATTTTTATTTTTTTTGGGGGGGGGGCTTTGACCCCTATTATGGTGGTGCTTTGTGCTGGCATTACATTGACTCTTTGGGAAGACTCCTCTACCAACGAGTGTATAATACTTGCATGATAAGTCGTCACATACCAATAATCTCCCACTACGAAACTGATCAGGCTCCACACCAAAACAATCTCCCACTTGGAGACTAATCTTATAGTAACATTGTTGCCTATGTATCTCCCACAAGATTAACACACATAGACCTGATTGTTTCTCATTTCAACTAGTGTCAAGCTTGAAGACCAATAGAAATTGAGTAGGAAGATAGTTTCTCTTGTATTACATCCTTGGTCAACATATCTACAGGATTCTTGCTAGTATGTATCTTCTCCAACTTTAATTGCCATCCTCTAAAACTAAATATACGAAATGATACTGAAGCTGGATGTGTTTGGTCTTAGAGTGAAGGTTTGAGTTCTTTTCAAGGTGAATTTCACTCTAACTATCATTATACAATATTTTATTCTCTTGTTTCTTACCTAATTCCTCCATAAACAGCTATAACCAAATCATCTCCTTACTAGCCTCTCTAGCAGCAACATGTTATTCTTTTGTAGTTGAAAGTGATACAACCTTTTGCAATTTGGAAATCCAATTAACCATTGTGCCACCTACAATAAATATATAGATTGTAGTGCTTTTCTTACTATCAATATCTCTTGCTAAATATGAGTCAACATAGCCTTGTAAAGTGGAGTTAGAGCCTCCAAAATATAAAGACTAAGTTGTACCTCTTAAATACCTAATAATCCACTTTATTGCATTCCATTGCTCTTTTCCAAGATTGTTCATATGCCTACTCATACCTCCCACTACATGTGCAATATTGGCCTTGTACACGCCATGGCATACATCAAGCTACCAACTATTGCAGAGTATGGAAGCTTAGATGTGTAATCCATCTCCTCCTATGTCTTGGGGCTCATCTCCTTGGACAATTTAAAGTGACTAGGCATAGGTGTACTAACTATTTTTGCATCTTGCATCTGAAAATTGTTCAACACCTTTTCTATGTAATCACTCTAAGACAATATCAATATGACATTTTCATATCCCTAGTTATCCTCATACCAAGGATTTATTTTTTTGCACTCAAATCCTTCATAGAAAGTGATTGTTCTAATTTCTATTTAAGGTCATTATATGTTGCATATTAGATCTGACAACAAGCATATTATCAACATATAATAACATGGTAATCTAGCTACCATTGCCCAATCTCTTGAAATAAATATAATGATTAAAATGACATATATTGTAACCTTGTTCGGCCATAAAACTATCAAATTTCAAATATTATTGCCAGGGTGCTTATTTCAACCCATGCAAGCTCTTCTTCAAATGACACACTAAAATTTCCTTACCTTTGACCTCATATTCTTATGGTTGTTTCATATAAATATCCTCGTCAAAATCCCCATAGAGAAAATTTGTCTTGTCATCTAATTGTTCAGATGCAAATCTTCTATGGCCACAAGACTTAGAATAGTTTGAACTCAAGTCATTTTAATAACATGAGAAAAAATTTCATCAAAATCAATACTTTTTTTATGTGTAAATCCTTTGACTACAAGTATATCCTTATAACTTTTGTTGCCTCTATGTTCTTCCTTTAACTTGTACATCCATTTATTAGGCAATACTCTTTTACCTTCAGGTAATTCCACTAACTCTCAAATTTGATTTTGTATCAAGGAATCCATATCCTCTTTCATTCCTTGCTCCGACTTCTTGATGGTTTCAATCTACATTACTTTTGCATAGCTTTCTGGCTCACCAAAATTGGTTAATAATACATAATATAGTGAAGGAGAATATCGTTCAAGAGGTCTACTTATCCTGGAAGATCTTACTAGAGTTTGAGGAGCTTGTTGTGGTTCTAGTCATTCAATATTTTTTAGCACTGTTGGGACTACATTTATTGGGATGTCGTCAAGCACCATGCATTCTATGTGTTCTTCTTCTTGCTTCTTTCCATGTATCTAATCCTTGTACATGATCTTTTCATTGAATATAACATCTCTACTCCTAATGATTTTGTGATTCTCAAAATCCCATAAATGATGACCAAAATCATTAATTCCATACCTAATAAAAGTACACTTTTTGGATTTTTCCTCAAGATTTGACTGACTTTCTATATCAATATGGACAAATTCTTCACAACCAAAAGTTTTCATAAATGGGTAGTTTACCTTTTTGCATGTCCATGCCTCCTCTAGAATACCACCATCCAAGGAACTTGAAGGCCCTTTGTATATCAAGTAAACAACAATTTTTACAACATCTGCCCAAAACTACAAAGGTAATCCTACATGCAATCTCATACTTCTTGTGTGTTCCATGATAGTTTTGCTCTTCCTTTCATACACTCCATTTTCGTGTGGTGTTCTAAGAACTATCTATTGTCTATAGATCTCATGGTATGAACAATAACTATCAAAATCTCTTACTACAGTACTCAACTCCATTATCTAATCTAAGACACTTTAGCTTGTCTCTTGTCTCATCCTCAACCAAAGTCTTACATTTCTTAAAGACTTCAAATACATCATATTTTCTTGGAATGAAATAAACCCAAGTTTTCCTAGTTGCATCATAAATAAAAGTAACATAATAATAAGGCCCACCAAGAGATGGTACCTAGACTAGTCTTCGTACATCATAATGCACAAGATGAAACTTTTCACTTTTCTTTTCCATTCCAACTCTAAGAAATCTGACCCTCATTTGTTTTCCATAAACATACTTTTCACAAAATCTAAATCAACTTATTTCAAACCTGGAAATAAATTCTTAGAATGGAGAAGCTTCATCCCCTTCTCACTCATGTGCCCAAGTGGATTGTGCCATAGAGTTATATTTATTCCTATGGAAGCTAGAGAAATAGAATAATCAGTATTAGTAGTATGCAAATACACTATACCTACCTTTGTCCCTTTTTCTATTATCAATGATCCTTTTGTTATTGTTGGTTATTTTTTTCCACCATTATCCCATCATAGATATCCAATCTGAGAGACCTTTCATGGGACAAAATTAGTATGTTCTTCTCTTCTTGATTCACCATGTTTACATTGTTCAGGATTGACTCCTTGGACCAATTAGAACACTTAAGAACTAGAATGTCAATGAGAGATAGATATGTTTCAACGAGATCCTATGGTCGGATGTTCATCGGAGTCCAAAAGAAAAATATCGGTGATACATATGGCATGTATCACCAAATTCTAATGGAGGTTAGGCTCTTTGGTGTTTTCTTGTCTTTGGCAAGACTTTCTTTTTGGTCTTGTTGAAACTGAGGTGCATCTTGGAGACAATGAGGATTACAGGGAGGCAGTGAACTCACCCCAACAATGGATGTCACCCTAACAAGGTCAAATGTTAGTTAGAGTCTCACTAAAATCCAACTAATCATAGGGTTCATCAAAAGGACATTATTGGTCACCATGTGCTTTGTCGATGGGAAATGTCACTACAGTAGGGGCTATTTCTATAAGAATCTTACCTAAATATATGAATAATTCAATGCAAATCGTAAAATCTAATGGGGGTGAGAGATAAGGTATGTTTCACTGAAGTCCAATGTAAGTGAACACAATGAAATAAATTTCAGTGAAACTTTCTTATTGTCTCACCAAAACTAGATTTTATCGAGATGATAAGGGTGATCATTATGTGCTTGGTAGATGGGTGATGTCACCCTGACATGCCATACATCAGTGAGAAACATCATATATCTCAGTGAAATGATTAATGTGTAGTTCATCAGTGTGACCTTGAAATCACTTAATGCTTTAGCGATGGTGTTCTCACACCAATAGTGATAGGGGAATGGCATCGATAGGAGATTTTGAGAGTTTCCACGATGTTCAAAAGGTTGACTCCATGGGATTAAAGTTCAATAGAAAGTTTTTTTATTGGGGAGACTCTCCCCAATGTACAAATTGATGAACATGGACACTGATTGACATGAAAGGATCATCATGGGCACTCTTAATGATGCAAGAGAGAAACAAATGACCAAATATTGATTATCCTTCAGCTACCCCAATGAATTTTTGATTTTGTCAACTCTCCATTATGTCTTATGTTAATTTACCCAAGGTGGATCCATGCCTATTGATTGCAAATAATCCTTGAACCTAATTTCTATACCACAAAGGAAATCATTAAGTGCTTGCA
This sequence comes from Chamaecyparis obtusa, assembly GCA_027943335.1. Lineage (NCBI taxonomy): Eukaryota > Viridiplantae > Streptophyta > Pinopsida > Cupressales > Cupressaceae > Chamaecyparis > Chamaecyparis obtusa. The sequence continues at coordinate 5,404 of BSBK01000535.1, forward strand.
AGGGATGAGTTTCTTCCTCGAATGTAGGAGCATTCATGTGGCATCCTTTAGTCACTTCTTAGATCAACTTGCATGTAGAGATCAAATATTTAGTCTCATATATTTCTTCCTTTAGTAACATAACCTTGGTTAGGGTTTGAACTCATTGATCAATCAAAGTTATTCCTGAACTATAAAGGCAAAGTTTGTTCATAATTTTAGGGTTCTTCTTTGTTTCTTTGTAGTATCTATTCTCTACAACTATAATTTCATTTTTCCATGCATTAATGAAAAATATTTGTTTTGCCTTATCTTTCCATTCTAATATAGTGTACATTTTCTTTCCTTGTATGGATTGTTTCTCTTTTGTTCTCTTTGTTTGTATGTTGTGTTGTTGTGCTCATAGATGTTGCATCATGAGAACTATATCCCTTGCATCCTGTCATTAGTTCTAACTTACATATGATTTATTAGAGGGTAGATTAGAGTTGAGATATGTGCGTATTTGGGTGCTTTATTTATTGGAGTTGATGATAAAATCAACCCACAACTCCCAAGAATCACCTGCATGCAAACACCCATCACACAAAGAGAGAAGAAAAATTTATGGAGGCCTGAACACAAGGATCCTTGAAAGAGGAGGCATCCTTGATGTGCAAAACAAAATTGTAATACAATGAAAAATGAATATGTTCTAAATACAAGAGAGATCAATCCTTATACAAGGAAATCAAAACCCTAAAGGAGAAACCTAGGTTGCATGGTAATAATTAATAAAAGGAATTAATTATTATATACCTAAAGTTTAGCTTAAGTAAAGAAAGAGATAATAAGTGACTTAATAATTAAATCAATATGATTTAATTAATAATAAAAATAAATTATTACTCTAACACCCCCCCTTAAGATAAACTTAGGGAGTAGCTAAAAACCTAGAAACAACTATTGAAAGCAAATGGGTCATGGAAACAAAGGCCTAATCAGGTACCCAAGTACAAAAGAGAGTCTCTATAGAGTGGAGAAATAGAGAAAACCACATGGGAAAAACTCCATTCCAAAAAGAGATGAAGACTATTGAAGGACTGAAGAAGCCTCCAAAACTAGGGAATGTTCCATAAAATAGGAACAAAGGATAAACATGCAGAACACCAATGAAGTAAGAAGTTGTAAACTCTATCAAAAAGTAACCATTGATCTAAAGAACCTCCACTAAAATAGAACATGACCAAGTAGAGAAGACTGTAATCTGCATGAGTGCCCTCAAATGACACTACTCAAATCAAGAGGCAAACAACTGAAATTGAAGACACAAATGACATAAAACACCAAATCCTGAAGATCTGATCAATCAAATATGAAAGGTTGCCTCCAAAAAATAGAAATGAAAGAGTGTCCATATGGTAAATGATCCATCTCACCAAAATGCATAGGTACCCAACCACTACATCCACCTAGTACATAGGAACAAATACTGAATACATAGCCCACTCCATTGAACTAAGGAAGCATAAGAACCAAAAGTAGAAACCCCCTATAATGCTAACAAGGGAGAGGTGACAGGTACACTAAAAAGATTGGCCAATAAGAACTACATCATGAAGAACTAGGAACAATAAATTTGTAGAGAAAGTACAAACACATATAAAGGCTACATCATGAGGCTAATGTCATGGAAGGAAAACTTACTTGACAAAGGTAGATGGCAAAAAAAGGAAAACATCAAACCCCCCATGGCACTTTATAATAGAGTGCGAGTATAAAAGGTACAAAGATGTGCAAGATCCCAAGCATGCAATAGAATGACACTTTATCTTAGTGTGTTTGCATAAAAAATATGTATACAATGCTCAAAGAAGAAATAAGGCTATATAAAACATGAATAATAGCCTAATATGAGTCATCCCATTTAGGGAAGAGATTCTAGGACCTGAAACATCCAAGATATTCATCAGAGTGCATAAATGAAAATAAATAAATAAAATATACCTAGAGAAGAATCTAGAAAAAAGACTCATAGCATTGGAAATTTCACATAATAATCTTTTCAACGATATATCGTTTGCCAAAAAAGGAGTCTGGATGCACAAGATATGGCTCCTGGAGTGCAAAGAAGAACTTTTGGCTTTGATAGAAAAAACAAACACCTTAAAAAAAATTAAAATCAGAAATTCAAACCTCTAGATTTGGATAGAGATCAGAAAGATATTTCTGACAATATCTTGTTTGCTAGATTTCGACACTATATGAGCAAGTTATGGCCAAAAAACCACAGGGTGCTCCAAAAGGGCCCAAAAGATGTATGAAAGCTACTGATGTAGTGTTGATGTCAATAATCACGGGCTTAAATTTGTTGGTCAAATGACCATCACCACACAAAAAAAAATATAGCCTAGGGGCTAAAAAAATTTGGCCCCTGGTCATGTGGCGACCAGGGGGCTGGTGGAAGTGGGTTGGGGCTTAACCCCTGGTCACCCATGTGACCTCAACGAGGGCGACAGGGCGGCAGGATGGCCTGATGGTAACCATGGAGGCTCCGCTAGCAGTAACCATGGTGGACCTGCTAACAGTGGCCGCTAAACTACAACTGATTGAATACCTAAATGACTTGAAGATTAGTGATTAGAGGTCACCGAGCACTGAAATGATATGTAAGATAATTAAATCAGTTATTTTTTTGTCATTGATGTCAACTAGTTTTGACAGTACTTATCATGATAGTTGCACATATCTAAACATTTTTAAAGAGAAGAGAAAAGATGAAGAATTGAGATATCTACATGGAGGAAGATGGATATGGTAGACAAGGATAAGGAATACCTTGGGTAACTTATTGATGAGTCTATGACTTCACATAGTTGACTTGATTATGTTGCATTAATTTGTTATGAAGTTAGAAGCAAAACTTAACAAAGCAGTGTGGTAGGTAAATGAAGCACTTCAGTATACACCAAGCCAGTGTAGTGTATACCGAGTGATGGTATTAATTGAGCTTGTGTTCACCGATGCATTTCTTCATTAACTGAGTATGGATGAAAGCATCTAATGTTAAGTTTGGCTGACAGAAATTGATGAGCTATAAAGTGTTATGATTTTGAGAGTGAGGATAAAGTTTGTTACAAGATCCACGACTGACAAAATTCATAGAAGATCTAAGGGATGGAATTGAAATGTGTTACTAACACAACCACTGAGGAAACTTTAAGAGGCAAAATCAATGAATGAGATTAAGCGGAAAAATCTGATGGTTGATATGAAACTAGTTTATCTGTTTATATAAGAGATATGAGTTTCGTTACTGAAACATGTCGGAAGATAGTAGACTACAGAGATTTCACATGAATATAGTTTCATGCATACCTGATTAAACTGGTTGAAGGAGAACCAAACTACAGAACATCACCGAGCCTCAGAGAGCTATTACCGAGGGACAATAAGTTAATGAATGTTGAAGAAGTGAATTGATATATTGATCAAAGGATTTGTATGGGCTTAGAATAGATCTGAACATCTGTAATTTGAGTTGTATTGTAATCATATCAATTATTGTTTTAGTTTAACCATTGATACAGAAAAATCTCTTAACCAAGTGGACTTAACCGTCTTATGAAATACCCCATGTCATTCAATGAATGTACATTGTTATCCTGTCAACCCCATAGTGAATGTTGTATTGGAAAGTTGACTATACTGGTTTATATGACTTAATATAGTGTTGTCATTATGGAAACAAAGTCATATGATGCTTTGGAGTCAGCACTTATGATAAGAAGATCATAAATTGGCTAAGTGTTGAATATTGGACAGTATATAGAGTACCTGGAGGTCATAGCATCAACGCATGTGCATATGATAGAATTATGGTATGCACCCTAGAACTTAATTTGGTAAGACCATATTCATGCTACATCTAAGAGCGCATGATCAGAAGATTTAGTATGAGCAAGATACAGTGAGTTCAAGCTGTCTAGACACTGAATGTTAGAGAAGAGCAGTGCATGCAGTCGACTATTGATATTTTGGTTAGTGGTTATATTATAATGTTGTAAAGGCTATGCGCCTATTGTAATTAGGTTTCCAACATTTAATTAACTTTATTTGTAAACACGCTTGAGCCAATTTAATTGGAAGCACTGTATGTAATCGGTTATAGGGCCGACCTAGTTAATTATTTTGTATGTGCATATAAATATGAGATGTGCCCATTGTAATTAGCATGGAAGTTGATATAGAGTTAAGATAAGTAGAGTAGAAGTATGCAAAGAGTTGATAATATGTATTAGAGCTTTGCAAGAGGCCAAAGCATCAACGCATCAAAGGAACTGATTAGACAAGCAATGTCATAGTGCCAGTTCATCCAGTAGATATAGTGTGTATCTGAGATCAGAAGGCTGTAGCCTTCACCATTTGAGTAGTGAGCTCTAGGACAGTGTGTCCACACCCCTAATAGGGTTATTGTAAAAGACTCCTAATAGGGTCTAACCCTTGACAAGGTCACTATACTAAATACATTGTAAAGCAACTCCTAACAGGGTTAAGGATCTTCTAGCAAGGATCATAAAACACTAGTACATAATATTAGTGGGTGTCAATTCCCATCGGGGTTTTTACCTATTTGGGTTTCACCATAACCATATTGGTGTTATGTGTTGATTTCATGTTTCATGTTTATGTTGATGTTCATTTTAGTATTTAAGTAGTCAAGTTCAGTTTAAAGAATAAAGTAAAAAGATAAAATATAGTGAACATTGATTCGCCCCCCCCCTCTCAGTGTTCCCATTCCTAACAATTGGTATCAGAGCTTTGGTCCTCATCATAGAAGTTTAACCACTTAAGGAGATCATGGACAAAGCAGAAATGAAACATCTAAAAAGAAATCTTGAAGCTGCTCTTGAAGATCTAGACAGATCTAAAAAAGAAATTAAAGAACTAAAAGAAAAAGTCAATGATGCTCAAGTAGTCATCAAAAGGCTAAGAAAGGATTTGAAATAATGCTCTACCAGTGATTTAGGGATAATGATCAAGAAGCTAAATGAAGAAAATTCATCTCTGAAAGAACAGATTAAAGAATTAGATGATAAGATGACTAACAATCAGGAAGTCTATGATGAACAGATCAAAGAGAACCTTCAACTCAATGAAGAATTGAGGCAAGAAAGCATGGAAATCTTGGAGCTAAGGATCAATAAAGAAATCTTGGAATATGAATTGAAAGAGGCAAAGAATCACATTGATAAATTGCACACCAGTTCTGATTTGATAGAATCTCAGTTGTATGCAAGAAGACTTAAAGGAGATACTAGTTGCATTGGATTCAATGAAGCACAAAATCAAATTGACAACATGCGAGTAAGAATGAAAGCACTAGAAGACACCTCAGATGCTAAGGAGACTGGAAGTCAGATTGAAGATCATGTTGAACCATCCAAGAATGAGCGCAAGCCAGTAGATTGAACTTGTTATGCATGTAACAAGCATGGACATATAGAAAGGAACTGTACATAGGTAAGACCTTTCAATGCTTATTGTTATTCATGTAATAAATTTGGTCATAGAGCTATGAATTGTAAGATAATTCAGAAGAACAAGACTCAACATAATCAAAGAAATTAGAATCAACAAAATGTAAGAAGTTCTTAGAATGTTACATGTAAGATATGTAACTATAATGGTCACTTAACAAGACAATGTAAAATGGTGACCCATGTCAATGCGCTGAGGAATATAAGGCCTCCAGTCATTTGTCACTCTTATAATAAGGCTAGACACATCTCAAAGTTTTGTAGATCAAGGACGCAAGGTTAGGAAACCCCTAAAAAGCTCGAAGAACCAGTATTAGATACCGAAGGAGAAGTCAAGTTTGTGAAAGCTTTAGAGGATGTGAGCTTTATTTGGTCAGAGATGAAGAAGGATAAGGTTGATGAGTATGTATTGGATGCATCCATAGTGGACTCACCCTCTACATCTAGATGAATGGCCCTCAGGGTCATAGGGGGAGCTAATTTAGCTCTAAACCCCTACGCGACCGGTATACTCACCCTCAGAGTATGCGCCTTTGGAATTAAGCTTTTGGAGAGTAGAAGAACCTATGTGCAAGAGTGCACTAGCTAATTGTTTGCAGAATGAAAGTTAGAAATTTTCAGAGACAGCCTGAATTACATGACAAGCATTAATGGTGAAAATTTTACTTTAAAGTACACATAAGATGTTAGATCTTTCATTGCATTTGAATTCAGAGTGATTGAAGAGTAGAAGAGCCCTAGCATTTGATAGCAAAGGATTGCATATTGATTCACCAGTGATTAGTAGTGCATTTGATCGATTGCGAAAGCCCTGATCTGTCACGTCGATTTAGAAGTCTTCAAGATCATTTGGAAAGTGATATACAAGTAAGTAATGGCTACTCCCATTGTATTTGATGTGGCCGAGAAGAAGAGATATGTGTTTAAGAGGCATCTATTCAAGTCGACATTAGATGACCTAGAAGGTGCATTTTACCGCACTCCCATGGGTGTTATGCATGTGGAAGATATTAGGGCATACATATAAAGCAAGAAGGAACCAATAGGTTTGGATAGAATAAGAGCGCACATGGAAATAATGATGAAACCTAACAAAACCTTCATGGATAAGTATGCACAGTTGGATAATCATCCTATAGTGGAATATGCTATGGCATATGAGTTCTATGAGTCGAAATAGATCAAGATCCTACTCAGTAGGATCCATGATGACCTATTTTGGATAGGTGAAGTACCGGTGAGGATAAAAATGGATTTAATTCATGAGATGATAGGACTCTCAAAGACAGTCGTCGTTCTTCCAACGGGCAAGGACACCAAAAAACTTGTAGAACAGGCTTGTAAATCAAGAAGTGATAGGTGCGGAATGACAATAGAGCCTATAGAGGAGAAAAACATCAAATTGATGTCCATGATACTGGGATACAGGTTCCAGCACACCAACAGAGTAAACAGTGTGTCAGCGGCCACCATTTTAGTAGCAATAAGGTTGGTAAGAGAGAATGGAGAGTTTAATCTGTGTGAGATCTTGTGCACACAGCTAATAGACAACATTAAGGCCATCAAGCATGACAAGACCAAGATATTTAGGTTTGGGTCTTTAATAATCTACATGTACTTCCATATTCTTGGAAAGGTGTCTAATTTTTATCTAGACAAATCTTTTCCCACAATGCCACAAATATCTCTCAAGGCATGTACTGAGAGTACATTGAAGGATTACATGACACTGGAGTTGAAGACATTTAGAGCCAAGATGCAGATGAGATATAGAATACTAGAGAGTATTGTAGAGAAATACAAAGATAGTATTTGTTTCATGGTTGAGACTGATACAACATGCATGGAGGTTGTTGAACCAAGAACAAAGTGGATTCATCCACTAGGATATGAAGTGGAAGAGCCTATTCTAGAGGCTTATGCTCAAGTTCTTTTGTTAGCACCCAAGGACCCCAATGAACCTAGATGGGGGACTTATGAAGAGAAAACAAGAGAAGTAGATGCTTTATTTAACAACGTAGCAACAAAAAGAAAAGTTGCCAAGGTTACTTCAAAGATTTTGAGAATTCATGGAGTGTCTCAAGAAGACCTAGACAAAGCAAGGCAAGAGAAGATTGCTTTGGAATTAGAGAGCATAGCTGCAACAAAGAAAAAATTTGATGACCTAAAGATGAACAAGGTGAAAATTGAGAAATCTGATGATAAGAAGGGTAAAATAGATGATACCCCTTTTGCACCCAAGGAAACTATTGACCTTATTGCTCCTCCTGAGTATAAGGCAATGCCTAAGAGGAAGAAAGAGATTAGCACCAATCATCCATCCTCATGAGTAACAAGAAACATGAAGAATAATCAAGCACCCCCAGGAGTAAGCTTCAAACCCAGTCTTAGTGTGTTGAGTACAAGGATTATTGATGAAGGAAGGACATATCAAGTAGGGAAGTTCTATGAGAAGTATAATGAAATTAACAAGTCAGAAATTTATGGAATGATTGTCAAATATATGTTGAAGTTCAAGAAGATAGTCCTAGAACTGAAAACTATGGAGAGGATCAAAGGATTAGAGAAAAAACTCTAGATGACAACTCACCAGTATGTTCTCTAGAGGAGAAAAAGCTGCTGTTAGATCTAGTAAAGCCACATCTTAGAACCAAGTCAAGGAATTTACATATAATGGACAAGAATTATGAATTGGTTGCTAAGGAAATAGAGAAAGCATTTGAGAAGGTCTTCATGAATAGGCACATGTATCCATCCACTGCGCCCATAACTCAAGTACCTAGAAAGGTTGTAAAAGAGTCAGAGACCATAAATATACCATCTACAGGTCCACAAAATTCAGCCCATGTAGCTAATGCACCCACAAAAGCAGAGAAGTCTGCATCTATGCTAGAGACACACAAAGATGACTCAATTTTTATTGATAATGTAAAATTAACTACGGTGGCCACAGACATTGAGTTGGACAAGTTTGAAGAAGCCCTTGTAAGTACACAAGAGGTTGAAACTCTATGTGGTAATACTCCTCCCAATCAAGAAGAAGAAGTATTGATTGAGGATATAATAGATGAAAAACAAGGAAAGGAGATAGAAAAAGAAACAGAGAAAGAGAAAGAGAAGATAGAAGAGGAAAAAGGAGAAGAAGAGGTAAAAAGAAATGAATCTATTGAAATGACAATAAGAGTCAAACATGAAGTAATGGATAGTACTTCTATCACTCCAGTACACTCAGCTTCATTATTGTCAAGTTTGACACCTGACACAACCAGTTTGGATTCATCGGGAGAAGAAGACTTGATCAAGATTAGTGTCTTAGCTATGGAAAAAGCTAAAGAGAAACAAGTAATGAGGAATCCCTTATTTGTGGAGTCAATGAACATATTGAGTAGCATGTTGGCTTCTGACAAGAAAGTGTCCAAGGTCAGTACAGTTGATGATGTTAACAACATCCTCACAGCCTTTAAAACTAACTTTGCTAGCTTGGAAGAATCTGCATCTCAAGTTGAAGAAGAGAAGTATATGTAGAAAAGGCTAAATGAGTTGGTCAGTAACTTCTCAGTAGACCTTAGTTCGCTCAAAGTTGGACAAGCAACTTTGAAAGAGTTTGCAGCAAAAGGAAGAAAAATCATTACTGACTGTATGAATCAAGATAAGCTAACAGTTGATCACTTCAAGAAGATTCAAGAAGCAAAGGATATGATTGAAAAGGTGAGGAAGTCACTAGAAGATCCCTAAACTGATATAAACATGTGTAATAATGTATATCAGGGATAGATTGACAAAATTGAGAAGGCAAAAAAGGAGATATCAAAGATAAGGGCTAGGTAGACTCAACTTATAAATGCTCTTGCACCCTCCCTAGATGTGTTGAATCAGAATATCAAGGAGATCGATGCCACCATGGTGACATATGATCAAGGTCCTAATTTAGATTTGGAGAAGATGGATAAACTACAATATGCCTTATGCGCCCATCTCCAAACAATCAACGCATTGATTGGATTTTGGAAGCAAGAGATCCAAAATTTACAAATTGCATACCCAGATGTACTTTCAGTGTAAGTATTTGTACAGATTCAATTTTGTAACACCTTTGTCATTAATGTCAAAGGGGGAGTATGTATAGAATATGGAGCTTTAGCTATGTAAAGAAAATGTACAGTAAGAAGATATAAGGGAGTTATACGATAGAATATGATTAAGTATTTTTTGTATTAAGGGATAGTTAGTAACTTTGCCACATTCCTTTGTTGCCATCAATGACAAAGGGGGAGATTGTTGGAAAGTTGACTGTACTAGTGTATATGACTTAATATAGTGTTGTCATTATGGCAAAAAATTCATATGATGTTTTGGAGTCAGTGCTTATGATAAGAAGATAAAAAATTGGCTAAGTGTTGAAGGCTGGACAGTATACAGAGTACCTAAAGGTCAGAGCATTAGCACACGTGCATATGATAGAATTATGGTATGCACCCTATAAGTTAAGTTGGTAAGACCATATTCATGCTACATCTAAGAGTGCATGATTAGAAGATTCATTATGAGGAAGATACAGTGAGTTTAAGTTGTCTAGACAATGAATGCTAGAGAAGAGCAGTGCAAGCAGCCGACTGTTGATATTTTGGTTAGCGATTATATTATAATTTTGTAAAGGTTATGTACCTATTGTAATTAGGTTTTTGACATGTAATTAAATTTTTTTGTAAACATGCTTGAGCCAATTCAATTGGAAGCGTTGTATGTAATCGGTTATAGGGCCGACCTAGTTAATTATTTTGTATGCGAATATAAATATGAGATGCACCCATTGTAATTAGCATGGAAGTTGATATAGAGTTAAGATAAGTAGAGCAGAAGTATGTGAAGAGTTGATAAGATGTATTAGAGCTTTACAAGAGGTCAAAGCATCAGTGCATCAAAGGAACTGATCAGACAAGTAGTGTCGCAGTGCTAGTTCATCCAGTAGATATAGTGTGTATCTGAGATTAGAAGGTTGTAGCCTTCACCATTTGAGTAGTGAGCTCTATGACAGTGTGTCCACACCCCTAACAGGGTTATTGTAAAAGACTCCTAATAGGGTTTGACCCTTGACAAGGTCACTATACTAAATACATTGTAAAGCAACTCCTAACAGGGTTAATGATCTTCTAGCAAGGATCATAAAACACTAGTACAGAATATTAGTGTGTGTCAATTCCCATTGGGGTTTTTACCTAGTTGGGTTTCCCCGTAACCATATTGGTGTTATGTGTTGATTTCATGTTTCATGTTTATGTTGATGTTCATTTCATTATTTAAGTATTCAAGTTTAATTTAAAGAATAAAGTAAAAAAATAAAATACAGTGAACACTGATTCACCCCCCCCCCCCTCTCAGTGTTCCCATTCCTAACATGTTGGTTGAATGATAATTGTTAGTCTTAAATCCTCTAACAAGGTCACACCTAACAGTGTGTTTGTAACCTTTGACAGGGTTGGTTCTTCATCGAGCACACTTCAGAAGAGTGAAAAATATTTTGGGTTACCGGTCCCAGGTGGTTTTTCCCTTAACAAGGTTTCCACGTTAAATATTTGTGTTATGTATTTTTGTGATGATTGTTTTGTTGTCATACTTTCCATATTGCATATTTGATTTGGTTGGTAATCACTATGAGTAATTAATTGGTAATCGGTAAAGGCATAGACAGTTTAGAATTTTATGTTACCGAGCAACAGAAGTTTGTTGAATTTATTTAAAGAGATACATTTTATAAATGGGACTATTGGATAACTGATCTAACTAATTCATCCCCCCTCTCAGTTAATCTAAGATCTAGCGATTCTGTGAGCCACAAAATATTTTTTTGCCTCAGAGTGCGTGTCAGGGTCATACGACCTTGGTAAATTTTTTTTTCCTTAGATAGCAATGTTATCCAATTTGGACAAGGTTTATATGGAAATACCTAGGTTTTGGGGTGCTCTAAGCTCAATGGTGAGGTCCATTTGAGCCCAAAGTGACTAGAAACAAAGGGCCCCCCAGATCCAACAAAAAACCTCTAAAAATCATAGATCTGACAAACAAGGCTGAATCTCTCATGAAGAGAATAGGGGAATGAATATCTGAAGTTTTGATACCATATTGGAGTTGATGAGAAAATCAACCCACAACTCCCAAGAATCAACTGCATGCAAACACCTGTCACAGAAAGAGAGAAGCAAAAGTTATAAAGGCCTGAACACAAGGATTCATGAAATAGGAGACATTCTTGATGTGAAAAAAAATTGCAATACAATGAAGAATGAATATATTCTCAATACAAGAGAGATCAATCCTTGTACAATGAGATAAAAACCCTAAAGGAGAAACCTAGGTTGCATTATAATAATTAATAAAAGAATTAATTATTATATGCCTAAAGTTTAGATTAAGTAAAGAAAGAGATAATAAGTGACTTAATAATTAAATCAATATGATTTAATTGATAAGAAAAATAACTTATTACTCTAACATTTTTTTTGTGTAGCTATAGGAAGGAGAGTAACCAAATTCAATCTGGTGCATCACTGCATTTATTATGTCAGGTCTAGTTAGTGATAAGTATAGCAATCCCCTGATCATTGATTTGTACCTTGTTTGATTTGTATTAGGAGAAAAATCACCCTTTGTCAACTTGTAACCAGTAACCATATGAGTACCAACTAGTTTTGAATCGTCCATGCCAAATTTCTTCAACAAATCTCTCACATACTTAGACTATGATATGAAAATCCCCTTTTCAGATTGAGTAAATTGTAATCCAAGAAATAATTTAATCTCACCTATCATGGAAATCTCAAATTATTTTTGTATCCCATTAAAAAATTCCTTTCTCAACTTGTCATCACCACCAAAAATGATATCATCCACAAATACTTCAACAATCAAGATATTGTCATGATCAATTTTGATATATAACTTACTATCAATAGTACCTTTATGAAAACCAAGTCTCAACAAATATTTTTCTAACCTTTCATATGAGGCTCTTGATGCTTTTTTTAATTCATACAATGATTTATTCAATCAAAAAACCATGTCACCTTGATTAGTCAAAGGAAAACCATCAAGCTTCTCAACATAGACTTCCTCTTCTAACTCTCCATTCAAGAATGTAGACTTAACATCCATCTAATATACTTTAAAATATTTGTAAGTAGCATATGCAATAAATATCCTAACAGCTTTAATTCTATCAATAGAAGAAAAGGTCTCCTCAAAGTCAATACAATCCATCTATGAATATCCTTTGCAAACAAGTATATCTTTATTCCTTACTACTTCACCATCTTCATTTAGTTTGTTCCTAAACACCCATTTAGTTCTGATCAAATTCTTATCCTTAACTATGGGAGCTAAAATCCATGTTTTTTTTTTCTTTTCAATATGATCTAAATCTTCTTCCATTTACTTAACCCAACTTTCATCTTTTCATGCTTCATCAATATCCTTAGGTTCAACTTTATAAATCAAACAAATTTCATTTATATTTCTAGCATGTCTTCCGCTAGTCAGAACACCTTGATTCCTACATGTTACCATAATTGATAGTAATGTTGAAGATTGATTATTTGAAGATGATGATGATGAAGACCAACCAAGATTAGAAGAATGCAAGATATTAGAAAGGTTAGATCAATTATCATCTTGTCATTGATGTCAAACAATTGATTTCTGGTTCATATTATGTTTGCCATATCATTCGGTATATGATATAAGTTGAATGAGTTAAGAAGATGATGAAATGAGATGTTGTGAAGTTGAAGAACTTAATTGGGCAATTGATATAGATCAGACAATGGTAAGGATATGTTGATATAATTTTTTTCTACCTAACATATAATTATGTCAAGTTGGTAAAGCATAGTAATGAAGATGTGTCAAGTCAGTAAGAAAAAAGAGTTTTGGCTACTGAACAATAAATGTCACTCGATAAAGGTAAAAGGTAAAAGGAAGTATGTTACTCACTAAAGGAAAAGGAATTGAAGGCACCAAACAAAAAAGAAAGGTTTAGACACCGAGCAAAGTTAACCAAAATTCAGAGTTATCTATCGAGTAAGGAACGATAATTAAATAAGGATTGGAATGACATTTAATGATTAGTTATGATGAGCTAGATGATTATAATGATAAATAGATAGGAAAATTCAAGGTGAAGATCTACGAGTTATATCTAAATGGTTAAAGTACAAGGAACAAGTTTCAAGAAAATTTCAAGTTCCTAGGTGAAAAGAAAATGTGTTAACAAGATCCAGATTCAAGGTATAATGAACTAGATAGTTAAGATTGATCAAAGGAAAACATGATAGAGGAGATTAAGAGGAAAAAAATTTCTGTATAAAGGATGGATTGGTATGAAAAAATGGTTGGCAAATTGAAGAATTGAAGTGTCACCAACTGAAGTAGTGAAGAAGGAACAAAGAGATTTTGAGTGGGAAAGTAGTATCAGATGAAGTGTTGAAGCTAGTGGAAAGTGAAGAATTGAAGTGAAGATAGAAGAGCGCACAAAGGATCTTGTTATGCAAAGATAGTTACAAATTTAGAGGTCAATATATTTACTGTTTCTTACTAGCATTTTTAATAGAGAAATCTCTTAATAAAGTGGACTTAATAGTCTTATTGTAAAATCCTTGAAAAATGTAACATTATAAAGAGTGTTTGAAGCCCTCTAACTAGGCCACTCCTAATAGGGTGAAGATCCTAACATATCTGAGGTAAATCCCTTGACCATGTCAAACCTAATAGTATGCATTGTAATCTTTAATGGGATTGGCTCTTAACCAAGTGTACTTCAGAGAGTATTTTCTTAGTGGATGACAAATCCCACAATGGTTTTTTCCAAAGGTGGGTTTCCATGTTAAATATTGGCATTACATGTAATGAATGATTTATGTGGTTGATTTATGAATTGTTAAAGTTTATTTACTATTGTTGGTAAATAGTAAATTGTGTTTAACCGAGTTGTCACCGACTTAATCAGATAAATTTTTTTAGGTATTTGGAATCACGGATTACTGATTCACCCCCACCCCCCTCTTCGTAATCCAACACTATTACCAATAACATAATTTTTTGAATGATTCATCCTTACATACCTTGGAGTCTTCACATTTACTTTTTTAGTAGACTCTTGTGCTTCCACTTATTCCTCATTTGAAACTACTTCATCCTATTCTACCAATCCACTTTGATTCTAATTCTGATTCTGATTCTATGCTTGCACAATATGATTCCCTTCTTCATCATCTGACTCATAACTATAAGATCTGGCCTATTTTTTATAATTTTCATCCACTTTCACATTATCACTTTCAGCTATTTTTCTCAACCTATTTTTATTACACTTGTATGATTTTTTCTTTATAGAATAACTAATAAAGATACCCTCATTACATATAGGATCAAATTTACCCAAGTCTCCATCTCTCCTAATATAATATTTTCTTCCAAAAATTCTAAAATACTTCACTGTAGGGACATGACCATACCAAAGTTCATAGGGTGTCTTACTAGTACATTGCTTTATCTGATCTCAATTCAATGTATAGACTATAGTAATAACTGCTTCTCTCCAGTAGATCCATGGTACATTTCCTTCCATCATCATAGTCCTTGTAGTGTTAAGAATATATCTATTCCTTCACTCTATAATTCCAGTCTGCTATGGGGTTCATGGAACATACATCTATCTCTTTATTCCATGCTCTTCATAGTATGCATTAAACTCTCTTGAAGTAAATTCCCCACCTTTGTTCAATCTCAGACATTTATCTTCATTCTTATCTCAGTCTGAACCATAGATGTAAAGATATTGAATTTATTGAGTGCTTTAGATTTCTCCTAATAAAATGTAACCCACATCATTCTTGAGTAATCATCAATGAACAATATGAAATATTTATCTCCATAGTAACTCCTAGTCCTAGTAGGACCACATAAATTTGTTTGCACTAAATCTAACAATCCACTTGAAGAACAAGTCTTTCTTTTAAAAGTAGATTTAGTTATCTTACCTAACTAACATTCTTTATACATAGCATTAATAGGCTTCAACAATCTAGGAAAATATCTTACAATTTAAGGTGCATATCTTCAAAAAAAATAAAAATTTATGAATAGAAGCCTTCACTATTAATATAAATATTAAAGTACAATATTCACAAAAAAGAGCCAGGGGAAAGAATCACCCTGCAAGTTCACATGACACTTAGGCCAGAAACAAAAAACTATTCATAAAAAAAACAAAACTATATAACCAAAAAACCCTCAAGCTGCGAGAGTAGTAGCAGAAGAGGGAGGAGGATCTTTATCATCTAGATTTCCCTAGACATTGGGCACAGGAGTCTAATCAGGAATGGCCTAGCCATCTTCTAGATCTTCTTTTTCCACTTCTCCTTCCTCCCACCTGGGAGAGATAGCCAGTGCTAGTCAAGGGAACTTTCCTTGATTATGAGGAGTAGAGGTTGAAGGCCGAGCAAAAGAAGTAGCAGTGGAAGCAATCACAGGAGGCCAACCAGAACTTGCATCCCTCCGAGGAGGAGGGGAAGCGGAGTGGTGATGCCATTGTCACAGAGTCCTAGAGCGTTTGGCAGAGGAGCTCCAGCTACGACGTCGGCCCCTGGGTAGCATACAAGGGGCATTGCCCCTTGTACGGTCATCTGAGAGAGAATATGGAGGCACCCAAGCTATAGTACAAGGGGCATTGCCCCAGTGCTAGAGAAAATCTTGTAAGTGGGAAACCTCCAGGGCCACTTTATCTACTTGCACCTAGATCCACATCATTACATTGTTACAAATACAAACCTTATAAAAAAGAGATACATAATTATCTCAAAAACTATGAGAAAAAAGCACAGTGTTTCTATCTTTCCACAGAGTAAACAAAATTTCCAGCCTAAAAGTATGCCATATCTAGGTGTACTGGGAAGGCATTTTGGGAGAGTCACCAAGAAGAGCCATATGCCAAGAAAAAGGCTTGGGCCTAAAGGGAGCAAAAAAGTCATGAATCCAACTCTAGTAGTTTTGGGCACAATGATAGAACCAGAAAATATGCATGATCTCTGAGTCACCACAAAAAGGACATTTAGGGTCAGGAACCCCCATATGCCAGAGTGTAGCTCCCAAAGGCAAGCCCTGGTATAACAAACACCAGGAAAAATGAGCAATTTTAGGCTCAGTAAAAGAATCCCAAATAGTACAAAATCTCCAACCCCAGATCTTCTAAGAAGAAGAAAGATGCCAACGCTAGTTAAGAGAATCAATCATGGGCAAATGAGGCATAAGCCAAGAGTACCCAAGCTTAGGCTTGTAGCTGGTGAAAAGAGTGGCAAGATACCACTTCTAGTCTTTCCACCATGGTCTGACTGACTGAATTCCCAGTTTATGCAAGAGGTGAGGCGAGATGGCAGAAACCAGTAATTTAAAAGTCTGACGATCTGGGCAGATGAGCCAAAATTGAACCCGAAGATCATCCTAGGATCAGAGACTCATAGTGGCTCTGGAAAAAACATCCTTAGGGGATTGAATGCCACACTTGTGAAACCGAAGAGCACTAACCCCTTGAATTTTGGCAAGAGGAGTCCCTTACTGAGCAAAGAGAGGAGACCACCAAATGTTCTGTTGGTTGAAAGAAAGACCATCCTGAAAACCATTCCCAGCCCACCGAAGCCAGGGCTTGACAGACTCCCATGCTCTCCAAATACTTTTTGTGACAAAAGTACTCTGGATCTAGATAGGCTCCCTCATAACTAGTAGGGTTTGAAAGCCAATCCCATTCCAGGCAGGCTTGTGAAGAGGAAAGCCTAAGGAAATGCAGTGATGAAGTAGAATTTTCTAGGATGCATTGCCTGTGAGACACTGCACAACCCACTTGGCACAAAGGGCATGCCCTTGCTTTTGGGTATCAATTAATCCAAGCCCGCCAAAGGACTTTGGAAGGCAACAAAAGTTCCAAGTAACTCTGTGGAATCCCTAGTGATCAATGTCAGAGGCCCAGAGAAAATCCTAAAGAAGTTTCTCGAGCCATTTTTAGGAAGCTTTGGAAGGGACCCAACAAGAGGAGTAATAAACATGCGTGGCAGCTAGGACTTTGGAGCAGATCTAAAATTTTTCTGCGAGAGAGAGCAGCTTCATGATCCAGTAGGTAAGCTTTTTTTCAATCTTAGCAAGAACTACATTCCATAGATCAGTAGGATTACCTTGAAAAGCAAAGGGAATACCCAAAAATCAGAATATCTCCCCATGTTGAATCCTTGTCCAGCCAAACTAAGAAAGCCAGGGAGGCTCGGGAAGAGCCAACTATTTGTAACAAAGGGTTTTGTGCCACTGAATGGTTGAGCCAGAAGCCAAGCAAAAAGTGTCTAAACACTGCAAGGTTGCCTTGATATTCTCTTCATCCTCCACCAGAGTGAGGAAGGAATCATCGACAAAATGGCCATTGACAAGCTGTTGGGAGGAATTCGGCAAGGAGATTCCCCTAATAGTTCCCATAGAAATGGAGTGAGCTACCAGATAGCCAAACCCTTCAGTGGCTAACACATAGAGAGCTAGAGCCAGAGGGAAACCTTATCAAATGGAATAGAAAATCCCAAAGGTGGAAGACTGGCAGCCATTGATGGTAATGTAGGTGGAGGCATTATTGAAGAGCATCTACACAGATTGAAGAAATCTTGGGCCAAAACCCATAGCGTGAAGCATCACAAGGATAAAATACCATTCAATATGATCATAAGCTTTAGCAAAATCAATTTTGAGAAAAAGGGCTTTCTGGTGAGACTTACGAGCCCATTCCATACCTTCCCAAATAGAAATGATGTTGTCAAGAATAAATCTTGACTTAATAAATCATGTTTTCTCAGGCCGGACAATTTGTGAAAGCATGTGTTAGATCTTGAGAGCCAGCGCTTTTGTAATGATCTTGTATGAGACATTGAGCAAAGTGATGGGCCACCAGTTACAAATGTCCTCAGGATCCCCAATTTTGGGAATGAACTTGATATTCCCTTGATAATGATGTCCCTAAGAGATTGGGTATGAAAAGATTCCAGGTAGACCTGGTGGAGATCCAGACCAATGGCATCCCAAAGGGTTTTGTAAAACTCATAGGGGAAGCCATCACATCCAGGGGCTTTATCATCAGCCATGGCGAACACAGCTTCATGAAGATCTTGTAAGGAAAGAAGTTGGTCACAAAAGACCTGCTGAGGAGGGGAGACACACTAAGGAACCACCACGATGCAATCCATAAGAGCTTTCTCACTGGCAGGGGAGCGACCATGAGTAGCAAAGACCTGTTCATAGTGATGAACAAAGGCTTGCAAAACATCAGGAAGCTCTGTGAAAAGGGATTGACCTTCTCGGATTCTAGATATGCCCGTACTAGTATGCCGAGGACGGAGGGTAGTAAAAATTTTTTGACACTTGGTCTCCAACCTTTAACCAGTGCAACCGAGCTTTGATCTGGGCTCCTCTAGCAGCATGGTTGTCAACCACTTGCTTTTGGTGGCGTAACTTAGCGAGATTGATTTGCAACTCTTGATTGAATGGGTCCCGAGCTAAAGCTTCAGTGGCAACATGCAAAGCTTTGGTGTTGACATCATAGGCTCTGCGATGACAGTTGGCCAATTGCCTACCATAAATGTGCAAGAAATGAGCCGTACACCTAATGGCATCATTCCACCATTGAATCCATCCTATCAAGTGGGTGGGTCTAGGCTCAAGGTTCCAAACCCGATGAATGTGGGCCACAGTAGAAGGATGATGAAGGACAAAAGTATTAAAGTAAAATTGCATGGTGGGAGGCCTAGCCTTAGCTGTCTGCCAAACAACATTAAATTGGATGGGAAAATGGTTTGACAAGGTCACATCAACAAGAGGAGTGACCGGTAAGGCTTGCTTTTCAGAAAAGGAGAAAAAAGATTGAGTTGAGATCATGGCATGATCAAGCCTTTTATGAATTCTATCAGAAGAAGCCCTATAATTAGACCAAGTGTGCCAAGGCCCCATCAGAATGATAGCGGCCCACATTAGGATCAAAAAGCCCTAATTTATTACGCATGTAATACTAGGCTTCTCTTTCACTAGATGTCCATCGAAATGGTACAAAACCATCCTTGTCAGACACCATCTCCACCATATTGAAGTCCCCACAAACAAGCCAGGTAGCAGGTGGCAGAGAATCCGCAAGCCAACACCACAGGTGAGATCTTTCAACAACATCATTGGGAGCATAAACATTAACTATGCCAAAGGAATGATTCTCAATAATGAAAGTGGCCCAAACAACCCATTGCATGGGATCAGAACCATGGCTAACTAGCAGGGATTGCCAATGAGGAGAGAGGAGAGTAACAACTCCACCTCGGCCAACCTCATGCCGAGAACAAAGAGCAAGGCTCTTAGGCCAAATAAATTTACAAGCAACATCAAGCATGAAACCATAAATCTTAACTTCCTGGAGGCATAAAACATCTAGATGATAAAAATGCTTACGCAAATCCCTGACTGAATATTTTTTGTGTAGGTTTGTCAACCCATGAATATTCCATGAGATGTACTTCATGGAATAATAGTGTCATCCATTCCATCCTCATCCCCAAGGGAGTCAAAGCTATTAGACAAATATCCTAGGGAAAAACCAGACCCAAAAAATTCTAAAGAAATATTACGCTGCTTATCTTGCATGCCATTGAATTTAGTCTCAGCATGCCAAGAAGGGCTGCAAGAGCAGTAGAAAGAGTTGGAAGAAACAATCTCGACAGTCGTCGAAGGCATGCTGGCTGGAGGAGCAGAAACTTGGGTGGTGGAAACATCTTTCCCCTGTGAGATAGGGTTTGAAACTTTGATAATAGAGGTTTCCAAGAAAACCATGTTATCAGAAGGTGGCGGATGGGATGTGGGAGCTGAAATAGGCTACTTGTTACGGTGATCGATAGTGACCCATTCATCTTTTTTACCCTCTTCTTTCTTGCCAGCCTCAGCCAGCTGTGAACTAGCATCCTTGGAAGGAGGCTTGGTACGAGGCACTGCCAAAGGGCAGTCCTTAATCTTATGCTCCATAGATTGACACCGGTAACAAGTATTGTGAAGCTTAAGATAGAGCACCTTCTAGATGAAGGTGGTATCACCAACTTGAATCTCTATGGATTCTTTGAGATCCCTAGAAAGGTCAACCTCAACATAGAACCTCTTATGAGGGCACAGATTAAGAAAATGGTCATGCTCAAGACATATAACCCTACTGAGCTTCTACACTATGGCTTGCATGAAAGGCCAACAAGGTAAGGGAAGACCAGGGAATTTGACCCACACTGGGACCTTGAGCTTCTTGTCATCAAAGATAGAGAAGTCACGAGACCAGTGTTGGAAGATTAACAGTGAGGTCCTGAGGTTCCAGGGACCTTTGGCAAAGATAGCATCCACATGGGAGGGGTTAGAAAAGCAAAAAAGAAAAAAGCCTTTGGTAAGGCTTTGAATGCCTTCCAGATGGATTCTATGAGGAATCCAGTTCTTCACAACCCAGTCCTTGAGAACATGTTCAGGGGGGTTGTGGCCTAGAAAATAGCCAATTAGGGTGTGTGATTCAAGCCAAGTGCATGCATCATTGAATTCATTAATCGGTAAAACAATATCAGGCTCGACCAAACCTTGTGGAATACTTTAGGTACAAACTTGTGGGGGAATTTTCTTGGTGGCACCATTGCTACTTGAAACCACACCAGCACCAGCATCAACTTCTTGGTGGGAAGTGGCTGGAGCCATATATATTAGGCTATTTCCCGTAATAACTGCGGTATGTGCAAAGGACGGGACTACAAAAATGGATGTAAAGTGAAAAAACCCTAGCAGAGCATAGAGCGAGCATGAGCCATTTTCCCTTTGTTTTCATTCCATATATCTTCATAATATTATCAAACTTTACATGACAAAACCTTTTGTGCCATAACCGACTGTCATCAATTTTAGCAATTAAGCATCTATTCTTTGTTCTATTCAAATAAAATAAATTACCTTAGGTATTGGTACTTGATGAAATCTCATTTACATAACTTCCCAAGATTATGCACATTCCATCCTTGAATTGTAAGTTGTAACCTTTATCAACAAGTTTTCCAACACTCAAAATATTATGTTTCAATCAACATATAAGAAATCATCAATATTATTCCTACCATCGAGTGTAATCGAATGTCTCCCTCTAATCATACAAGGAGTATTTTCACAAAATCTGACAACACCACTTTCCTACCTTTCTAATTTCACAAATTTGTTCTTATCTCCAATCATGTGATGTGAACAACTGCTATCTATTACCGATTCATCTTTTATTTCAACATTTGCAACTATGTCCTTTTCTTCATTCAAGAAAGTAGGATTTTGATCTCTAGTAGAAAAAAATTCTCATCTTCACTCTTTTTAGATTCATCATTAGTTACAGCTTCGATAGCATCTAAATGAAACTTATGATATTTAGGTTGAAATTTTTTAGGCTTATGCTTCGGTACTCTCTCAGGACATCTAGAAGCAATATGACCAATCTTATTACATGAAAAATATTTTAAAGGTAGCTTCCCTTCATACTTACCTACTCCCTTAGGTACTCTCTTTACAATTAGGGCTTCCATCTCTTCCATCTTTCCTTCCTCTTCTTCAATTTATTCCCATTCCTTAGCATATCTCGATCCATACTTAGAAGAACTTTCACCAGAATCATACTTTTTCTTATCCTTAGAAATAGTATCTTTAAATGCAGATTCAATTTTATGAAGATTATCACCAAATCTAGTCATTTCAAAAGAATATAACTTACCAACCAATGTATCCCTTTTCATAGTAGTCACGGTCCTAATTTATTCAATAGAAGCAACTTTGTTATCATAAGCAGGAGGCACAGATCTTAGTATCTTAGAAAAAATTTCATCTTCCTCAAATTTTCCACCAACACTTTTGATTCCACAAAAAAGCTTGGTCACCTTCTATACATAGGCTTGAATATTTTCATCCTCAAAGATTTTGACTTTCCTTTCAAGATCTATAGCTTCACTTTCTTCAAAAAGGTGTCTCCTTCATGTAAGGCTTCCAATTTTATCCATATCTCATTTGTGATCTCTAACTCCATAACATTTGTTTATTCAACATCTAATAAGGTACTAAACAAGGCTTATTTTTCTCTCATATTATACTCAAATTCCTTATTCTCATTAGTGTTAGTAGAAGATAGATCTATAAGAGGATTGTAATCTTTCTTTGTAACTCTCCAATAATCTTCTCTAGTGCATCTCAAATGTGTAATCATCTGACCCTTCCATATAACGTAGTTTACTCCTTTAAATCTTGGACTCTCCTTCTTAAAGGATTCCATCCCAAATCATCTCAAGTAGTCAATCTTCAAAAAGATGACTTAGCTTTGATACCAATTTTTAGAAATAAGACATCACACACAAATAAGAGGGGGAGGGAGTGGGTGAATTAGTTGTGTCCAATAATCTCAAAAATTCACCCAAGACTTAACCATAAAAATTAGATCTGAATGATAAGCATTAAAGCATTGAACCAAAAGCATAAGAACACATGACACCAATTTTTTTTTGTGGTAACCCTATTAAGGGAAAAACTACGGTGGGGATCAAACCCACAAGATGATGTACTTGCACAATAAACTTGTTAAAGATACAAAGGGTAATGCACATGAATTCAAGATTACAACCTAGAGCTCACTGCTCAAATACAACAGAGGGTAACAAACCTAATAATACAATAAGGGAAACAACCCTAAAATGGACTACAATCCACCGTGGACAACAATCCACTGATTTATGAATTAACTGATAGCATCTTTGATATGCCAATAGAGCTCTAATGAAGTGCAAAAAATCTATGTCTCATTTACAAATTCCACTCATACCTCTTCACACAATCTCTGATACACATTCTTACATCCACTCACTCTCACTCTTCACAATTATAATTAATTATGTCTTATAAATATTTCATCAACCTTGAAAACATGAACAAGGTTAGCATCAACCTTAACACCTCAATTAAAAATATTTAATCAATTACAATAAAAACATTAATGTGATATAAGACATGTTGGAAAAGACATAGCTGGGACCCAAATCTTCATCCAGGAACATGCTTTAGATCCACAAATCATGCCATGATCCTTCACAATACACTATCTCACCAAATCAGCCAAGAACAATAAAAATATCAACACACCATAAGAAAATCACTAAATCTGATCACATAATCCAATGCGAGCCAAAAAAATGAATAGGACATGATCTAGAAACATCATCAAGAAACATGAAATGCCACATAAAAAACATAATCAACTTTGTCTCATCATTCATAACTATCTCTATACATTCCATCAAGAACAACAAACATCAACCTCTGTCACTCAAGAAAGATAGCTTTCCAGTATCCAAATCATGAAGAATTAGAGATGAGGACACACATCCATGTTCTAAAATGATCACCACATTGGAAACCAAAAATATTGCATAATTGATCCACACCGTTCAGAAAACTATAGCACTATCACTTCCTGAACAACCAAAAAAACCAGTCTCTGATAAATCACTTGATACTCACTGAAATCATAATGTGAACCTTTGTAAGTTGAAATAGGCCAACTAAAAATATCCCTTCAACCATATGTAACTTCACAATATTTTATCCTCAATATAGTAGCCATATTGGTCCAAACTCTTCACTGAACAAACCAAAAACACTGCCAAAAATAAGGAAATATATTGACATTAATGACAAAAAATTAATGGTAGCACATAGATGCATGATATCTCAGAAATATCCAACAAAAAATATATATGTATGTTTATTGGGCCTCTATAATTTCAATCCTATTACACCTAAGAGTGACCCTTATCCTCCTAACATTTCAAGTTCTCATCTTAATAATTACAATGGACAAGGTTTATGATTTGAAAGTATACGTTTCCAACTCCCCCCTTTATCCAATCAAGCTATAATTTTTTCTCCTAATTATTCATCACAACAAGACAATATTTTTTTTGAGCCTTTTAAAGCCAACTTAATTAGTCTTCCTTGAAAAAATAAATTAAATAGTAAACACAACCAATACAATCCTTCTAATTGTATGGTTTATCATGTTGATGTCCATAAAACTAATAAATTTCATGATTTGAAGTATAAATTAAATAATTAATTTATAATGGTATGATTCAAATGAAAAATACCAATAAATGACACCTTTTTCATGATCATTCTAAATAGCATCTAAGTTGTGATATTGCTATTAGGATTCTGTGTATTTTTTGAGTCAAAATCATTGACACATGTTACATGAGTATTATTTCACAAGAACCCATCTCTCATGAGAATGAATTGAATACTTAGCACTCATTTCATCTAGGTTATTCTCATAGAGGTGAAGCACTAGGACTTCTTGAGAGATCACCCATCCCAGTACTACTCTAGCTCAAGCACACTTAACTATGAAGTTTACTTCATTGTTAAACCCACTTTTATTTCAACCCCATTTTCAACACCTTCATCAAGTGTTGTGCTTTATGAACCATTTACTAGAAATCCCCTTAAGCTCATCAATTGATAAGTAGGAGATATTTTCCACAATATGTCAAATTGTAATATTGCTATCAACATTCAACTATGTAGTTTTTGAGTCAAACTCATTGACCCCTGATTTATGAGTAGTTTTTCACAAGAACCTATCTCTTATTATAATTAATGGAATACTTAGCACTCATTTCATCTAGGTGATGCTCATAGAGGTGAAGCATTGGGACTTCCCCATAGGTCACCCATCCTAGGACTACTCCAGCTCAAGCATGTTGAACTAAAAAGTTTCATCCATGGTTAAACCCACTTTTCTTCCAACCAAATTTGTAAAACCTTAATCAATTGTTATGTCTTATGAACCATTCATTAGAAATCCCCTTAAGCTCATCTATTGATAAGTATGAGATATTTTCCACAACAAGTCAAGTTGTGATATTGCTATTAGGATTCAATTGTGTAGTTTTTGAATCAAACTCATTGACCCATGTTTCATGAGTAGTGGCTCACAAGAAACCATCTATCATGAGAATTAATTTTACACATAACACTCATTACATCTAGGTGATACTCATAGAGGTGAAACACCAAAATTTCTCGAGAGGTCACCCATCCCAGTACTACTCTAGCTCAAGCATTCTTAACTATGAATTTTCCTCCATGGTTAAACCCACTTTTATTGCAACCTCATTTACTCATGAAAATGGGTCAATGAATTTGACTCAAAAACTAAACAGTTGAATCCTAATAGCAATATCACAATTTGACTTACTATGAAAAATATCTCCTACTTGTCAACATCTAAGTTCCTATTATGTTGGTCCAGACTATGTGACATTGCTATACTATCCTTTGGTACAAACTTAGGTGCAATTATATGTTGTGAGAAACATAATTGCCTTTCTTATTATTTATATCTTCACTTGGAGGGAAAGGGTGGTGTTTCAATCTCCTACCATTCATAAGGACCTATTTTCCCTTTGTCAACTTGTGTTTTTTATAATATGACATTGTTTCTTGCATGGAATTATTTATTCTAAATGAGCATTCATTCTCTTTTTTAGGAGGTTTACATCCTTGTTTACAAAATTTTCATTTCTTGAAAGTGCATGTCTATTATAAATTATCTCTCACTTGAGGTATATAATGTGTTGTCCTTTGCCAAGTATCCCCTTCATCTAGAAATAGGGAAAGTATATACTTGTTTCCTCTTCCTAATTTTACTTATCTTCTACCTTGGATCCTTCATCTCTTTGATTATTTGAATCTATTTTATCATGACGTCCTTCCTTTAATGGACTTTTTTTTTTGTTATACAAGAGGATTTTCATCTTTATTTACAACATCTTCCTTGCTTAGAATTGTGTATCTTTTTATAATTGATATATCACTTTGTGCATAATGTGTTCTTATTTTTCTTTATCTTACCCTTGGGTGGGGGGGGGGGGGGGGGGGGGGGGGGGGTGGAGGATTCCTTTTATAAACATCTTATTACTTTATAAGGATAAAATTTCCTTGGTGAAATGGTAATTTTTATCACATAATATCCTTTCTTGCATAAAGTTGTTTGTTCTACATGAGGATTCTCTCTCTTTTGCAGGAGGTTTACATCCTTGTTTACAACCTCTTCTTTGCTTTCAAGTGCATGCATATTATATAAAAAATTCCCTTACTTGGGAGCTTTAAGCATGTCATCCTTCATCAAGAATCTCTTTTTACCTATAAATAGGGGAAAATAGATGAATTCTTTTTCTCTTTCCCCTCTTGGTATCAACGATGTTTTTTTTTTTCAATAACTCCTTTTGAGGTAGACGTCTTGGAACAAATATCTCTTTGTCCTAAGGAACCCTTTACACATATTTCAAGATATCTTTTTACCTATCTATCTTTCCTTGTCTCTAGAAAGAGTTATGCTTCTCTCACTAGATTTTTGCATAATTTTATTCTTAAAGGATATCTCCTTGGTGTTGAAGGTGGGTATCCCTATTTTGTGTTTCCTTAAGATTCCATCAAAGCTTTGTATTTCCATCTTAAGGAGGGGGGAATATATACAACCTCCTTTTATATTATATGATGGATTCCTTAATCCTTTTATTCCCCTATGACTTCCTTTTGCACCATTGTGTATTCTTTTTGCACCGTTGTGCATTCCTTTTGTGCCCCTATGCATTCCTTTTGCACCCCTATGCATTAGTTTTGTTCCCTTGTGTATTATTCTATTTTGAGCCCCTTTGCTTTATTCAGTGGATTTCCTTTAGAGACAATTATTTGCTTGGCATAATCCTCTTTTGTGGTTTTCCTTATGAATAATTCTTTTCTTAGTTATCCTTGGATGGGTTGACTTGCATAACACAACTTGCTAGACTATCAATTCCATATTTGCATCAAATTCTCTTTTGAATGAGTGGAACTAGCATAACATATATTGCTAGATTATTTCCTACTCTTCCTCTTATTTTCTCTCATGGATCACCTAGCATAATGAAACTTTCCATCCCATGGCATCTCTGGATTCTTCCTTATCTCTTTCATGATCTCTTAACTTTACTAGTTGGTTGGATCATGGAATCTTGTATTACTCTTAATGGGTGCTCTTGATCTTCCTATGTGGCCAATTGTTCTCTTGAAACATCCTTCAAAGTATGATACTATGGGTTGAAATATTTGGTTCATCAAGGTATCTTCAACCAGTTGACTTGGAGTCTTAGTAATTTTTAGTCTTAGTTCTTTGTTCTATTTTATGTGCCCTTGCACATGATTGTGTGCATTAAAATCCTTGGTTTGGGGGATCTGCTAAAAATTAGCAATATATTATCTCGTTAAGTATTTCCAATGATATCATATCCTCTCTTTCATGTCTCTTTCCTCTTCTTTATTGTGAGTATGCATGTAGACTCATATTCCCACTAAAGTGAGGGCTACTTGTAATATCTTAAATTGTAAGCACCTTGATAAGGTGTGAAATTCATGATTTTTTTGCACCAATTTTACCATGTTCTCATTCCTCTATGTATTTAATTCATTTAATTATTAAGGGCACTAAATTATAGGTCTTTAATTATTTTATTCAAATATTACCTTTTGTGAGCATAGGCTCTATTACCATGTGTGGCCTATTTTACACATTTACCCTTTTCACACCCCAATTTGACATACATTTTTGGAATCATTTGATCGTATTCACCCCTAATTAAAATTTGAGCCATTTTTCCTTTACAAGGGTGACCTAGTGGAGTGGGTCAAACATTTTTTGACCTTGTTATTGAAAGTCGCCCTTGTCACACTAACTTGGGCCCAAATCTTAAGTAGATTTTGGTATTATGTTTTTAAGAGGGATTATAAATTAAAAGTAAACCTACTTTGACTCTTGAGCCCCCAAATGACTTAGAGAGGTACAAAAGCAATGCTACCTTTCTCATTTTAGGCAAGCAATCGAGAGAACATTAAGTCCTCAAGCAAAAGCCTTCAATGTAATCAAGCATTCAAGAGGAATTTATGCATTCATATCTTCATGGTGGAAATCATACTAATAATAATGCATGAATATATTTTATGACGTTCTTTCAGGTCTTTGTGTAGTCATTCTATTACACCAACACTCATGATATCATTTTAAGAAGCACTTGCATTGTCAAGGTATAAAATTCTTATCAAGCTTGTGCTACTGACTTCATGCTTCATTTTTTCATAAAATTCCATTTGTATTTCAAGTTTAATTCCTAAATAGGGGTTTGACTAAGGAAAACCACTTTTTCCCAACAAAATCCTTGTATTATGTGTGTAGGTGATAGGTGGTGGAGCTTTAGATTCAGATTTAGGAAGACTTGACACTTTTCTTAAAATCTTGGGTCCTGGCATCAAATTTTAGCAAAAAAAGGGTGACTCCAACATATAGGGGTGATTCCATCTACTCCTGACTACCAAGGTTTCCCTTGATAGACATTTTGGGCTCATATTTTAGGCACAGGTTAGTCTTTGTGTTGGCTTCTCAAATATGGTCTCAAAATTTACATATTAGTTTAATAACTATTCATGTTTTGTAGAAGGATCATTTCTTCCTCTTCCTATCCCTAGATCTCACATTATTCATTCATATTTTCATGATAATATTCCATAAGATAAAAGTTGTTGGCATTAAGCAGGATTGCCACTAGTGACAACACTTATTTGCATCCTGAGTGCAAACTGAGCAGAACAGTGCAAACCGAGTAGGACAGTGCAAATCGAGCAGAACAGTGCAAACTGAGCAGGACAGTGCAAACTGATCAGAACAGTGCAAACCGAGCAGGACAGTGCAAACCGAGAAGGACAGTGTAAACCGAGTGATATTATGTCTACCGAGTCACAAGTATTTACCGAGTTCAAACTTCCCGAGTGGTTAGTATGAATCGAGCCTTCACTTCTACCGAGTGCATGACGATGCCGAGTAATGCAGTGGATGTCGAGTATCAGAAAGTCACCGAGTTAGTTTGTAGGAACCGTGTAACCATACTTGGGCTGACTTAGTAGCACTTATGTTTATTTGTTAAGCCGACTTTGTAATTTTAATTAATTATTTAGACTTGTATATAAACAATGTTGTACAAATACCAAGGAGTATGAAATGTAAAGAAAAAAAAAAGAAAGAGATAAAAAGGCAGAAACTAGTGAATTACAAAGGGCTACTATACATAAGGAGCAGCAAAGACAAATTCATCATAGAAGGTGATTAGTACATCAACAAATCTCATTCAGCAATCCAGTTGCAAAGTAAGAGATCTACTGTTTCATCCTAATAGGTGAATCAGCTTGAAATCCGTTAACCGGGTAGACTTAATAGTCTTTGTAAAATCTCTTAACCGAGTGCATACTTCATTGTATGTTTGTAAATCCTCTAACAAGGTGGACCTACCAGTCCTTATTGCTCCTAGCAGGGCAGATCATCAGAAGTGATCAATGTAAGCCTTAACCGACCAACTTTATACTGCAGTATTAAAGCTTTGTGGGTTTCATCCCCACCCCAGTTTTACTTTCTTTTGGAAGGTTTCTAGGTAACCAAATCTATGTGTCATTGTTGTGAATGCTTTTATGTTTCATGCTTTCTATATGCAAAAGGATAAAGTGAACTATATGTTAATACATCTGATATTGAAAGAAAATTTGAAGTTACTGATTCACCCCTCCCCTCTCAATAACTTGGTTAATTCTTGAATATTTCCAACAATTGGTATCAGAGCTGTATTGGTTCTCAAGATAAAGCTTAACTAGCTTGAGCAAAGATCCAGGACAATGGAGGTATTCAAACTGAACAAGGTGATTGAAAATGAAAAGCTAGATCTGGAAATGGCCATAGCTAAACTTAAAGAAGCAAAAGAACATCTTTCCCAATCCCTAAGAAGAAGGAAGGAACTTGCAAATCAGATGAATGATCATAATTACATTGAAGAAAAGATTGAAGATCTTTTTCCCTCAAATAGCTCAGATGAAGTAAATGATGTTGTCAAAGAACTCCTAGAAAAGAATGGGTCTCTGCAGGAAGAAGTGAGAAAATTAAAAAGAGAACAAGAACTACACTCAACAAGATTTTGTGAGATCTTAGAACAAAGAAACAAGTTGAAAGATGAATTAGATGGAAGGAACAATGAAGTCCAAAATAAAACCCTTCAGCTAGAAAACCTAATTGATCAGATCTCCCATACAAATGAGGAAATTCTGACTCTAAGATCAGAAATAGAAAGCATAAGAGAAGAACTAAGATCTGAAAAGCATATCAATCTAAGATTGGTGGATGACCTAAACACCGAAAAACAAATCAATGAAAGAATGCTGAAGAGCCAAGAAGACTTAAATCAGCTGTATGATCAAAATCTTCATAGGCAAAAAGGAAAAGCAGGACTTGGATACAAAGGAGAAGGTGAATCTTCTAAGAAAGGTACTCAAAGGAATCAGAAACCTACTTGTAATCATTGTGGTAAAATAGGACATACTTCAAATAAATGTTGGAGCAATGAAAAAGAAGAATTCAATGGAAAATGCTACAACTGCAATCAGCATGGTCACAAAGCAAATGAATGCAAGGAAAAACCAAGATTTAAAGGTAATTGTCATAAATGCAACAAACAAGGTCACAAGGCATCCGAGTGCAGATCCAAAACATTCAATCCAGCAGAACAAATTATGAAGGCAATGTTTGGATGGGATTACAACACTTGGTGTAGATGTCATTACTGTGGAGAATATGGACACATTGGCATGAACTGCATAAAACATCATCTAAGGAAAATAGATACTACCATAAGATGTTTCAAATGCACTAAACTCGGTCATATAGCCAAAAATTGCATGAATGCTAGTGAAGTTGAAGATGGAAAGAAGAATGAAGCAACTAAGGTCAGGAAACAGATGAGACAATAGTGGATTCCTAAATCTACCGAGAAAACCAGTCCAAGTAATGGAATGGGTGGCTCTACCGACTCAAACTAAATTCCCAAGAAAGCACTGGAACTGTATTCTCATAGACAAATTTCAAGTAGTTCCAGAACTGAATTAAAAGAAAGATCTAAATCGGCATACAAGATGCAATAAGATCACAGGAAGGTCGGTATCAGTTTTCACCGAGCAAGGTCAGGAGCTATCTAATATGATTACCGAGTGAGGTCAGAGCAATATGAATTCTCAAGTTCACCGAGTTGCGAAGTCTTTACCGAGCAATTAATTCATAGTGGGTGACAGTCTGTCAGAATTCATACCCTAATTTCCACTAAGCATTAATGACAGAGTTGTAAACAAAAGGCAAGAAATCAAACTCATTCTTCACCGTGAACTTTAGCATTTTGAGAGCAGAAAATTTCCAGAGCAATCAAGCGATTCAAATACTTTTGCGAAAAGAATTCTCTGTGAGCTACCATGGCATCATCTAGTGCTTCAGTGAAGAAAGGAACAGAAATGATAATCCAAGGGGAATGGAGAGCACCAGATTTGAAACTCGTGCCCGTAATTGCAGCAGCCCTAGACCCAAATGGAGCTCAATCTCAGATTCCTCCTAAGGTACTACTTGTTAATGATATTCACAATCATTTCAATTGTGCAATTCAAGAGATGGGAAACCTAGAGCTAGATATTGTGCATGAGGAACTGTGTGTGAATGGTGTTCTAAAACCAGACCACAAACATCTAGAAGACAAGGGATTAGTTCACATTACACATTTACCTCGAAACTTTTGGGAGAAATGGGTTAGATACATTCTCAGCCATGTACACGAAGGAAAGATTTGGCTTGAGCAACCCATAGAGATCACTAAGAAGATGATTCACCGAATCACCGGTCTTCCCATGTTAAACAAAGTTAAATCTACCAAAACCCTAGGTCGGCTGGAGCTGGAGAAGAAAACCCTAGCCAAGTGGGACGGTAGAGGCATGAAAGTAAGCAGCATTACTGATGCTGAACTGAAGTTTGGAACACACATCATTGCTCATAAAATATATAGTTCAAGTCAGCAGAATAGTGTTCCTTGCGAAGCCATAGACCTAGCATACAAAGTGGTAAAGAATAATTTATCATTTGACCTTGCAGATTTGTTGTTAAAACAGTTTAACAAGAACATGGAAAGCATTCAAACTTCCAAAAACAATCCATGTAAGTTTGGATCTCTACTGGTCTGTTTATTTTTCTATGTTTAGAAATTCTTCCCTTCCAAAGGAAAAATAGTATGGAGAAAGGATGTGCCAATTCTTTATGAGATAAATGAATATATTTCAGAAATGGGTGAAAATTTTGAGAACATCATGGATAGTTATTTTGAGTCTTTCAAGGAGAAAATGAACGACAGATTTCGGATTCCACAGAAGTTGGTGGAGGATTATAAGGATGATATTTGTTTCATGGTGGACTGTGACAAAGTATACATTTAAGCAGCTAAACCGAGGATTGTACATGTGAAACCTCTTCCTTATGAGGTAAACATTGATGAAACAAAGAATATCATTGAAGCCCTCCTTAATCAGCCTGTTGATCCCAAAGCTCCATATTTTGGAACATATGAAGAAGAAAAAGTGAGAATTGAATTAAGTATAAAGCTTCCACAGGCAGTAAATAAAGGAAAAAAGAGGATAGCCAAAATGCAAATGCTAACCAAGGACAGAGGAGAAGACATTGAAGAAGAAGAGAAAAAGGATGAGAAAATAGAGGAACTAGAACCTGCAAAGAAGAAAGGAAAGGTATTCATCACCAAGGTACCTAAGCCTCCCACTGCCGTATTTACAAGGAGAAGTGCAAAGGGTAAGGCAGACAAAAAGGACAAAGATATAATATTCAAAAAGCCTCCTCTAACCCTTCAAGAGAAGATCAAACTTTTGAGAGAAGGATCAGGATCTGGAGTAAGTAATATAAAATCTTTAAAATATGAAACAAGATCAGAAACAGAACAAAAGGAGATTGAAGATGCTATTATTGAAAAGATGGGACAGTGGAAATACTCTCCTGATGAAATAGCCCAACAGATTCCAGGAGCTTTATTAGATCAAATAAAAATGAGATGGGCCAATGCAAGGCAAACTATAAAAGACATATTTGATCAAACCCTGAAACAGTTAATGCCGAGCTTGAAAAATGATGAAATAAAGAAGGCATTGAAGGAGAATGAAAATAAGATGACATTGAAGTTCAATACTTGTCTAATTCTCATTAACAATATTGAATCGGTTGTGAAGACTGCAAATGCCACATGGAAGAACATATACCATCTTCACCAACCGAGTACTGAATCAGTTATAATAAAAGACATTGAAGATGACAATGATGAACAGGAAGAAGCCACTGAGGTAGATGATACCGTGAGGATAGCGGTAGAAGTCATTGCATCACTTCCTACCTCTCCAGCAAAAGTTTCTACATCTAGCCCGAAGACATCTTCAAGCATGGTTGTGACAACTTCAACATTTGTCCAATCACCTATAGCAACAACAGAAGTAACTACCATTTCTTCTACCGAGTTGCAGCCTCCTATTTCATCAAGTTTTCCAGTAGTAAGTATTCCAGTTTTTGATTCTACAAGTGTAAATACTTCAAGTTCTCCAGTAGACAGTATACCATTCTTTATAGCCAGTCCTACTATGTCTACTATCACTACTACTAAGGCATTAAGTACCATAATAGATAAGCCTAAGGCTCAATCGAGTATAAGATTTTTGGGCAAGAATATAGTAGAAGATATAGACCTAGATGAGGAAATAGAGATTCCAACATTGGATTTTGCAAATCTATCAGCGGATCAAATGCAAAATATAGGTGAACTCCTCCAAAGGAAAGTGAAGCAAAAGAAGCTTAAAGATGAGAGAGACAAGGAATATAAAATCATTAAGGATGCTAAGGACATTTTGTCAGAAGCATTAGGTATTGAAGTAGACTCCTCTCAACATGTTTTGTTACAATTAGCAGAAGCGGTAAATAAGTACAATGAGGATTCATCTGGGACAGACAAGTTAGTTGAAAAAGCTAAGAATAAATTCAACAATAAAGTGCTTGAGCACATTGCTCAGCACATAGCTATTAATCAAGCAGAATTATCTTCAGTTTTGACAAACATTGAATCTTCCTATTCGAATGTTACCTCTCTTTTGGCCAAACTATGCAATGTTGCCGAGTTCACCAAGGATGTCAAGGATAAAATGAATAAAATTGATGAGGATTTGAAGATTAGCATACAGAAGCTACAACTTGAACCAAGTTCAAACTTTGTTCATCACATGAAAATCTCATTCCTATCAAATATGCAGTCAGAACTACTGAAAGAAGACACAAGGATCCGGTCCACACTGCTAGACATTCAGAACATGATCCTTCCCATCATGAATACAATGTATAAGCACATTGAACATTCCAAAACATTAATTCATGACAATCAGTTCTCAATAGTAGATCACATGATTGCACTCTCTGCAGAAGTCCAAATTGCAATCCAAACATGCAAGATTCTGCAAGAAAATTGGGACAGAACTCTGGCACTGATAATGAAGGTACATTCTATTTTTCTATCAAATTTTGGATTCTCCCTATAAAACACTTGTATATACACCTTTGGAATTATCGTCAAAAAGGGGGAGACATGTATAGAAGAAAAAGTTGGTGCATTGAAAGGGGGAGATAATTTATAAAGCCCTATGACAAAGACAAATTTTGAAAAATCAAAATAAATCTCAGCATGGTTCATGTATATAAGTTTTGGGCAATAAGTGTTTTGTCACTAATGCCAAAGGGGGAGATTGTTGGCATTAAGCAGGATTGCCACTAGTGACAAAACTTATTTGCATCCTGAGTGCAAACCGAGCAGAACAGTGCAAACCGAGTAGGATAGTGCAAACCGAGCAGAACAGTGCAAACCGAGCAGGACAGTGCAAACTGATCAGTACAACGTAAACTGAGCAGGACAGTGCAAACCGAGCAAGACAGTGTAAACCGAGTGACATTATGTCTACCGAGTCACAAGTATTTACCGAGTTCGAAACTTACCGAGTGGTTAGTATGAACCGAGCCTTCACTTCTACCGAGTGCATGACGATGCCGAGTAATGCAGTGGACGCCGAGTATCAAAAAGTCATCGAGTTAGTTTGCAAGAACTGTGTAACCATACTTGGGCCGACTTAGTAGCACTTATGTTTATTTGTTAAGCCGACTTTGTAATTGTAATTAATTGTTTAGACTTGTATATAAACAATGTTGTACACATACCAAGGAGTATGAAATGTAAAGAAAAAAAAAAGAAAGAGATAAAAAGGCAGAAATTAGTGAATTACAAAGGGCTACTATACATAAGGAGTAGCAAAGATAAATTCATCACAGAAGGTGATCAGTACATCAGTGAATCTCATTCAGCAATCCAGTTGCAAAGTAAGAGATCTACTATTTCATCCTAACAGGTGAATCAGCTTGAAATCCTTTAACCGGGTAGACTTAATAGTCTTTGTAAAATCTCTTAACCGAGTGCATACTTCATTGTATGTTTGTAAATCCTCTAACAATGTGGACCTACCAGTCCTTATTGCTCCTAGCAGGGTAGATCATCAGAAGTGATCAATGTAAGCCTTAACCGACCAACTTTATACTACAGTATTAAAGCTTTGTGGGTTTCATCCCCACCCCAGTTTTACTTTCTTTTAGAAGGTTTCTGGGTAACCAAATCTATGTGTCATTGTTGTGAATGCTTTTATGTTTCATGCTTTCTATATGCAAAAGGATAAAGTGAACTATATGTTAATACATCTGATATTGAAAGAAAATTTGAAGTTACTGATTCACCCCTCCCCTCTCAGTAACTTGGTTAATTCTTGAATATTTCCAACAAAAAGTACCATTTAATTCACTTATCACTTGAGCCTCCTCAAGCCTAGTGGATTATCATCCTTCCAATGTAAGAGGAGATTAGCCTATTGTTCCTAGTTTTTCACTAGTGAAAAATATTAATTCCCTTGATTACAATTATGAAGAAGTTGATGTTTGGTATGATTATTGACATAATAAGAAGAGGAATCAATTTCAAGAAAAATAAAAGTAGTAGTATGTGCACCAAGATGGGGGACCAAAAAGGGGCCTTAAGATGCCTTTTTAAAAAAAATCAGAAAACTCTGAACTTCAATGAGAAAATCAAGATAAGTCAAGTTAGTTACACTCAAAATTTGATGACACAACAAGAAAAATAGTTAAATTTCTTCGAATTTGATTTATAATTATTAATTTTTTTTAAAAATAGGGGAGATTAAGATTTTCAAAAAGGGGGAGCACACAAAGTGGTCCTATTTTTTTTCAAAAATATAATATAGAAGTTGGTGTACTCCCCCTAAAATGTCAACTTTTTTTATAGAATTTTAAAAATCACTATAGTGATAAATTAGCTAACACCAGATAGTTTATCCCCAATTCTTCTGCTATTTTTTAGGAATACATATTTTTTAAATTAATTTTGAAATGGAAACATCCTGAAATACATAAATTTGAGTATGCCCCCCCTAAATTTTTTGAACACTAATAAAAAATTATTTTTTCCTATGTGTGTGGAATGGATTCTAGTTTTTGTAAATGTAATTTATTTCAAAATTCAATGAACAAGAAAACACCTATGCTCAAAATACCATACATTGGTTTTTGACAAAAAATGGACACAATATTAAAAGGAATTAGAGATGAAAGTTTTAACATAACCAAAATCTAAAAACATTATATGGTTAGATAGCTAATAGAGAGATTAAAAACACCATGGTGTTTTTTTTAATTGAAACACATGCAAACTTGACAAAGAGCATGACAAAAAATGTGAGATTTTTTTCATCTTTTTAGAAAATATTTCTCAAGCCTATATTGCTTATTCAAGCCTTTGAGTTGGATGCCCAAAGAAAACCCAAACCCAAGGATTGGTATTTTTGAAGGTATACTATTTAATGCACACAAAATATGGCATGTTCCAATTTCAAAAAAATGTAACTTTTACATATAGCACATGTGCCAAATGTAAAAGTTGCAATTTTCAATTTGGTGTGTGCCCAATAGGTACTAGCCAAATATTTTATATAGGTGATTAGTATTTCTTTCTCTATCTCCTAGTTTGTATAAGGCTTAGAATTAAAGGTTTATGATTGATCATGGATAGTTAAGGCCTTACATTTTAATCTCTTTGCCTCCTTCCCTTTCTTTTGATAATTACCTTAAAATTTCTTTGTCTTTTCATTCTATCCATCTAGTTTGTCCCACTCTGTTTTCTCTATTTCACCTTCCCTCCTTAATCCCATATCTATCCCTCACTCCCTCTATTTTTTCTTGTCCTTCCCTCCACTTTCTAGTTCATCACCTCTCCCACCCTTTTATAGTGTTTAGGGAACAAGGTGTAAGATATAGGGTTTAAAGTAAAAGATTTATTATTTAGGCTTTAGGTACATGGGGTTGATTTTATTTATCATGTATTGATACTCTCCTCTATCAATAATTTTTTCCTTCTCTCTCATATATGTCTCCTCTCTCTAGATCTATGCCTCATGTTCTTTCTATCTCCCTCTCTATCTTTCCCTCCCTAATTACCCTCATATCTATCTCCCTCTCCAAATTTCTCTTATTATCCCTCCCCTGAGAACACTCTCCATTGTCTCTATCATTGAAAATTTCCCTCCTATCCTCACTGTCTCCCCTCTAATTCTCTATACAAAAATCATCAATCATATCTCTCCTTCCTCCTCCATTTATCTCACCCCTCTCCCTCTTCATCTAGGTCTATTACCTCTCTCTCACCCTATATGTTCCCCTCCCTTCTATTTTTCCCCTCTCTAGTTCTTTATGGCTCCCTCTCCACCTCTTATCCCTCTCCTCTATAACACATCCCCCCTCTCTCTCCAAAATTCTCCATGAAACCTTTCTTTCCCCCTCTAGGTATCTCACCTCTCTTTGTAATGAAATGACTTGCACAATAGAAGATATAATATGAAATATATTGTAAATAATTGATAATAATATGCCACTTTGAGGTGGCATCCTCCTTATCCATTTCAAGGGGGATGCCTCCATACTCTTCAATAAGAAAAATTTCTCAATATGATGAAATAAGACTCACTACCTTCTATATATACGCTAATATGCCTAACATAACACTATGGATGATCTAGATATGACTATATATGTGTAAGTCCCAACCAACTAACTAAATAACAATGTAATTTTGATAATATGACACTATTATCAGTTAAGGTAGTTGCAACTTGGCTAATCACAACCATATTTATATTATAATATTAAGGGTATAGCATGACCCCTTCTTTAGAGAAGCATTATCTACAATGCTAACTAAGTGAGAATTCCTTTGAATATACTCTTCACCTTCCAATGTGGCATCTTCAACTGGTAGATTCTTCTATTTAATGGTATTTTCTTTTAGTTCTCTAGACCTTAGTTTCTTTGTATTTTTTTGGAGATTTAATTCAAGTTCTAATATGATCCTTCCTTCTTCATCGTGCTTTAGTAATATTTTTTTGTGTAGGTATTCTTTTTCCTAATACTTTCTTCAAACATGAAAAACTTGTTGGAAACTACAATTGAAACAATTTTTATATTGTCATTGATGTCAAACCTTAACTAGTAAGAAAGTTGCTATCTAGTAGAGTACCATATCTTTTGATTGATGAAGAGGATTTGAAAAGAGGAGATAACAAGAGAACCTAAGGAAAGGTTGAGTTATGTGATACTAAAATGGGTACTTGATTAGTTGGCACATTGATAAGGTAACGTGTTGTTTATCTTTAACACTAAGTGAAGAAGTCAATAGGTTTGAAGCATAGAATTAACCAAGCAAAAATAAATAAATTTAGTTTAAGCCAAGTGATGCTAGCATTGACCGAGTGCCAGTATAAGCCAAGTAATTTTAGCATCGACCGAACATCAATAATTGCTGAGCATTAGATAATTAACCGAGCGAAGACAATGTTTGTCGAGAAGAAAAGTTGTAGCGATGACCGAGAAATCATGTGATGACCGAGTAGATAAACACAGTATTGACCAAGTATCAGTAATTTACAGTTTGTGAAGGAATTGAGAATCCCAACCGACATAGTTGAATTCTTGGGATATGTAAAATGTGTTGACATTATTAATGAATGATATGGAGCATTTAATGCATGGTAAAATGTTTTCTTATGGATTCAAGGAGAAGTTTGGAGAAGTATTTAGAAGGAAAAAGAGGAGAATAAAATGATGGAAGGATCTGATGAATCTAACCTAAACCTAAATCTATGGAAGAGATTAAGCAACAAAAGATTAATCTACCTGATCAAGGAGGTATAAGGATGACCTAATTGTGGGTTATGTAGTGTGGTGGAAAAATTTGATGTCATTGATTGATGAATCTAAGCAGAAGGCTAAGAAGAGCTATAAAGAGCTGAATAGAGTTGAGGTGGTTGCTTGAAGAGATTTCTGAGTAGATCAGAGATGGAGAGGAAAATGAAGGTCAGCCAGTAAATTAGCATATAGCGAATTGAATCTGTATTTACAAACTGAGTTGTATATTTTAGATTAGAGCCTACTATTACTTTCTAACCATTGTATCAGTTAAAATACTTTAATCAAGGTTGACCTAACAATCATTTTTGTAAACCCTTTAATCAAGGTGACATTCTAATGGAATTTTCTTAAGCCCTCTAACCAGGTCACTCTTAACAGAGTGATTAAATCCTTTAACAAGGTCACACATAATAGTGTGTATTGTAAACCTTTAACATGGTTGGCTTCTCACATAGCTCACTTCAGAAGAGTTAAAATTAGTAGCATGTTATTGGTGGTTTTTCTGATATTGGGTTTCCATGTTAAATCATGGTCTTATGATTGTGTGAATGTTATTTGATGTGAATCTTGCTAAAAGTTTTATATTTTGCAATTTGATTACTTTAGGACAGTGGACTGCAAGTTTTATGTTGCTGATAGAGACTGAGTGAATTGATGATTAGATCTAAATTTTTTGAAGAGTTTAAAAGTTGTGTTTGTACATCAGGATCTAAGCATAACTAATTCACCCCCCCTCTTAGTTATTCTAAAATCATTCTAACAAAACTGGATGTATATTTGTTATTGGTGGTGATTCTATCTTGTAGGAAACACTACCTATCTTTTGGACAATTTGTTATAGACCATAATAATTTGGTGACAACTTATTATTCTTTGTTTGTTTATTTCTTTGGTGACAACTTTCTTCAAACAAGAAATGTGAAAAATTAGACGTATATTCATTGTTGGTGGTAATTCTAGCTTGTATAAAACTCTACGTATCTTTTGGATAATTTGGTATAGACCATAATATTTTGGTGACAACTTATTATTATTATTTTGTTTCTTTACTGATAATCACTTATAAGATTGCAACCTCAAGAATACACAATCCCCTACTTCAAAGCTTCTTTTTCTAAGATGTTGATCTACTTTCCATTTCTTTGATTTTGTGCCATGGTCAAATTCTCCTTGAGTCCTAAAAGCACTTGTTTTTTATGAACAAAGTGGTCCTCCACAACTTGAAATTTTAGTAAAACCCACAATGTTGATGTGGTGGAAGGAGGATGTTATCCATATAGTTCCATATAAGGAGACATTTTTGATGAGCAACAGAAGTAAGTGTTATACCACCATCTACTAGAGGTAAATGATCTATCCATTGTGGTTTCTTATCTAAAGTAAAAGAAAGAGTATATCCATCCAAAAATTTATTAAAAAACTTAGTTTTGTTAGGAATCAATGCTGAATATGTCCTATGGGGGATTATTCAGAGTCATTATGTATAATTTGTATGTTGCATTCATGACTGTGATTGTCATTGATGTCAACACATTGATCCACTGGAGATTAGTAGAGAAGTAGACAATGTTTGAATTAGAGCATGTGGAGTATTACATATCAAGCTATGCAAAGTTGAGGACTTGTTCTATATTGTGTCTTGAGATTGTGTTCAAGAGCGTGTACAAAAATTCAATTATTCATGACAGTTATGTGTAATTTAGTGGAAGTAGTATTTAGACAGTGTTCCTGAGAAGTAGCTTGTGATAATTGGATTATATCTCCTAACCGGGATAGAATATGGGCATGCAAATTTATATAGTTGATGAAGACATTTTGGTGGTGACCTGGATGAGACAATATGGTCGGAGGTCACACGAGTGAAGATTTATTTTGTTTTGAAGCTGATAGTTTTATGTGATTATGGAATATTATGTAACATGTGAAGGTTTATATTTTGTAATTGGTCAAGCCTTGTTGGCCAACTCATTTGTAATTATTTGAGTGTGGTATAAAGGAAGGATTATTTTTCTTGATTGTTAGTGATGGAGATGAATATGTGAAAAGTGATATATGATATTGTAAGAGGATATGCGAATTGCAGAGATCTGGTATTGAGATTTGGTGAAGCAGTTGGTGCAGTTTGGAACAGATAGAGGATTGAAGATAAGTTTTTAAGATCAGTAATTATTGGTATTATTTTTTTTGGATAATATAGAAATCATTTGGATAGTGTGTTCAGTGATCTTTCCCTTGAAGCTATTTGGACAGTGGGTCCTTTTGTCTTCCATAACTCTTAACCGGGTTAGAATCTTTTAATAGGGATTCAAAGTCTCCTAAAAAGGACTCATATGTACTAAATTTATTTCATAAGGCTCCTAACAGAGTCCATCCTCTCACAAGGAATTTTAATATTAGTACATCTTTTATGGGCATCATTCCCACTAGGGTTTACTCTCTGATCAAGAGGTTCCCTAGTCAACATATCTTGTGTTAGTGTGTTGTTGTGTATGTTTATCTTTCTATGGTTGTTGCTTATATTGATTACATGGTTGAAATATGATAATGGTGATAAAAGTTATTTTTATCTGATAACTGGTTCATCCCCCCTCTCAGTTATCTTCATGGACTTTACTTTCTAACAATTGGTATCAGAGAAATAGGTGCTTGAAGGAAAAGTTTAACAACTTGAGATCTATGGCAACTCATTTCAGGAAAGAAAACCCTAAGTTCGATGGAGTAAACTATGACAGCTGGAAAGAAAAGATGAATACACATTTGCTATGTTTAGGACCAGGATATTGGTTGATCATAAAGAATGATAAGACTATCATTGAAGAAGAAAAAATTGAAGAATGTACTGATACAAAAAGAGATCTATTAATGTGTAACATACTTGCCAAAGAAGCACTTTTGTCAGCCCTTTCGGAGAATGAATGCAGTTAGGTAAAAAATCTGAGGACATCTCATGAAATTTGGTTAGCTTTACAATCTACTTTTGAAGGTGATGTGCATGTAAAGAGAGTTAGATTAAAAATTTGGATATGTTCATTTGAAGATATAAGAATGATGGAAGATGAATTTGTTAGAAGTTATATTGGTAGGATATCCAAGATTATTGCAGGTATCAAAGCTTGTGAAGGAAACACGACTGAGGATGAAGTGATATGGAAGATCTTAAAGACATCGAATCCTATATTTAAGTAGACAACATAGATGGTTGAACAAGTTATAGCTTGTACTAAGAATTTTACCAGAGAAACACTTCTTGGAAGATTAGAAGCAACAAAGATAGGCTTGAGTGAGTCAGGAGATCTACTTAGAATTGAGACAACATTCAGTGTACTTAGTGTTCACTCTACTTTTTCAAGAAGTACTAGTGTCAGTGGAGATTATGCCAGTTTTAGTAGATCTAAGATTAAAGAAGACATAAAGATTGAGGAAGGAATTGCCTTGCTTGTGAAAAGAGAACCTGAAGGTAAGAAAATCTTTAAATGTTGGACATGTCAAGAATATGGTCATTTCGCATCTAAATGCCCTAAGAGAGTAAATAAATATAAGAAGAACTTTAAACCTATAAGATCTAAAGAATGTTATTATGCTAATGATGAAGAATTTGAGGCTAGTATTGAGAAATTATTAAGTGAAAGTGATAAAGAATGATGATATAAGATTTGTAGCAATAAAAGAAGAAAAATTTGAAACCAAAGTTAGAGAAGAAAAAGATTTAGTTTCCCAAGTAGAAAAGAAAAATGATTGGATTATAGACACTGGTTGTTCACATAATATGACTGGAGATATGAAGAAAATTTATAAAGTTCAACAACTATGATGGAGGAATTGTTAGAGTTGGAAACAATGCACCTTGCTTGATAAAAGGAATAGGATCTATTACTCTTAATGCAAAGACTAACACTTATGATGTTTACTTTGTGGATGGATTGAAACATAATCTTTTGAGTGTTGGACAATTAGTTAATAAGGGATATTGAGTTTGGTTTACTGAGAAAACTTGTGTGATCAAGGATAAGGATGGTAATATGATTGGAACTAGATCAAGAACTAGAGGTAATGTATTTCAGTTGAATCCTGCTAAGA
The DNA here is from genome assembly GCA_027943335.1 of Chamaecyparis obtusa. Lineage (NCBI taxonomy): Eukaryota > Viridiplantae > Streptophyta > Pinopsida > Cupressales > Cupressaceae > Chamaecyparis > Chamaecyparis obtusa. Next base: position 49,348 of record BSBK01000535.1, read on the forward strand.
TGCCATGTTTGATTACTAAAATTGATGACAGTTGGTTATGGCACAAAAGGTTTTGTCACATAAAATTTGATAACATTGTGAAGGCAAGTAGTACATTTGCAGTAAGAGATTTGCCTAATATTATGAAACCTACTAACATGATTTATAAAGAATGTGTTATGGCTAAGCAGAAGAGAAGTTCATTTCCCAGTAAGAAGTTCACAACAACAACAAAGTTGGAAATTATTCATACAGATTTGAGCGGTTCCACAAGGACTAGAGGATTCTATGGTGAAAGGTATTTTATGATTTTTGTTGATGACTTTACTAGAATGATGTGGATAGCATTTCTTAAAGAAAAATTTGAAGCATTTGACAAGTTTAAATTGATTAAGAACAAAGTTGAGAATGAATCTAGAATGAAGATTAAATGTTTAAGGTCTGATAGAGGTGTATAATTTACTTCAAAGAAATTTAATATATTTTGTGAATAAAATGGAATTAAGAGACAACTTTCAACCCTAGAACACCTGAATAAAATGGTATTGCAGAAAGAAGGAACAAATCAATAACTGAAGCAACAAGAGCTATGTTATTTGAAAATGATTTGGTGAATACATTTTGGAGAGAAGCAATGAATACAATAGTATATACAATGAACATAGTACAAATCAGAGCAGACACAAATAAGACACCTTATGAATTATGGTTTGGACATGCACCATTAGTTAAGTATTTCAGAATTTTTGGAAGTATTATATTAAGAGAGATGATGACATTGGTAAGTTTGATCCCAGAAGTGATGAAGTTATATTTATTAGTTATTCATTGAAAAGAAAAGCTTATAGATGTTTCAATAAAAGAACTAAGACTATTATTGAGAGTGCAAATGTAAAAATTGATGAGAAGTTCAAAATTCAGGAAAGAATTCTTGATTATGAATCAGATGAAGAAGTTTGTCCTAGAATTGGTCAAGAAAATGTTCAATTATTTTATGAAACTAATAGTGATTTGTAGAATGAGAATTAAATTGAGGAGATAAGAGATGAACCTAGATCAGAACATACAGTTGAAGCAAGAATTGAGATAGTGACACCTAATAAGAATCTAGCAAGAAATCACCCTATTGATCAGATTATTGGGAGCATAGAAAAATGAGTTATGACAAGGAATAAGGTACAGGAAGAACTATGGTTGATTTCTCAAATTGAACCTAAAACTATTGATGAAGCTTGTAAAGATGAAAGTTGGATTAAAGCAATGAAGGAAGAACTAGACCAAGTTAAAAAAAACAAGACTTGGAAGTTGGTCCCTAGACCTAGAGATAAAAATGTTATAGGAACTAAATGGGTATTCAAGAATAAGATGAATGAACAAGGTGAAGTTGTAAGGAACAAAGAAATATTGGTATGTAAAGGATACTCACAACAAGAAGGAATTTATTATGAAGAGACTTTTACACTTGTTGCAAGAATTGAAGCGGTAAGAATGTTTTTGGTTTATGGAGCTTATAAAAAATTCAAAGTGTATCAGATGGATGTGAAGTTAGCATTTTTGAATGGAGAATTGGAAGAAGAAGTCTACATTGAGCATCTTGAAGGTTTTCCCTTAACTCATAAAGGACATATGGTATGTAAATTGAACAAAGCTTTATATGGATTGAAACAAGCACCTAGAACATAGTATGCAAGATTAGATAAATATTCGATAAAATTGGGATTTTCTAAGGGCACAACAGACAATAATTTATATCTGAAAGAGATTGAGAATGTATTATTGATTGTAGTTATCTTTTTTGATGATATTATCTTGAGAGGTGAAGATGAAGGTAGTGATAAATTTGCTAATGAAATGAAGACAAAATTTGAAATGAGCATGAGATAAAATATTTTTTAGGATTACAGATAGCACATAACAGTGATGTTATTTTCTTATGTCAAGCAAAGTATTTGAAAGACTTGTTGCATAGATTTGGAATGGAAAATTGTAAGCTAGTTGGCACACCTGTGGTAACTAGTCATAAGTTATCTAGCACAGATGAAACTCCTACATGAGTTGAACAAAAGAAGTATAGATCCATGATTGGAGGATTGTAGTATTTAGCTCATACAAGACAAAACATATCACATGTAGTTGGAATTGTTGCAATATTTCAAGCTGATCCTAAAGAGTCACATAATGCAGTAGTAAAAAGAATATTTAGATATTTGAAAGGCACAATTGACTATGGGTTATGGTATGATAAATCAAATGACTTTACCCTATGTGCATATATAGATGTAGATGTTATCTCTATTGAGTTTTTAAGGTTGTCATTAGTACCAAAGGTGTGTAAAGATATCGGTCGGTCACTTACATTGAGCCAATCGATAACATAAAGCAGAACAGACAAGTCGATAAAGCTTATATATCGAGCAACAGATAGTTTACCGAGCACCAATAGACACTGACATCGACATACAATAAACACTAAGCATTGCAGTATACACCAATCAGTTTACATAGTGTTTACCAAGGATCACAGAAAATGGCATAGTAATCAGAAATGGCACATTCTTCTATGCAAACAGTTACAATGGTTTGTAAAATGTTTTACCAAGATCAAGGAACATTTAATGTAATGATATTCATTAAATGCAAAATATATCTTTTGTAATAGTTGATCTAGGTTATTATTGTACATCGTAGATCTTAGGGTTATGACTATATTATGTAACCTAATTTTGTTAAAGCGGCAAAAATAGAACACTATATATTTGTGTGTTCGCATCATTTTTGGTGTGAGCTGATATATTAATCACGAAGCACTTGAAGCAATTGCCTAACTTCAAGTCTATCAGTCAACAGAGTAGAACCAAGTATAGAGGAATTCAGATTGAGTAGAATCAGTAGAGGCTACCGAGCAGTTTAGAGCAGAGATTCATCACAAGTAAGGTGATATTTTATCAAAGCTTATAGATCTATATCAGACAACTGAGTTGTCAAATAGAAAATAATTTCCTATTTCTTTCTGACAATTGTAATAGATTTTTGGATAAAATCTCTTAATAGAGTATACTTAACAGTCTTATGTAAATCTCTTAACCGAGTGCACACTTCATTAGTGTTGTTAAAATCCTATAACTAGGTAGATCTAGTTGATCTAACATGTCACTCCTAATAGGGTGAGATCACCAGAAGTGATCAAAACTTGTAGCCCTAACAGGCAAACCTTTTCTATTTGTATTAGTGAAGAATTTGTGGGTGTCATCCCCACCGTAGTTTTTACCTTCTAACAAGGGTTTCTGCATTACCAAAATACTTGTGTCATGTGATTGTGATATTGATTTCATGTTGTTTACTTACTTAAGTTAATGGATGATTGATTTATGCAATTAGATTCAAGTTGTTTTGGTTGGTTATCACTATTTACAATTATAGATCCGAAAGGTTTACAAGTGAAGTTTTTGAAGGCACTGATTCACCCCTCCCCTCTCAGTACCTATCTCTCCTAATTCCAATAGCAGATTGGGGAGGTAGTTTTGATGACAAAAAGAGTACAAGTGGTGGAGCATTTTTTCTTGGAGGAAGATTGGTTTCTTGGCTAAGTAAGAAACATAATTGTATTTCACAGAGCACAACAAAAGTGGAATATGTAGTAGTAGAAAATAATTGTAATCAGATAATATGGATGAAACAAATGTTGAAGGATATTGGAATCAAATTCAATGAGCCTACTATCATACATTGTGATAACACCAGTACATTAAGTATGTCTAAGAATCTTATATTGCATTCTAAGACAAAGCATATAGAAATCAAGTATCATGTTGTAAGAGAGAAAGTTGCAGAGAAAGAAGTTAGACTTGAGTATATAAGTACAAAAGAGAAGATTGCAGATATATTTACAAAGCCCTTACCTAAAGATACATTTGAGTATTTGAGAGGTATGCTTGGGGTTATGCCCCAACCTACTTTTGAGAAGTGATGTAGATAGTTGCATCAGTCCAATGGTATATGAGTTCTATATTTTCTGGACTCTATGCTGATGCTTCCTCTACAGGGGAGTATGAATGTTTTGAGCTGAGTCATAAAGGACTCTTGTGAATGTATGTTCTGAATAGTGTCTTTTGACATTAAGGTTTTGAAATAGATTGACATATTGATGCTTTCTTTGTCATTGATGTCAATGGGGGAGAATAATACAATGAAAAAAACATGGTGATTTAATTGATGAGGAGGAATTGAAAAGAAGGATAGTACCTAATGATTGATTTGATTAATGAAGAAGATTTGGATATATTTCAGAGCACTAGTGTTGCAGTTTGGTATTTATGGAGCTTGGATATTTTTCATCTATGTTTCCATCAATGCCAATGGGGCAGATTGTTAGGAATGATTGCTAAATATGTCCTATGGGAGAGTATTCAGAGTCATTTTGTAGTAGTTGTATGTTTCATTCATGACTGTGATTGTCATTGATGTCAACACATTGATCTTCTGGAGATTAGCAGAGAAGCAGACAATGTTTGAATTAGTGCATGTGGAGTATTGTAGATCAAGCTATGCAAAGTTGAGGACTTGTTCTATATTGTGTCCTAAGATTTTGGTCAAGAGGGTGTATGTAAATTCAATTATTCATGATAGTTATGTGTAATTTAGTGGAAGTAATATTCAGATAGTGTTCCTGAGAAGAGGTTTGTGATAACTGGATTATATCTCCTAATCAGGATAGAATCTGGTCATGCAAAGTTATACAGTTGATGAAGACATTTTTGTGGTGACCTGTATGAGACAACATGGTTGGAGGTTGCATGAGTGAAGATTTATTTTGTTTTGAAGCTGCCAGTTTTATGTGATTATGGAATATTATGTAACGTGTGAAGGTTTATATTTTGTAATTGGTTAAGCCTTGTTGGCCGACTCATTTGTAATTATTTGAGTGTGGTATAAAGGAAGGATTTTTTTCCTTGATTGTTAGTGATGGAGGTGAATATGTGAAAAGTGATATATGATATTGTAAGAGGATATGAAAATTGCAGAGATCTGGTGAAGCAGTTGCTGCAGTTTGGCATAGACAAAGGAGTGAAGATAAGTAATTATTGGTATTATTGTATTCAGATAATACAAAGATCAATTGGATAGTGTGTTTAGTGATCTTACCCTTGAAGCTGTTCAGACAGTGGCTCCTTCTATCTTCCATAACTCTTAACTAGGTTAGAATATTTTAACAGGGATTCAAAGTCTCCTAAAAAGGACTCATATGTACTAAATGTATTTCATAAAGCTCCTAACAAAGTCCATCCTCTTACAAGGAATTTTTATATTAGTACATCTTTTGTGGGCATCATTCCCACCGGGCTTTACTCTCTGATCAAGAGGTTCCCTAGTCAACATATCTTATGTTATTGTGTTGTTGTGTATGTTTATCTTTCTATGGTTATTGCTTACATTGATTACATGGTTGAAATATGATAATGGTGATAAAAGTTGTTTTTATCTGATAACTGATTCACCCCCCCTCTCAGTTATCTTGGTGGAGTTTACATTATAACAAGTTTGTCCATGAAAATGAGGATGATATGAAGAAATATGAGCTAATTGAGTTCCCAGGCATGAGAATGAATCTATCCAAAAACTACTCATAAAGATAGGATCATGATCACTAACAATAACATTAAGTGTACCATGTAGCTTTTGTATACTATCCAAAAAATCATTTTCCACTTTACTTTCTATAAAAGGATGTGATAATACAATAAAATGGTCATATTTAGTGAGGTGATCCATCTTATCCATAATGACATCTTTACCTTTACACCTAGGGAGACTTATAATGAAAACTAGATAGACCTCTTCCCAACATTGGCTAGGAGTTGCTAAAGGATGTAAGAGAACCAATGTCTTAATTATCCCCCCTTTATTTCTTGGACAAACCAAACATGAAGCCACAAATTTTTAAGCATCCGCTTTTAGTCCCCCCAAAGGAAGTCTTTCATGATTTGATGATATTTCTTCAAAAATCCTAAATGACCACCTATTTCAGATTTGTGAAGTTTTATGATAACCTTTTGTTTGAGAGTGGAGTTTTTGCATAAGTACAATGTCTCTTTATACCACAAAGCATCTTCCTTCCAAAAAATTTATCTAAACTACTTGGATCACTTTGCAACTATTGAATGAGATTGCTAGTGGTAACATCATTTTTTACTCATATTTAGCTTCTTCTACCAAATTTTATTGTAATATTGAAATGACATACAATAAAGATTGATCATTTCCATATTTACCAAATAATACATTGGCAATAATATTTTTCTTTCCTTTCTTGCATGTGATCTCAAAATCATACCCCAACATCATAGTCACCCATTTTAGTTGCTCCTCAAAAGATAATCTCTATTCAAAAAAATATTTAAGGCTATCATGATTTGTCTTAAATTTTAAGTTTCTTTGCATTAGGTATGACCTCTATTTTTTTACTGCATGAAGAATATCTAACAAATCCTTCTCATAAATAGGCTTGATTTTATTCTCATCCTTTAATTGAAAACTTTCACAAGAATTTTTTTGACCCTGTTGCATTAGAAATAATCCAATACCATTACATGAAGAATCACATTCCACAATAAAATCCTTAGTGAATTATGGAGTAGCAAGAACTGGAGTAATGAACATAGCTTTCTTCAACCTTTCAAAATTTTCATTAGGTAACTCATTCCATTGAAATGGATCCTTCTTTAATCGAGATGTGTGTGGTGTTTCTATATGACCATAGTTCTTCACCAATATTCTATAGTACCTAGTTATCCCCAAAACCCCCTTAATTTATAAATGGTTTTGGGTATAGGACAATCCATAATATCCCTAATTTTATTATGCTCCACCTTTAATCCTTCATGTGAAACTATGTGTCCCAAGTATTCAACTTCCTTAAGATAAAAAATGCACTTAGAGGGCTTAGCATATAGCTAGTTATCCTAAAGAGCTTGCAGTACTATATCAATATGATGTAAATTTTCCTCCCATGTCTTTCTATAAAATACTATACCATCAAAGAACACAAATATAAAATTCCTCAAAAATGTCTTGAAGATGGACTTCATCAAACTTTGAAATGTAGAAGGTGCATTAATCATACCAAAAGGCATCAAGAAATATTCATAATGAACCTCACCAGTCCTAAACGTTGTCTTAGGAATATGATCTTTAACCCAAATTTGATGATAGTCTGATCTAAGTCATAGCTTTATAATAATAAAATAGCTCTATTAAATTCATCTAATAAATCATCAATTATTGGAATATGAGACTTATCTTTGATAGTGTACATTTTGAACACTCTATAGTTTGGGCACATACGCCATGTATCATCCTTTTATTACACTATTATAACATGCGAGGAGAACATGAGTTTTTGATGGGTCATATAATTCCCACTTCTAACATCTATTGAATAATCCTTTCAATTTTAATCTTTTTTATATATGAGTACTTGTAATGCCTAATTTTGGGTGGTGGTATTCCAAGCACTAGTTGCATGGCATGATAATTATCCTCTTAGGGGGAAGTCCTTTAGAAATATCTCCAAAAAATACTGAGTGAAGATTAAATTTTTTTTGTAGATCTAGATTGATAGGCTTCCAATGAGCATAATTGGACCACAAATTAATCAAATCCTTTCTTGAGAAACTTTTTCATTTGATGAGAGCTTACCATTTATGGGGAAAATGCACTCATCCCTCTTTGATCCACTATCTTTCATTTAAATTTAAATTCCATGAATATTTATTCAAATTTTATATCAATTGTTCCAATGTATTAATCCATTGTAATCCAAAAAAATATTTGTTGCTCACATGAAAAAAGCATACACTGGGCAATCAAGATGACAACCTCCCATAGATAACATAGTGTTATGACATTTTCCAGAACAACTAATTATACCACCATCTAGAATAAAATCTTAAAAATATAGAGCTGGGTATTTAAAATAACTTACACGTGCAGCTAGCTATTTTTTAGTAAAGGTAAGAGTACTTCCCAAGTCTATCAAAATTGTTACTCTCTCCATTTTCAAGAACCCTGCTAGTTTGAGTGTTTGTGGGGTGCTAAAACTAGCTAGTGCATGACAAGTAATAATTTGTTGAGAATCATGTAATTCTTTATCACTTTCTAATAATGATTATTTCTCTTCTTCCACACTCCAACCTTCAATATAGAACAACTTTATTTCATTCCATTTATGTCCTTGATTGTATTTTATATCAAAATTCAAATATAAACATTTTGCAATTTTCTTCTCAATTTTTTTGTGGTGTGAATATAATAGATTGAGGATAAGAAGGTTTTGAGAAACCTCTGTCTCTTATCCAAATAACCCTTTACTTTCTAGAACTTAAATATTTCTCCTCTAATCTATGTGCTAAGACAAAAGACTCATTTGTAGAGGTAGGATTAAACATGCATACCTCATGTTGAATGTGGTCTTTGAGACCTTTTTACTTTCATTAAGTACATATCCATCAGTACTAAATGAAATTTTCTAGATATAGATATAAGGATGCCACAATAATCTTTTGTCCACTCGGTATTTGATGCACATCAAAAAAATTATCCATTTGATTTATCCATGTCAGTGGATCATTGTCATCAAACTTGCACATGTCTACTTTTGGTATTCACTTCCTAGATCTCAAATGAGTATTACAATTTTAATCACTATTTTTTAACCTAGATGATTTAACTTCTCCTCTTGAGAAATCATTTCTTGATCCATTCATATAAGAAGTTAACATCTCTATGTCAGATAAATGTACTTCCAATCTTTCCATATCTCCTTGCATTATATATATCTCTATTAAATAATGAGATTATTTATTTAACCTTTATTTTTTAATCATTAAGAATAATATCATCACTTGTTCCCCCATCCTTAGTAAAAAAATTTCTTGGTGTAGCAAAATTCTTTTTACCCCTTGTAGCAATCCTCGTCTTGATAGAAATAATGATTTTGTAATAAAACCAGACAAATAGAATAGAAATGATATAAAATTTTATGGTAGGATATTCAATAACCTTCTCAAAAACCCTTTAAAAATTAGGAACAATTTCACTAATATATGAAAGTTATGTAATTTTTAATTATTTTGGAAAACCCTATTTTTTCAATAATTTGCTTCATTCATTTCTAATTGCCTTATAAAATGGACTCAATATGCTTCAGTATGGTCTTCAAAAACACTTTAAAAATTAGAAATAAATTTCTCAAATTTGAGATGTATACGATTTCATAAATGACATCCAAAATCCATGAAAAAGCCTTGTCTCTAGGGTGCCAATATCATCATGCTCTGATACCACTTGTAATAAAATTAATGCACAATAGAAGACATAATATGAAATATGCTAAAAATACTTGATAATAATATGCCAATTTGAGGGGGCAACATTCTTATCCACTTTAAGGAGATACCTCCTACAATCTTCAATAAGGATTCAATACTCAATATGATGAAATAAGACTCACTACCTCCTATATATACCCTATTATACCTAATATAACACAATAGCCAACTTAAATGTGAATGTATATGTGTAATTATGATCCAAATAAGTAAATAACAATGTAATAATGATATTATGACTCAATTAGGAGTTAAGGTAGCCACAAGTTGAGTACTCACAACCATATGTATATTCTAATATTAAGTACATAACACTCTTCCCCCCCCTTCTCTCTCTCTCTCTCTCTCTCTCTCTCTCTCTCTCTCTCTCTCTCTCTCTCTCTCCATTTGTGAACCCCCTCTCCACTTTCTCTCCTTATCCCTCTATCTCCATTTGTGAACCTCCCCCTCTCTCTCAAATCTATACCCTATACCCAATGCAAAGAAGAGATTTTCAACATTATTATAATTATCCCTTGACAAAACAAGAAGGTGAAATGGGTGAAGGAGTAAATTTATCATATTCATAAAAATACATTTTGTTTATGTCCAAAATTTTAAAAATCTTCATTTTTTAAGATGTCAAAAATAAAAACCCCCAGTGAACATAGCCTTTATGTCCAAGGAAATGAAATTTAACAATGTGTGAAGAATGAGGAAAGTGAATCATTTAGTTTGCATCTATTCACTTGATTAAGGGAAAGTATTCTATGGGTTAACAAGTGGAATCAAGGGATACTTGATTTTATTCCCTTATCATTTTGCAAAGCATTTATCTCTCTATTGTGAGGAGTGAAACATGGGATTCTCCCTTAGTGAGATCACATTGTTTTAATTATCTTGCCATTAATGTTACCTCCTATTTAAAATTTAGCATTTTGTATTGGTTGTATGGATTTTATATACATTTTAACTTTGTGTATGAATTTCATGTAGTTAGTGATTTGGGATCCATCGTAAGTAGTTGCAGAGCCAAACTTGTACCTATTTCTATGGGCAAGTGGCACAAACTAATAGGAGACAATCTATGGGTTGTAGAAGGGATTGTTGTATTATCACCTGCTTACATGAAATAAAATGAAAATGGACTTGAGTTGTTTATGAGTAATTAACTTGAAGAAATGAACATTCCTGAGCTTATAGTCATCAAATACATTTTTGATCTATTTATGATAGTTCTTTTATAGTAATTGTATCTACATAAAAATAAAAATCTAAAGTTTAGTGCTATGATCTACAAATACCTAAACTTTCCTATGCATTGAAACACAACTTAACTTGATCTTATAAAGGCTTATTGCATGAAAACCAAGACAAAGGAGGGATAAAAACAAATGAAACATTCTTTGTTGTCCAAAACCATATCAGACCCAAGTTGACTCAGAATGTTGTTTCTTAAAATAAAGTATTCTAATAATATAGTCTCTATGTATCAAATTGATACCTCCCATCTATAGCAATCATTTTTTTTTCATTTTGAAGAATTTTTGAATTATAATTCAATGGATCTATAGAAGCTCCCTGAAGAAATTAAAAAAAAAATGTTTATTTCATAGAAATGATAGTCAATCTAGCAAGTTGACACTAATGACAATAAAATTTAACCACATAACCCAAAAATAAAAAAGGGAAAGGAAAACAAACCTATTAGTTTCTTTCATAGACATAACCACATAATTGTACTCAAATACTTAAAAAGTCATTTTATACTTGATGTAAACAAGCTTATAGAGAAGTGATAAAATAACTACAACATATGAATTTAAGAATGTACCATATAGGATGATGATCGTGGTTTTCTTATGCCAACCAAACCAAGTGGTGGTGGCATATTGATAGGTTGTGATGATTTTTGAGGTTTTTGGGACTAAAAAGGCCTATTTACCATTGGCCTTTATTGTTGGGACTAAAAATACCTAGTTACCTTTGGGTTGATGGAACTGAGAGTGGGATTATGGTTGCTAGGATTGAGAAGACCTAGTAAAAAATAAAAATTCTTAGTCTTCTTAGTCCATATAACCAAGGCCAACAGTAACTAGGTCTTCCCAATGTGAGAAACCAAGGCTAATGGTAAATAGGTTCTCTTAGCCACAACAACATGATCAATCAACACAACTTGTTAGTATGCCACCACCACTAGGTTTGGAGGGTGCGAAAGAACTCATCATCATTCTATATGATACATTTAATTTCATATGTTGTAATTATTTTGGCACTTGTATATAAGATTGGTTTCATTGTATAAAATGGATATTTAAGTATTTGGGTATATAAGCATGTGGTTATTTATGTGCATACTACTAATATGTTCATTTTCCATTCACTTGTTTGAGTTTTGGGGTATGTATTTAAGGGATCTTGTAATTAGTGTAAGCTTTCCATACTGGATATTATTTTTATGAAATAAAAAAATGTTAGGATTAACAAGGCAGAAATAACAATTACATGCAAATATAACCAATATCAGAAAATAATAAACCACACAGAAGAGAACACAAGACACAAAGATTTAATGTGGTTCACCCAATCCCTAGGCTATGTCCACCAATAGCGAGTCCAATATTTTATTATCCAGTGATTACAACCTGATTACAATCTGTAATCCCTTACAGCTCAATTTCACCGCAAATACTAAAATCATACATCATGAAATCCCTAACCCTAAGCCATATTATACAATATTTTTGCCACTTTAGGGTTATAATGAGTTACAATATGTCAGCCCAAAATAACCAAAAATATGTTGGCCTCAAAAAAATTTGCCCAACGAGGTCGGGAGGAAAAGTGTACAGTACTTTCCTGGATAGTACTTTCCTGATCAGTCACCACAAGCTAACAAAAAATTCTTTGGGATTTCTTCAAGGAGCTTCTGTAAAATAATCAAATTCTAATTCACAAAGTTCTTTAGAGTCACAATAATAAATTGCTAGAGATGTGAAGAGGTATCAAGTTAATACATGTCAATTGTATTATTAGATTCATTTATTTTTAGAAAATATATTGAGTCATGTAGAGTTTGATATGGTTCTTGAAAACTGAGAATATTTTATTTGTTTCTATCACTCATTTGGATTGGTTTGAATTTAGTAAGCCTTATAGTATCAAGTTAAGTTGTGTTTCAATGAACAAACAATATTTAGATATTTGTGGACATACTAAAATTTAGATTCTATTTTCATGTAGATATAATTACTATAATAGAACTGTTAGAATTTAGTAATCTTTCCTTGGTTGTTTTATTTAATTTGAGGATAAACCAAGGTATCCTCCTTTTATTTTATTTAAGATATTCCTAGAAGAATCTCTACATGTAATTTTGTCCTCTAGTCCAAGTGGGAGGACAAATAATTTTTTGTAATTCCTTTAATAAGGAAAATAGTTTATTCCTCCTTATGAGGATGCTCACACTTGGCACACACTTAGTATGAATGTGGCACTCATACACATGGGAGTTACATGCAAACTCCTTCACTCATCTCTACTTAAGAGATACTTCTCCACACACTTGATACAATTTTTCTCACATTGCCTACACACAATTTTCTCGCCTCTTGACATATTAGTTCTCTCATTATTGTATTGAGCTTCTTGCTCATATTCTATCTCTCTCTTTAGGCTTTTCTTGCCTCATTCATAATATCACAAGGGGTTTTTCTTTTCTTTTCCCCTTTCAAAATCTCTTGGCTCTTTGTTGGGATTTTTGGAGCATTCTCATATTTTGGTGATTGATCTTGCAACTTTATCTCATATTTGGCTTATGGTAAACTTCTTCTTGCACTTCACTTTCTTGGATTATTTCATGAACTTATTTTCATTCTTTTAATACTTCTAACATGGTATCAGAGCTATTTAATCCATGTTTAAGTGTTTTGTAGGAAGGTTGCATTCAAATGATCAAGCTCTTCTTGTTGATCTAATATTTGTTGCAGCCCCTTCTTGTTCTTTTTTCATTTTAGTTTTTTAAGTGTCTAACCCTCTTTGGAAGGCTTGCTGCTAGAGAGTAGATTTTTTATTTTTTTTTGGGATTGATCGGTTCTCCGCCAAACCCAACTTAGTTCCTTCAATTAATATCATATTTTGCATGGTTTCTCTAACCTTGTTTGCAAGTTCCATTTATCTCATTCAAATTTGAATCTTCTTTCTAACAAGTTTTTTTGCAGTTTTCATCTTCATTTCGTTTCATAGCCTTTCCTAATCTTGTGTAGGATTGAAACTAACTATTTTATTTAGTTTTCTAATCCCTTGCATGTAGGGTACTTCACCTTTTTTCTACATATTTTAGTATTTGATCTGATTCTAACATTGTTTCTGTCTCACTTTTATCTTTGTTATTCTTTCATATATATCTGGTTTTAAAATATTGTGCATACAAGTTTCATAAATCTCTGTTTTGAGAATATCTCACTCAGACGACCATATCTTTTGAACTTGGACATATTAGGAAGATCTCTCCGATTAGAACCTTGAAAAATTCATCTTTAACAACATATCAAAATCTTAGCAAACTCCAACGGTGCATTAAGAAGTTATGACCCCCGTAATATGACTATTTTTTTGTCCAAAAAAAAAAGTTTGTATTTTCTCTGCCTTGCATGAAGTCTTGGCTCTCTGCAGCTCTCTGCCTTGAGATGTTACTTAGAAACCCATCTATTTCTACAACATATTCAGTTGCCAGGGAATCGAATAAGTTCTTTAGCTATTTTCAGCTTTGCATTTCAGTTTATTTGACTGTTTTTAAAATCAATTTGACTATTTTTTAAATTTAATTTATTTAAATTTGAAAGTTAGTTTGATATTAAATTTAAATGTTAGTTTCATTTTAAATTAGTTTGTTATATTTGAAAGTTAGTTTGTTTTTAATTTTAATTTTAATTGTTAATTTGTTATATTTTAAAAAATAATTTCATTTATCAAATCCATTCTAGTTTATATTTAACAATAGCATTTGTTTTAATTTTTTTTTTGTTTCTATCAATTTGTGTAAACAAACCTTAATTAATGTTAATACATTATCTCTAATACCTTTTTTATTCACTAATCCACTCTTAATTTTAATTTTAATCAATTTACTTTCTTTATTTTAAAATATTTAATAAAATATTAATTTTTAAAAATAATTCAATTTGTATTATTCAAAGCATACTTAACCTTAGAGTTAATTTATTTTTCTTGTTCTTTAACTTTAGATATTCTTTGTATTTCACTTTGTTAAAGTTAATTTAATCATTTACTTAGTTAATCATGTCTACCCTAATTATAGAAATCAAATTAAATAGCTCTAACTATCACCAATGGAAAATACATATCTCTTTTATATTTCATTTTAAACATTCACTCCAAGTTTCTACAAATGCCTCTCTTGAGCCAGTTGCCACTGCTTCTCAAACTGACATAGATGCATGGCAAGTTAAAAATAAAGAAGCTCTTGGATTAATTGGTCTTTTGGTTATTCTTGATTTATATGTCTTAATTGGACATTGCACCAAAGCCCATCAAGCATGGGGCATTTTACAACAAACTTATGATAGCTCCACCGAATCACGTAAGATTCAACTCCAAGACAACTTGGAAGACCTCAGGTATATTGATTTTAGATCCATGGATAAATTTTTACTTAAATTTGATGCTATTAAAACACAATTAAGTGGTATAAATGTTACTTTAACCGATATTAGATTAATTATTATCATTCTAAAGAAATGTCTTCCTAAAGAATTTCAACAGTTTATTACTAAAATTTATTCACAACTTGCTATCCGTAGTTTAGCTCCTCAATTAACGTATGGTATATTTCAAAATCTTTTACGTCAAGAGGAAGCAAAGTTATTGCAATTTGGTACTCTTAGATCTTCTGAACATGATTTTGTGTCTAAGCATCAAAATCAAAATAATAGGTCTTATAATCATAATACTTCTAATAATCATAATTCTCAACATTATAATAATAATTCTCGGCATAACAATAATCATAATAATGGTTATAATAATAATAATAATCGACCCCATTGCAATTATTGTGGGAAAGATGGTCATGTGATCAGTAGTTATTTTAAGAAACTCAAACATGAGAAATCATCTACTCTTAATAATCAAAAGTCTTCTAATAATAACTCTCGTCAAGCTTTTGTTTCTCGTTATGGGATGTTTAATCCTCACTATGATAATTCTACTATTTGGGATGAACCCTCTGACGATGGCTATCCTTGAGATAACCCTCTAGATTACTATCTTCCTACTCAAATAAATTTAATTCAAAGTGATACTATGCACTCTCCTTATGATGAATTCCAATTTGATGATTCTTTCTCTCATTTTGATGATATTTTTGAACAAGAAGAGGAAATTATTTCTAACTTTCTTAGTGTCACTTTACCTTCTTTTGATTATCCCATTACAGATATGTTTATTACTCAAGATGAAATTCATGATGAAGGTGCTAATCCTGTGATTTTTGTGGAGGTTAATGATAATGATGATGATGCTTACACTAGCTCTCCTCCTCTTGATATTTCATATTATGATGAATAGGTTACAGATTTTTTTTATGCAATTGAAGATTGCATTTTTGATTCTATGAATGGTGATTTGCAATATGATTTTTCTTTCCAAAGTGTTACCGATTCAACACTAGGAGCTCCCAATGATGGGATATCTACTAGTGGTTATTTCCTTATTGTAGGCTCAAGTGTTGATCCATCTCCATCTCTATTTTATACTAGAAATGAATATTCAGAATGTACACATGCATCTCAAGAATCTCAATGGTCACTTGAAGATTTTGGCTCCCCTCAACAAGCACATACACCTTTATTTTCTAAAAGTGTTATTCACTTAGCCAAAAGTCATATGTACCATTCAAGCTCCAAAGCACAAATTGAAGAAATGCAAGGTGATCAAGCCAATGACATCCTAGTGAAGACTCTTTCAAAAGAAACATCTCCAAATCATTGTAAACATTTGGGTTTAATACCTATTGATGTAATCACCCCAAGTAAAGATTAAAGGGGGTGTTAGAATTTAGTAATCTTTCCTTGGTTGTTTTATTTAATTTGAGGATAAACCAAGGTATCCTCCTTTATTTTATTTAGGATATTCCTAGAGGAATCTCTACATGTAATTTTGTCCTCTAGTCCAAGTGGGAGCACAACTCATTTCTTGCAATTCCTTTAATAAGGAAAATAGTTTATTCCTCCTTATGAGGATGCTCACACTTGACACACACTTAGTATGAATGTGGCATTCATACACATGGGAGTTACATGCAAACTCCTTCACTCATCTCTACTTAAGAGATGCTTCTCCACACACTTGATACAATTTTTCTCACATTGCCTACACACATTTTTCTCTCCTCTTGACATATTAGTTCTCTCATTATTGTATTGAGCTTCTTACTCATATTCTATCTCTCTTTAGGCTTTTCTTGCCTCATTCATAATATCACAAGGGGTTTTTCTTTACTTTTCCCCTTTCAAAATCTCTTGGCTCTTTGTTGGGATTCTTGGAGAACTCTCATGTTTTGGTGATTGATCTTGTAACTTTATCTCATATTTGGCTTATGGTAAACTCCTTATTGCACTTCACTTTCTTGGATTATTTCATGAACTTATTTTCATTCTTTTAATACTTCTAACAAGAACTGTCATAAATAAGTGATAAAACATCTTCCCAATAAAAATACAACAAATGAACTTGTGTTAAACTATCATATTTTAACTATTTCATTGAAAGAGTTATCTAGAAAAGCTTCTACAAAGGTCAAAATATCCAATCATTTCCCCCCTCTTTCTTTTTTTATTTTTATTTTTCTTTCTCTCTCCCTCTCCCTCTCTATCACTGCATATTGAAGTGTACTTAATATGCAACATCTAGGATTATCATACAATAAATGAAGTATTTGAAAAGTGAGTAATTATTTTAAAAACTAACCAATAAAGTGTACTTAATATACCAAAAACCATGATTATTATATAATAAATGAAGTCTTTTATATTTGAGCAATTATCCATTGTCCATCCTCTCTCTCCCCCTCTCTCTCATTACACACTAAAGTGTACTTAATATGTACACCAACCAAGATAATTAATGAAGTGTACTAAAAACCTAATAATAATTTTTAAAACAATTGTAAATCTTATTGAAAATGTTTTCACATACAAAGGAACCATTTCCAAGCATATCATATTGGTGAAAGTAGAAGCTTAGAGTGTATGGATACATGGTAGTATCCAGATAAAATTGAAAATAATTCCTTGGTTCTAGGTAGTGGTTTTGGCATACTCAACCCATACCAATTTTCCTACTTCCATTCCCCAACCATGACCAATAAGCACCACTCATTTCTATATGTCGTATAGGGCTTGTTTTTCATGTCTAAGGTTGAATTAATCCATTATTACAACACCCTCATATTTTCTTTACAGTTGGAGGGATCTAATGAGAACCCACATTATCAAAATTTTGATATGATCTTCTTTAGTAAGATAAGGGAGGACACAAGTGAGAAGTAGGATGCAAGATTGAGCACTGAATAGGGTTGTGGCTATAGCCATGGCTTCAAATAGCCTCATAAAACCTTTCTAGGAATGAAAAATTGAAAGGTTTAGTATTCTTTCATTGGGAAAGTGAGTATTAAAAGGTATAAAATGAATTGGGCAACTCATCACAAGGAAATTCTGTGAGGTAATAATATAGGAAAGAAACCTAGATGGAGAGAGAGAGAGAGAGAGAGAGAGAGAGAGAGAGAGAGAGAGAGAGATTTATGGGGGAAAGGAGGAGATAAAAAGGGCAAGAGGAAAAAAAGGAGGGAGAGACCTAAAGAGGGGGGAGAGACAACATATAGAGAGAGGGGAGAATATGGAGAGATAGATGGAATATCAATATAAGTAATACCCTCAACCCTCTGCACCCTAAACCTTATACCATCAATTTGTATATTCTTATAGTATAGTACTAAATAATAACACCTTGAAGAGCATGTGACCATTTCATTGGGCATGCTGAGCTATGAGTTGACACTATGTATAATGATTAACCATAAATATAAATAATATTACTAAATATAACAAATAAATTCACATTTATAATCTACAATTTCCAAATTTCGTTTGGCACAAGCCAATCATTAAGTTGTATTGTTAATACATATGATATAATTATTTTAATTTAAATTAAATTTTTATCCATTTCATGAGTTCATAGCCACTTGTCAATTATCATAATAAAAAAGTACTATTTTTTGTTTGAACTTCCATAAAAATGTAAGAAGATGACACACCTAAAACAACACCATGTGAACTATAATTTTTTACCATGAGTTTGATCTTTAGCAGCCATGTTTGTCTCTTCTTTTAGCTCTTGTATTTTCTTTTCCATCCTTATCATTACCATCTTCTAAAGTTTGGCAACATATCTATAGGTGTCAAGAAAGATTAATTATAATAGGAGAGAATAAGTTATGAATCTCAATAATTAAATTTAACATGGAGGAGGTGTGGATGAATGCAATTATAAAAGAGAGAGGTAAATGAGGACAATAATTTCACAAAACATGTTCTTAAACCTTTATTCATTCTCTAGATTTTAAGATAATGAGTCCATGGAAAAAATATAATTATGAAAAGGATAAGACTTATATATGAATTTTCCTTGTAAGTTTTATATTTTTTCTTTAATATTGAACACACCATATATGGTGTGCACCTTATAGGTTTGGTATACCCAAGCCTAATGGTTGGCATGCCAAGCCTTCATGGTTCACACCATATATGTCATGCACCTTCTGTGACATGTTCCAATTGCTTATGGGGGACCAAAAAAGTATTTTTCATCTTTTTGTCCCCCATCCTTGTGCACATACCCGTAGGAGAAAAGAACAAGAAGAAAAATAAGTCATTGAACAATAATTATTGGGAAGAGACTAGGAGCTCCTTGTATAAGAATTGTAATTATCTTTAGTATTCTATTTCCTACCATTTTTTGCATTTCCTTTGATTTTTTAATTTTCTATTGTGGCTTTGTTTGTTCTGTCCTAGTGGTCAACTTTTATTGTAGTTATCTTTGTTTCTTTTCTTTGTTCACGGTAAAATTTACCTAATGGGTTTAACGACTTTTCCTAATTAATTAAAAAATATATTCTTAGAAAGTGGAAAACTATTAAAGAGAAGAAATATAAAAAATGAAGTAGAAAATTTGATGCAAGAGCATCTAGGGTGTAAGAGCAACCTTGCATCACCCAAAGACATTGTCTATTTTTTTCATTGAGGGCTATCTTTGGACAGGGTTACTATTTTTGGAGAGTTTTCTATTTTAGTAGGTTGTTCATTTTAGCATGAATAGTTCCAATTGCTTCCTTGGAGGTTCATTTTGGATATATAAGCAAGTTGGTAAAGTTTCATGGCAAGATAAAGTTTAGTTTTGAAGATATTAATTTTTTTTGTTTGGTAGGGTGGTACAAAAACTTTGAACTCAATTTTGAAGGATTTAGAGGCTTTGAAAGGCGGTAAAACTTTGATAAGCTAGTGCTGTTAACTTAGTGGTTAGCTCCTTGGAGATTTGTGACATGGCTTAACCACCTCCTGTGTATCAGGTTAAATCTGACATTTGTATTGGGCATTGACAGTTCAAGCTTTTGGTGCAATGACAAATGATTCCAACAATTGGTATCAGAGCCTTGGGTCACGGGTTTGAGTCTCCCTTCAGTAGGTACTGAAGGCTCAGTCGGTGCTGAGGGGGAGATTATTGACTTGGTGGTCAGCACCTCCTTAGAGATTCTTGACATGGCTTAACCGCCTCCCGTGGATTGAGTTAAATCTGACATTTGTATCAGGCATTGACAGTTCAAGCTTTTGGTGCAATGACAAATGATTCCAACAAGTGCATCATAATTAATAGGTTATAATGCACTTTGAGAGGTTTCTGAAATGGGGTTATAATAGCCAATCGACTCAATAATTCACAAGTTATGTTTTTTAGAAGTTGTGCCATCTGGACTCCAATTTCAATACAAAAGGAAGAGAGAGAAAAATACTTAAGGTGGGAAATTGAACCGCTCGGCACAAAAATGAGAAAATTTCACTTTCTAGAATATTCTAAGGCAATTAATTGTGCTACTTATATAGGGCTAAAGGGGTATTTTTGGGGTTTAGCTCTAGAAGTGTAGATTGTGGCTCTTTCTTATAGATTATTATAATGAAAATGCCCATTTGGCTATAACATGTTACTTTTTTAATTGTTGTAATTTCAACTCATTAAAGATAATAGAAAGAAAGTGTTTTTTTCTTTCCATTGTTATGTCCTTGCAATTTCTATTTATTTCCTTGTTGTTTTGTGTGTGTTTGGTTAAATAAGGGGATTTCCCTACATCAAGTGGTATCAAAGAAGTTCCTGAGTGTGTAGAAAAATTGTTGAACATGAGACAATTGTCACTATAATTATGGTTGTGGGCTTGAGATATAAGTATAGAAAGTTCCTCCATGAAGGAACCGTGGTGGAAGAGTTATAGGGGTGACAAAAGAGGGTTTTACAACCCTACAAAGGTAATTGCAAGTACTGCAAGAGGAGCTGCATAGAGGAAGAAATAAATGGCTAGGGATCCTGATGAAGATAGGTTTTTGGGAGCTATTTCCAAGATTGGAAAGAGACCAAAGATTGAAGTTTCTACATTTTATGGAAATCTTAATCTAGTAGAGTTGATTTATTAGATCAATGATATGGAGGGGTAATTTGAGCTTGAGGAAATAGAAGATCCTACGAGGGTTATATTATAAAGGCCAAGTTGAAAGGCTTTGCTAAAATATCATTGAAAGAGGTTCAACTGGAGAGAAATTGAAGAGGCAAGGAGAATATAACAAGGTGAGATAAGATGGTGGATAAAATGAAGAGAGTTCATTCCTATATACTATGAGCTTGATTTGTTGAAGAAAATACAAGGGTTGAAGAAATTATAAAAATCTATCCAGGAGTATATAAAAGAGTTCTTATGAAAATGGGTCATTTTGAAGCTAAGAAGGATAAGGTTTCTCGTTACATAAATGGGTTGAGGCTGACTATTCAAGAAGAGTTGATAATGGTAAGAATGTATACCATTGAATATGCATATTAATTTTCTATGAAGGTAGAAGTAAAAATAAATATGAACTTTGTGAGCTAACAAATAAGAAGAGGTCATGGTGGAGAGCCTAGTGGACAATCTTATGGAGGCAAAAATCAAGATTAGAAAAAGAATGATGACTTTAGTAGCAGTCACAATCAGAGGGGAAATAATTTCTATCATCCTCGTGATCAGAAGAATAGAGATCAAAGAGGAAGAGGAATAGGGAAAGGAACAAGAAGAGGAGGTTTTTGTGGGACATGTTTCCATTTTAGAGAAGGACATAGAACTTATGAGTGTCCTCAACATCAAGGGGAACAAATAGAAGACCAGATGGAAATGCATGAGTTGCACATGTAGATGAAGATTCCAAGTCATCATATTCTGAAGATGTTGAAAGAGGAGAGGTCCTTTTCACCTGAAGAGCCTTGCTAAAAGATGAGAAGGAACCTAAGAAAATGAATAATTGATTTCACACAAGGTGTAAGTGTAATGGTAAAGTACACAATGTCATTGTTGATAGTGGTAGTACTAATAACCTTGTTTTAGAGGAAATTGTTGATAAATTAAAGTTAGAGAGAATAATCAAAATCCCTACCAGATTTGTTGGTTGCAAAATGATCACAAGGATTTGGTCAATGAACAATGTCTAGTAAAGTTCAAAATTAGAAACTATCACGATGACGTATTATGTGATATTATGCCTATAAATGTTTATCATCTGTTATTAGGGATACCATGGAAATTTGATCATCGTGTAATACATGATGAGTATGCAAATACATATTCTTTGACAAAGGATGGATTTTGACACAAGATGAAGCCATTGAAGGAAACATAGGAAAAAGTATGTAGTAATTCAATAATATATTTAGTTGATGGAAGGAAGTTTATAGAAGGCATGAAGCATGAACACATGTTTTTTTTTTTAATTCCAAGATTTGATAAAGATGAAGTAGAATATATACCCGTGGAAGTTTTAGATTTGTTGGATGAGTTTTAGGATATTATATATGATAATATACATAATGGATTTCCACCAATATTAAAGATTAGTCATCAAATGGACTTGATTCTTGGAGCCAGTTTGGCAAATAAGGCAGCCCATAGAATGAATACAACAAAGAGTGAAGAATTCAATAGACAAGTGGAAGAGTTGTTGTAGAAGGGGTTGATTTGAGAGAGTTTGAGTCCATGTGTGGTAGTAGCAGTACTAGCACCAAAGAAGAATGAAGAATGGAGGGTGTACAAATTCTTGGGCTATCAATAAGATTACTATCAAGTATAGGTTTCCCTTTCCAACGATGCATGCCATTATGAATTTCTTGAGTGGAGTTCAGTACTTCACAAATATAGATCTGAAGAGTGGATATCAACAAATACAGATTAGAGAAGGAGATGAAAGGAAGACAACCTTAAAGACAAAGGAGGGCTTGTATGAGTGGTTAGTCATGCCTTTTGGGATAACCAATGCATTGGGCACATTCATGTGGCTCATAGATAAGGCATTGAAATAATTTTTGAGTAAGTTTGTTATTGTTTACTTGGATGATATTTTTATTTTTAGTAAAACATTAAAAGAACATATAATACATATTCATAGGGTCTTTGAGAAGTTAAGGAAAGAAAAGTTGTTGATTAACTTGAAGAAGTGAAATTTAATGAACAAGGAGTTAGTGTACCTAGGATTTGTTTTCTTTACATGGTATTAAAATGAACTCAGAGAAAGTGAAGGATATCCTTGAATTGCCTACTCCAAGGAGTGCTATTGAGGTAAGATATTTTCATGGTTTGGCTAGATTTTATAGAAAGTTTATAATAAATTTTAGTAGTATTTATGGACCCTTAATTGAAACTATGAAAGAAGATAGAAAAGTTTTTAAGTGTACTGCAGGAGCAGCAACGAGTTTTGATTTTTTGAAGAGAAAAGTTACAAAGAAACCCACTTTGGCACTTCTATATTTCAATAAGGTATTTCAAGTAGATTGCAATACTATTGGAAATGCCATTGGAGCTATTTTGAGTCATGAAGGTAAGCCGATTTCTTATTTTAGTGAGAAGTTGAATGATGCCAAAAGAAAATATTCTATCTATGATAAGGAGTTCTATGCTATAGTTTAGGCATTGAGGAAGGGGAAACATTATTTTTTCCCAAAAGAATTTGTTTTTTTACTCATCATCAAGATTTAAAGTGTTTGATTAGCCAAGGAAAGTTAAATCAAAGACATTTTAGTGAGTTGAGTTTTTATAGAATTACACTTTTTTTTGAAGCACAAGTGTGGAAAGTCTTATAGGGTTGCAGATGCCCTAAGTAGGAGGACATTGTTTTTGACAAAGACATTGATTCAAGTTGTTGGGGTCAAGGAACTCAAGAGTTTGTACCCTCAGGATCCTGATTTTGGTGAGGCTTGGAGAGATTGCACAAAGATTATTACTCTAGACAAGACTAGATGGTTGGATTTTATGATCCAAGATGGTATGTTATTTAGAGGTATCTAGTTATGTATTCCAAAAAGTTCCATGGGGGAGAACCTAATTAGAGAGAAGCATAGTAGAGGATTGGTTGGAGACTTTGGTTGAGATAAAACCATTGCTCCAGTTAGTGAAAATTATTATTGGCCACAATTACAACAAGATGTTAAGAAGTTTTTAAAGAGTTGTAGAATATGTCAGAAGGAAAAAGGAACCAAATGAAATAAAAATTTATATCAACCATTAACTTTACTGGGGAGTCCATGGGAGGAAATTAGTATAGATTTTGTTCTCCGTTTACCAAGGACTCAAAGAGGGCATGATTCCATTTTTGTGGCGGTAGATAGGTTCTCAAAGATGACATTTCATTCCTTGCAAAAAGACTAATGATGTTGTTCATGTGGCATAATTGTTTTTAGAGAAGTGGTGAGACTACATGGTCTACCAAAGACCATAGTTTTAGATAGAGACACTAAGTTTTTTTGGGTATTTTTGGAGGACATTATGGAAAAAACTAAAGATATATTTGAATTTCAGGTTGTTAGAATACAACTAATAGACTACTTAGAGAAAAAAATGGGAGAATGTGAAGATGATCACTGAGATACTAAGGTATATGTGAGACAATCAGTTGTTTTATTGTCATTGATGTCAACTAGTTTTGACTTTACTTATCATGATAGTTGGAAATTTTTGAAGAAGGTAATATTGGTGAAGGAAAGGAGATATTAACATGAAGATGATATGTATGAGTAAGTTATGAATAAGGTATTCATTGGGAAACTTATTGATGAGTCTATGATAGTATGATAGTGATTTGATTAGCTTACATGATTTTACTAAGTGTTGAAGATCAAAAGTATACAAGTTACTTTGGTTGATATATGAAGAACTTAGTGTACACCAAGAAGATGTAGTGTACACCAAGTGTGATATTGATTGAGTAGGAAGAAACTGACATATCGTGGTATTGATTGAGTAGGAGAAATGAGGAGGAACATGTGATTGCCGATATGAGATGATGAGCTGGATGAATCTAGAAGATTCCAAGGATAAAGATAAAGTTTGTTATGAAGATCTACAGCTGATAAAATTCAAGGATGATTGGATGATGAAGATTGAAAATGTTTTAAGGAACAAGTTCTGAGGAAGGTTAAAGAGGAAAAACCAACAATGGAGATTAAGAGACAAAATCTATGGTTGAACAGAAAATGGTTTACATGTCTATATAAGGAGACAATTTAAATTCAAAGTAAAATATATGAGAAGATCAAATCCCTATGCAAATTGTTGGTACATACATGTGAAGCCGGTCAGATAGGTTGAAGTAAGAACTGAGTGATTTTGCAAACCTAACTAAGTAACAAAAGGAGATAACCAAGCAGAACAGAGTTAGAGGAAGAAGGAGATTGAAGAGATTATGATGAATAGAATGATATTGATCTTAGCATAGATCTAAATATGAGAAAAAGAAGTTGCATTTGAATCAGGTCATACAATGTTTCTTTCTAACCATTGCTACAAACAAAATCTCTTAATCGAGTGAGACTTCATCGTCTTTATTTTCTATTTACATTATATGAATGTTACTTGTTTTCTTGTTGACCTAAGTGAATGTATGGTCACATAGAACTGTTAGTGATAAATCCTCTAACAATGTCACACCTTACAGTTTGTTTTTTAACCTTTAAAAGGGTTGGATCTTAACTGAGCTCACTTTAGAAGAGTGGAGATATTTTGGGTTACCGATCCCAGGTGGTTTTTCCCTTAACAGGGTTTCCACGTTAAAAATAAAGTGTTAAATGTGTATGCATGTGATGTTTTTATATTTTAGTTTACACATTACAATGACTGGTTCGATCGGTGTATGTTTACATTATCTGATAGTCGGTTAATTAATCATAAATTCACAATCATTTTATTACCGAGTTGTTTAGTTTATTTGTTTGAGTTGATATTATACATCATAGAGGAATTTGGGACTGTAGGATCACTAGACATAACTGATTCACCCCCATCTTAGTTATCTAACAATTGGTATCAGAGCGAGAGTACTTAAAGGAAGAAGTTTAAAGGACTTAAGTTAAAGATCTAAAGATGTATAAGAGAGAGGTACTGAAGCTGAACAAGGATAATTTCTCAACATGACAAAGTCGGATGAAGCTGTATCTATTAGGCATTGGGGATTCTACACTATACTATTTGGAAAATCAATTCATAACTCCTATTGGTCCTTTGACTGTCAACCAGATGAAAGAAAGACAAGAGCATAATGCAATAATGATTGATATTTCTTCTTCTCTATTAGATGTTGAATTTGAAGACATTAAGAATTGTACAACTATAAAGAAATGTGGGACAAATTGACACTAGTCCATGGTTGAGATGAAAAAATGCTCAGGGAAAAGGCATAAAGCTTAAGAGGAAACTTTGATGATATGAAGATGAAAGAAGGTGAAAACATAACTCAGTACAACAACTAAGTCAAGGAAGTGGTGAATTCTATTTGAGGAGCAGGTGGAATTATTGAAGAAGAAGCTGTGGTAAGTAAAATTATCAGAAAATTGTCACCTACCTATGCTATTAGAGTCTCTACAATGCATGAAATGAGAGTCATGATGGAATATGGATGAAGTGAATGAGAGGGGGGGGGGGTGAATCAGTCAACCATAAAAACACTTCCTAATTAATTCTTTCTAGATCCCTTAGGATATCTTAACAATGTTATCTGTTTTAGCACTCGGTAAATAGATTGCAGTAACTTTGAAGATGCAGAAAGTATTAGCAATATTATCTTTAGATATTCATCAGCACATGTATATGATTGAGAAAGCAATTAAGAACACAAGAGACACAAGATTTAACGTGGAAACCCAATATGGGAAAAACCACCAATGTATCTAGATACTAATTTTCACTTTTCTGAAGTGATGCCTGGTTAGAAGCCAACCCGGTAAAAGGTTACAAAACACACTGTTAGGTGTGACCTTGTTAGAGGATTTAAAACACCCTGCTAGGAGTGGCTTGGTAAGAGGTCTTGAAAACAATTCAATGGAATTGTCACCTTGTTAGAGGATTTACAATATGGTTGTTAAACCAACTCGGTTAAGAGATTTAGAATTCACTGTTACAATGATAAGAAGGTAACAATGAAAAATGACCTGTATAATAATGCAACTGTCTTGCTGATTATAGATCTCTGTTCTGCATAAGTCTGATCCTTTCTGATTGAATAAATCTCTGCTGCACCTTAAGGATATCTGAACATCCTTCACAAATTCGCATACACCTTTCCTGCTTTTCTTCTGTAAATCTTCTGCTATATTATTTTTCATTTTTCACATTTGACCTTTTATTTATATGATTTTAGATTTGTCAAATCGACATTATTTAGTATAACAGTCGGCTGAATTAAGCAAACTCTATTTGCAAAAATCCTTCAAGGGCCGACAGTGCTCGGTGACCATAACTTTCTATAATCTTTCGGAGACCGAGGCAACTCGATAAATATCGACAATCCTTTACCTTCGATAACTGACTGAACTCGGTAAACACTATCTTTTCTTCGATGACCGACTGAACTCGGTAAACACTAACTTTTCTTCGATGACCGAATGAACTCGGTAAACACTAACTTTTCTTCGATGACCGACTGAACTCGGTAAATACTAAAATTTCCTTTGGTAATCGAGTGAACTCGGTAGACACTGATTTTCTTTGATAACCGAGTGGACTCGGTAAGCACTAATATTCCTGTCTGGCAGACCGACTGAGCTCGGTAGTAACTGATTGCTGCGGACTATGACATTGTGTGACATCAAAGACAATACATAATTTGAGTAGCAATTTCCTTCAGACAATTGTTCCCAACAAGTCATACCTAGTAATGATGTTTCTCTTGATAGTCTAATCGGTAGATTGACTGCATTTGGGCTTAAAAACTATGATAACAATGTTGTACCTAAGGTAGAATCTCCATTTGTGTCATCTTTAAATACTGGAAGATCAAGTAATAGACATGGAAGTGATTATGAAGCTAAAGAAGATGATCTTGAAGAACTTGAAACATTAAAGGATAGAAGACTACCAAAAGGCAAAGGAAAATACAGAGGTAAACTACCCTTGGTATATTTCAAATGTAAAGAGATTGGTCATATTGCTGCTAGATGTCTTGACATGAGTGATAATGAGAGGACAAGTGAAAGATAAAATGAAAGAAATAATGATAGAAGAAATTACTGAGATCACAGAGGAAATTGAAAACAAGGAAACAAAGAAAACCAAGACTACAAAGATAAAGGAAAAAGACATGCTACCTAGTTGAAGATGATGATGATACCGAGACTGAAACTGATGAAGATGTAGAAGTGGTATTTGTTGCACTGAAGGAAGATTCTGAAGAAGAAGAAAGGTATGTAGAAAAGGCACTTATTTCTAAAGTAAGAAAAAATGATACTTGGATTATTGATAGTGGCTGCACACATCATATGACTGATGATGATGATAAGTTTGAAACTCTTGAACATTATAATGGAGGATTTGTAAAAATGGGAAATGATACACCTTGTCAGGTGAAAGGTAAAGGATCAATATTTCTAGACAACAAGATCAGATGTGAAAATGATTATTGGGTGAAAGTAATTAACTCTAATCTGTTGAGTGTAGCATATTTGAATAAAATAGATCACCAATTTGCATTTGAGAACACAAAAGTAAAGATCTATGATGACACTGGAAGAGTGATTGGTATTGGTGAACAATCAAAAGGTAACCTATTTTATTTGGATAATGTTGAAACTTCATATTTAATGGCTAAGAATGATGATGTTTGGTTATGACACAAGAGGTTATGTCATGTGAATTTTGACAACATGGTTAAGATCAGTAATAAAAGGAAAGTTAGAGGTTTACCACTTATATCTAAGCCTGACCAAGTGATGTGCAAACAATGTCAAATGGGTAAAATGTCAAAGTCTAGTTTCAAAAGAAAAAATTACTCATCTAATGTAATTGTGGATTTAGTTCATACTGACTTATGTGGTCCAATGAGAATTCAGAGCTATTATGGAGAGATATTTTATCTTATTTGTTGATGACTTCTCTAGAATGATGCCAGTCATGTTTTCAAAAGAAAAGTTAGAAGATTTTCAAATGTTTAAATGGTAAAAAGAAAAAGTAGAGAAAGAAACTGGTAAGCAACTGAAATGCTTGAGATCTGACCAAGGAGGTGAATTGATTTCTAACAAATTTACTAACTTGTGTAATGAGCATGGAATCAAGAGACAAATATTTGCAACGAGGACAACACAATAGAATGGAATAGCTGAAAGAAGGAATAGATCAATTGTTGATTGTGCTAGAACATTGCTAATTAAAAAAGGTGTTGCACAAATTTACTGGAGAGAAGCTATCAATACTATTGTTTTTACATTGAACCAAGTACAACTGAAGAAAGAGTCAAATAAGACACTTTATGAGTTATGGTATGGTTATACACCTAATGTGATCTATTTCAGAATATTTGGAAGTAGATGTTACATTATGAAAGATGATAGAAATGGAAAATTTGATTCTAAATTTGATGAAGGCATATTTCTAGGATACTCTACTAGAAGTAAGACATAAATATTTGAACAAGACTACTAAAAAGATGATTGAAATTGAAAATGTGAGAGTTGATGAGTTTTATAAGAAAAATGATGAAGAAATCAAGAAGGAACCAAAATACTACACAAGATTTGTTTACATAGAAAATGAAGATCCATAAACCTAACCTGAGCAAGAACCTAGTGTCACCGAGAAATAGAATACTGCTACCAAGCAACAACCATTACAGACTGAGAAACAACAAATAGTTACTGAGGAAAATGATGATCATGCATTGAGTGGAGAAAATATTAAAGAACAAAGACCTGAGCCTATACTAGAAAAATACATGAGAAGACACCATCCACAAGATCAAATAATTGGTTATAAAGGAGTAGGAATGATGATAAGAAGTAAGTTGAGGAATAATACATGTTTGGTTTGTGAATTTGAACCTAGAACTGTTAAGGATGCATTGGAAAATGATGATCAGATTACATAAATGAATGAAGAGATTGAACAAATACATAAAATAATACATGGAAATTAGTATTGAGGCCTAAAGACAAAAATGTGATTGGCAACAAATGGATTTTCAGAAACAAATTGAATGAGAATGGAGATGTTACAAGGAACAAGACAATATTAGTTTGTAAAGGGTATGCACATGAAGAAGGAATTGACTATGGAGAAACTTTTGCACCTGTTGCTCGACTAGAAGGAGTGAAAATTCTACTTGCATATGCTTCTTACAAAGGTTTCAAGGTATATCATATGGATTTCAAATCTTCATTTTTGAATGAGATACTTGAACAAGAGGTATACATTGAATAACCTGAAGGTTTCATAGATCCAACTCATAAGCACAAGGTTTGTAAGCTGCAAAAGGCACTTTATGGATTGAAACAAACACTGAGAGAATGGTATGAAATATTATTATTGGATTTGTTAGAACAAGTGATAACATTAATCTATATTTAAAAGGAGTATCTGATGATAAAATTATTATTAAAGAAATATTTGTTGATGATATCATATTTGGAGGTCATGATACTTTATGTAAATCTTTTGCTGATGAAATGAGAAAGGAGTTTGAAATGTCAATGTTTGGAGAGATCAAATTCTTTATTGGTTTACAAATTCAATAATTGAAGGAAGGTATCTACATTACACAGTCTAAATACATTAAATAAATCTTGAAGACATTCAGTATAGAAGACTCAAAGGTAGTTAGTACACCTATGGTAACCGAATGCAAGCTAACCAAGGATGACAAGTCAGCAGAGGTAAATCAAACCTTATATAGATCTATGATTGGCAAAATGATGTATGTTGTACATAGTAGACCAAATATTGTACATGCTGTTGGAATTGTAGCTAGATTTTTTGCTAATCCTAAAGAGACACATATGGCTATTGTAAAGATAAATTTGATGTATCTAAAGAACACTGAGAACTATGAATTGTGGTATAAGAAAGAAGATAATTTTGAACTTAAAGTATATACAGATGTTGATTGGGCATGAAATATTGATAATAGAAAAATCACTACTGGCGGAGCATTCTTTTTAGGTGAAAGCTTAGTAACTTTGATAAGCAAGAAATAAGGTTGTATTTCTCAGTCCATTGCTAAAACTGAATATGTATTTGTTGCTACCAATTGCTCTAATATTGCATGGATAAAATAATTGTTGGAAGGTATGAATGAAGAAGTAACTAATCCAGTGACAATATATTGTGAAAAAAAAAGTGCTATAAACATTTCAAAGAATCTAGTGATGCATGCAAAGTAAAAGCACATATCCATTAAATATCATTACTTAGGGGAGCAAGTTCAATAAAAATAGGTGAAACTGGAATATGTAAAGCCACAAAAACAACTTGTTGATATATTCACAAAACCCTTACTAAAGGATACATTTGAGTACTTGAGATGTAGACTAGGGGTCCTTCCCCTATCCAATAGTCACTAAGGTGATATGGGGCTGCATCAACCTATTCTTTATTAGAAGATCTAATTATGTTGATGCAAGATGTTTACACTTTGAGATTCCTAAGGTTGTGAAGAAGATGGAAGACAAGCAGAAATAGCGAACATATATACATGCAAGGTACACGAATCTAAAAAGGAATAACAAAGATACTTATTTGGCTACTGAAGATATTATTTTTGGCATTTATATCAAAGGGAGAGAATATACATGAAATATCAGTTAGGATAGAAGCTAACTGAAAGGGAGAGAATATGCATTGAACATTGTAATACCCCCAAAATGGGCTATAGGTTCATTAACCTCTTACATCAACAATTCAAATGAAATCGACAATCAAAGTCCTAACCTAAGGCACATCTATACATCAAATCATCGAAACCTAATTGATTCTCCTAAATTCTGCATCAGAGAATATTCCTTATTTATCCTATTTTAATTATCTCTAATTTAATAATTATTTGGCGATAAATCCTATTTATCCTAAAGTTTGATTAATTGAATACTCTGAATATTTAATTAATCAGATTTAATTTTTCCACTTAATTATTTAATTAAGTTTAATTCTATTTATTCCTAAATTGTATTATTTAATCATTGACAATAAATCAAAAATCTCATGACTAATTGATTAAATTCTCATTTAATTAATTAATGTCAGTTGTCAATATTTAATAATATAGTTTTTGAATAAAGTTTGATTTAATAATTGATTAACCCATAAATCAATTGTTTTAAATTTAAAATTAGTTAAGTTGAAGATAAATCACTTTATTTTTAAATTAAACTCATAATTATCTATGCACATTTGAAGGAGCAGTTAAACTTTAAATCAAAAAATCAATTCAAGGAGTTATCTTTTGGGAACTCAACATTTATTTTGAGTTTAAAATTGATCTAAACTTCTGATTTAAGTTAAAAAGTTATTTTTGCATGATTTGCATGATTTTGTGAGTTAATCTATTTCTAATTTCTTGTTAACTAAAAAATCAACACAAGTTTATCAAGAGTGATTCATGGCTTTTCTCAATGCATCCTCAAGCCCTAGAATTCTATAAAAGCAAGGCTCAACTCTTCACAAATCTCTCGAAACCACCCTCGAATTTGCACAATTACTCTGGCGAATTTGTGATTGAAGAATTAAGCACTTGCGATAGGTGATTTGTGAGATCTTTCATTGTTGGTCATAGTCTTGCATAGTTTTCATATCATAGCATTCATTCATATCATTCTTAGAATAATCTGCATATCATTTCGATTAATTCTATATTAGATTCATTCTAGTTTTTCATCTTATTGCATACAAAGTCCAAAAAAATAGATTAATTTGCATCCATACAATTTTTCATTCTATATTCATTTTGTTGCATTCAAATCCTTCGTTTAGGTGTTGCATTGTCATTGATCTCAATTTCAATATGAGAACATCATACTCACACCTACTAGAAGGCAGTAAATCACCTGGTTAGCTTAGTTTCAATTATTTGCAGATTTTGATTTTTGCTAACCTCTAATGTTTTACTGAAGTGTTATGTCTGTAGCTAGGTACAATTTTCACACACACATTTCTGGCACCCACTGTGGGGCCTTGAAATGGGTTTCTATCTCTCTTTTATCAATTTCTATCTACTTTCTATCATTTTCTGGTCAATTCTATGATTTTATTATCTGTCAGTATAATTTTCGTACGAGTTTTGTCAAAAATTGGTGCTAGGACCCTCTGAGTGTTGTACAACAT
Source organism: Chamaecyparis obtusa (assembly GCA_027943335.1). NCBI lineage: Eukaryota > Viridiplantae > Streptophyta > Pinopsida > Cupressales > Cupressaceae > Chamaecyparis > Chamaecyparis obtusa. The sequence continues at coordinate 82,630 of BSBK01000535.1, forward strand.
TTGACATTTTTGAGGCTCATATTAGAAACTACAGATTATCATTTGGAGACTTCATTGTCATATAGGTAGGTACCCATCATTGTATGAGTTTCTTGAAAGTCATGCCAGAGGTGACCCACTGTCGTATGAGATTTGGATTATCGTATGAGAGGTAACCCATTGTCGTATGAGTTTTGGTAATAGGATTCAATTGTTGTTTCAGATTTTTAGGCAGTTTCTCAGATTTGATTTTTAGATTTGGACTAATGGCTAACCCTAACAATTGAACTTTGCTATTTTTGATTGATATTTCCTGATTCTGATTGGAAAAGCACAACTAAATTGCTAAAAAATGGTAAAATCTACTAAGTGCGTTGTGAGGAATTCAGGTATTATTCTACAACTGATAACACTTCAATTTGGACATTTAAAAATGAACTCTCTTGTGTCAAGCTTGTGTGACTTTTCTTGCTTTCATATCACAGACTTCAATTTTTGGGCTATAAAATGAACATAGATTTGCTTTCTACATATCTATTACACATAGTAAATAGGCCCTATGAACACTATTTATGGATCATCTTGAGAGAGTGGGCTTCTTTCACTTGTTCACGCATGTGAAGCTCTTCTTGAAGAAGGATCCCCTTGTAGGTAGGTAGGATACTGGGATTATCTTGCGTTCTACTAGGTTTTTGAGTCTTCAGCTTTTGACCGATACATTCTCTCTCTAGAGAGATTGATAGACCATAAGTGGTAGACATCATAGATCTTGATGAGATAATTTCAATCTTAGCATGTTGCATTAATCTGTCTGCTTTGTTTTGGTGAAGTGAAGAGGTTAGGGGATTATGCTCTACTTCCTTTTTGGATAGTACCAGAAACCCATATCCTTGAATCCGATCTAGTCCCCCTGTGGTATCTTTTGTGAGTCACCTTTAGAGAGGGTTAATTGTAGTGGACATTCCCTTAATTAGGTCAACCACGTAGATGGAACCTCAAATGGTAATAGCCATTTTCACCGTGGTAGCAGTAGCTGCTATATAAATGTCCTTATGGAGGAAATCTTCACAAGTGTCATCTCTTGTTCGGCTATCAGATCTCCCTAGCAGATCCTGATTGATTAAATTCTCGGACTGTGTCAAAACCTTGGTGCACCTAGATTGGAGTTCGCCCTCTTGAGGTCATAAAAGTTGCAGAGTCAGACCATTACTAAAAACCCTAGTGAGGCCAATTTTTCATTTTCTAGGATTATGTGTGTTGTTGAAAAACTTTTTGGAATATACACAACTAGAATTCCTAGGGATTAGCACATTAAGTCACTTGATTGTTCATGCATGGGGTTTCTTTGTCCCCTGTTCATTGTTTTTAGACATGCTTGGAATCACTTGCCTACTATTCTATGTGCTTGTTTACTTACTTGGTTATTGAAAATGAATGATCCCGTAACAAACTTCAAATCTAGACATAAAACCTTGCAAAACACACTGATTCTGAAAAACTAAAAAATTGCAAAATTTGACACAAAATTCCTTTCTGGAGTCAAAAGTCATCCCACAGTCTTAGAAAGTCATACAAGTTTTGAGCATTTGTCGTATTAGGACCCCCATATTATCATATGGTAGCTGGTATATTATCATATGAGTGTTGTTAGAAATCACAAGCAAAAAAGTCAAAATCTACTATCAACTGTCGTGCGAGCTTTGCAATTGTCATACGAGTCTTGTCCATTGTCGTGCCAGGGCTTAGCCACTATTGTATGAGCCTGTAGAAAGTTGTATGAGAATTTTTGAAAAATTGCTAAAAAGTTGTCAAAATTGCCAGAAATCTAGTTTTTATAGCCTATTTGCAGATTCTGTCAAACAAATCACTGTGTCAGGAATAGAGCAATAACTAGAAATAATTCAATCATTTTCCTAAAAGTGGTCTCTTGAGTCTGATTTAGCCTTCTGGTTTATCAATTTGAGTCTTTTTCATCTTGTGTCAAAACCTTGTCAAAATTTATCTTCAATTCAATCTTCGTCTAAAAATGGCTAAGTGTTGCGAGCTCATGTTCACCATCTTTTGGGCATCTACCCATACTACTAGGGCACAATATCCTTTATTTATGTCTAATCTAATCTTCAATCAATCCAATCTTGACAAGGTTGTGTCATTTGATCTTCTTGAATCAATTCATTCTTCAGTTGTCTTAATCTTTCTCTCTTGCTTCACCTAAGGTTAATGGTGGAAACCAGAGCTTCATCATGAAAACAAAGAGAACAACCCAAAATCTCTTCAGAGACATCTTGTGTGATTGCTCAGACCATTCATCAATCCTACGACACTAGTAGATTTGGAGAAGATTCTCTTGGTAATTTATTCTTGAAAGGTGGTTATGTCACCCCTCCTACACCGATTCACACAGGTAATCAACCAACTCCTCACGTATCAATTCATGGAAGCTATCAGATAACTCCACATCAATCTATCCCTGGTAGCTTTCATAACAACAATATGTCTCAAGTAGGGACAAACCAAGGGTCTCAAGGACATCACTCTCAACATGGTGCAGATCAAGAACCCACACCTTCTGAAATTTCTCGATATCAAAATGATGATGACTTCAAGAAAATGATGAGGCATTTCTTGAAAGAAGATAGAGAAACATACTTCCTAGAGTTAGCTTGTCAAGGGGCTAAACTTCCTCCCAACTTTAATGTTGAAGATATCATCACACATGAGGAAGAAACTCCAATCACCGCTATGATGAAATAGATGAATGCCATGCAAGTCAAACTCAACAAACTTGAAAAAGAAAAGGAACCTAAGGAGTTCTCCATGGAGGCTCTATGCCCTTTTCCATTTGATAAAGACTTGTACATGCCACCATTCCCAAAAAGAGTGGAGATGCCTAAATTTGATAAGTATGATGGAAACTCTGATCCTCAAGATCATGTCAAAGAATTCTGTACTCAATCTATGGAGTTCATGCATGAACCAACCTACCTAATGCATCTTTTCCCTTGATCTCTGGGAGGGTCAACTATTCATTGGTTCTCAAAAATGCCTCCTATTATCAAAACTTTTGAGGAGTTAATCAAACTATTCTATCAACAATATTCCTACAACATCCAGAATCTGGTCACTATGATCAACATTTGTAATCTGAAATAGAACTTAGGAGAACCATTCCTGACTTTTCTTAAAAGATGGAGGAAGAAGTTTTCTCTATATGCTCGATCTATTCCAGAAATTGAGAAGTTAGAGATTTTCATCAACAACCTTGTTCCAGAACTCAACTACCATTTGCAAATGCAAAATCATACATCCTTTGATAAAATGGTAGAAAATGCAATCAAAATTGAGAAAGTACTTGTACAAAAAGGAGACATATCACTTCAAAAGGACAAGTATGAATCTAGATCTAATTCTAAAGACAAAGGCAAAAAATAGAACAAGAATAAAGGTGTTGTCACTGACGGCGTTGTTGATACTATCTATGCCCCATCTAAGGCACCCGCTTTCAATCACACTATTGGCACCCAAGCTATCAAAGCCTTAGAAGAAAAAGCAATAGAATCAAACAAGAAGTCATCTAACTATAAACCTTGGGCTACAGATCCTAAACGCAAGTTTAATCCTCTTGGAGAGTCCTTGGAATCTGCCATGAAAACTCTGTTGGCCGACAACATCATCTCCTTGCTTGAGAAAAAAGTTTTTGATCCTGAACCTAAACTAAATTGGTGGAGAGAGAATTATTTCTATGACCTCCATCGCAATAAGGGTCATATAACTAATAACTGCATCTGCTTGAAACACATCATATAAGACAAAATTGATAATGGAGAAATTGTAATTGGCAATCATAAAAGCAATAATGATCATACAACATTCACAGAACCATTTCTGAAACATAATCAAGGAGATTCATCTTCTCAGCCTAATGTGGGTGCTAAAGTCAATTATGCCTACTCTGGAAACAATGCTTTCATAAATATGGTTGAACCATGCCTATCTGAGTATTGCAATGTCATCACAATTGTAAGAAAGGATAGAGATAATCAATCAGCAAATGCAGTTACTCGATCACAAGCTCAGGTGCATCTACAAGGACAAATCCAAGATTCATCAAATGTCCCTAAGATGCCTTTCAATCTTTCATCTACTTCTAAACAAAAGGATGCCTCTAAATCAAATCCTAAAGACACAAGGCCAACATCATATGATATTGTCCAACAACTCCAATATACAAATGCAAAAATCTCCATGTTTGAGTTGCTTCGGATATCTCCAGCTCATAGAGCCATTTTAGACAAAGCTTTGCTCAGATCCAATATTCCTGACAAACTTGATCTAGACAGATTCCAGACTATGGTTGGTCATTTGACGTCTCCCTATTATATCTCCTTTTTAGAGGAAGATGATAACTCCTTGAGTCATCCGCATAACTAGCCCTTGCACATTGAAGTCTTGATCCAAAACCATCATGTCAAACGCGTGTTGATAGATGGAGGTGCTGGTCTCAACATTTGTTCTTACAGCTTGATCACACACTTTGGATTATCTGAAACTTCCATTGATCTTAAGAAAAAGATAACTATCAAAGCATATGATGAGAAAGAAAGATCTTCCAAAGGAACTATTGTCTTACCTATCAGAACAAGACTTGTTATCAGAGACACCATATGTCAAGTTCTTGATCTACCTTTGGATTACAACATCCTTCTAGGGAGACCCTGGATACATGAAATGAGAGCTATTCCTTCAACATACCATCAATGTGTGAAATTCCCTTATGAAGGAGTAAAGGTGACGATTATAGATGATCTATATACAACTTGCAATGCATTAAAAGAAAGTGTTTATAAAATTGTTCCTAATAACAAAGAATCTTCCACTAAGTAGCTAGACATTGCTTCAACCTCCAAAATGGAAGACATTGCTAAAGAAGTCAAAATCAAAGATAATGGTATGGGAGAATACACAATGGAACCTATTTTATCTCTCACATCTCTCCCATTGTCCCCTAAATCTTATGGACAATCATCTGACAAAGTGAAACCTACAACTAAAGAATCCAAGGTCATATTCAATGGAAGATTTGTCACAGAGAAAGTATCTAAACAAGAGTTTGAGGAAGATGAAGATGTGCTTACATGGTTATAAAAGGATGAGCCTCAATCAGTCTAGAAATGTGACTCTACTTCAAGAAAAATTCCTCAAAAGTCATATGGACTAGGGGATAAATTGATCACAAAAATGGGATATACTGGAAAAGGACCTCTAGGAATACAAGGTAAAGGTCTTCTATCACCTCTTGACCATCATGGCCGAACAAACAAGAATACAAAAGGTCTAGGATATAAGAAGAAGCCTTTCTATCTTAGCAAGAACTCCCCACATGTCTTAGAACCGATTGAACCAACAGAGGAAATAACAGAACAATCTGATAGTGATGATTCAGACACCACTACTGAGCTCATTCCTTATGAGCATTTGCCTAAAGAAATAAAAGACCTCCTTGAAGTTGAAGATGATCCAGTAAAAAGAATTAATGTAGTAGAAACACAAGAACCTACTATAGAACATAAGACAGTTGTGTAATACCCCAAAAATGGGCTATAGGTTCATTAACCTCTTACATCTACATATCGAATGAAATTGACGTCGAAGTCCTAACCAAAGGCACATCTGAACATCATCGAATCCTAATTGATTATCATAAATTCTGCATCAGGGAATATTCCTAGTAATATTCCTAATTATCCTAATTATCTTTGATTTAATGATTATTTAGCGATAAATCCTATTTATCCTAAAGTTTGATTAATTGAATATTCTCAATATTTAATTAATTAGATTTAATTCTACCACTTAATTGTTTAATTCAAGTTAATTCTATTTATTCCTAAATTGTATTATTTAATTTTGACAATAAATCCAAAATCCTATGAATAATTGATTAAATTCTTATTTAATTAATTAAAGCAAGTTGTCAATTTTTAATAATATTGTTTTTGAATAAAAGTTTGAAAAATAATTGATTAACCCATAAATCAATTGTTTTATTTTTCAAAATCAGTTAAGTTGGAAATAAATCACTTTATTATTAAATTAATTCATAAATAAATCATGCACAATTAAGAAAAGCAGACAACGATCAATTATCAATTAAAGCTAAACTCTATTTTGAGTTAAACTCTGCTTTTGCATATTTTTGTGAGTTAATTATCCTTTATTTAAAAATAACTCAAAAATCAACTTGAGTTATTTGAGTGATTTATGGCTTTCTTCCATGCATCCTCAAAGCCCTGGATTTCTATAAATTAAGGCTTCAGCTCATCCAAAATCATCTCATATTTTTGCATCCTCACGCTGTCGAATTGGAGACTGAAGAATCATCTTTGTGAATCCAAGCTATTGTGAGATCATTCTTATTTTTGAGTATTGCATATCATTTAGAATTCATCTTAGATCAATTCATTGCATATCAATTTCATCTTAAATTCTAGATTCATATAAGTTTTGATCATATCATTGCATAGAAAATTAAAAAAAAAAGATTAATTGCATTCATATTTCATATCAGTTTTGCATTCAAATCCTTCATTTAGGTGTCGTCAAGGTCATTGATCTTGATACAATCTGAGAACATCATACTCGCACCTATTAGAAGGTAGTAAATTACTTGGTTAGTTTAGCTTTCAATTCATTGCATGATTTTGATTTTTGCTAACCTCTAATGTTTTACTGAAGTGTTGTGTCTACAGAATAGGTACAAAATTCACACACACATTTCTGGCACCCACCGTGGGGCCCTGAAATGGGTTTCCCTTCATTTCTATCAATTTTCTATCTTTTCAGGTTAAGGGTTTCAAGGGTTCTGGTATACTCTGCAAGACATTTTTTTTAAATTTTTTTTTAGCACTTTTTCTATCAAAACTGTCCGTACACTGTGATTTTTAATTTCTATTTGTACAGTTGTTGTACGAGTTTTGTCAAAAACTTGTATCAGGAGATACCCATTGTCGTATGACAGTTGATTTTATTGAGGCTCGTATCATCAGAAAAACATTGTCGTTTGAAAGCTTGATTGTCATATGATCTGATACCTAGTGTCGTACAAGTTTTTGGACTATCATCTGGGAGGATACCCACTATTGTACGATAGTTGATTTGTTCAAGAATCATATCAGTAGGATCAAAGTGTCATTTGGAATCTCGACTGTCGTATGATCTGGTGCCCAGAGTCATATGAGTTTTTGGACTATCGTCTGGGAGGTAACCCACTGTCGTACAAGTTTCTGTACCAATGTTCAATTGTTGTTTCACTTTTTTAGGCAGTTTGTCTGATTTGGTTTTTAGATTTCAACTAACAGCTAACCCTAACAATTGAAATTCTCTATTTTTGATTATTTTCACTGGTTTTGGATTGGGAAAAATGCAAGAATTGCTAAAAATAGGTAAGCATCTACTAAGCGCATTGCGAGGAATTCAGGTAATCTTCTCAGCTAATAAGACTTTGATTTTGGATCTAAAATGAACATCTCATGTGTCTAGCTTGAGTGACTTTTATTGCTTTCCTATCATAGACTTCATTTGGGCTCTAAAAATGAACATAGATTTGCTTTCAGCATCTTTGTTACACATAGTAAATAGGTCCTATGAACACTATTCGTGGCTCTTGAGAGAGTGAGTTTCCAACAAAACTCTTCTCAATGAAGGAACCCTTGTAGGTAGGGAGGATACTGAGGGAGTCTTACGTTCCACTAGATCTATGTGTCTTCAACTTTTGATTGAGGCATTCTCTCTTCGGAGAGGTTGATAGATCATAAGGGGTTGACGTCATAGATCTTTGTGAGATAATCTTGGTCTTAGCATGTCGGATTAATCTGTCTGCTTTGTTTGGGTTAAAAGTGAAAAGGCTAGGGGATTATGCTCTACTTCCTTTTTGGATAGTACCAAAAACCCAAATCCTTGAATCTAGAACCAGTCTCCATGTGGTATATCTTGTGAGTCACCTTTAGAGAGGGTTAACTATAGTGGACATTCCCTTAATTGGGTCAACCACGTTGATGGAACCTCAAGTGGTAATAGCCATTTTTGTCGTGGTAGTGAGAGCTGCTATATAAATGTCCTTGTGGAAGAAATCTTCACAAGTGTGGTTCATTGTTGGGTTGTTAGATCTACCTAGCAGCTCCTAATTGATTAAATTCTTAGACTATGTCAAAACCATGGTGTGCCTGGATTGGAGTTCACCCTCTTGGATCATAAAATTTGCAGAGTCAAACCATTACTAAAAACCCTAGTGAGGCCAAATTTTCATTTTCTAGGAATATGTGTGTTAATGCAAAACTTTTGGAACATACACAATTAGCACTTCTAAGGATTAGCACAAATAAGTCACTTGATTGTTCATGTGCAAGGTTTCTTTTTCCCTTGTTCATTGTTTTCAGACATGCTTGAAATCACTTGCTTGCTATTTTGCATGCTTGTTTATCTATCTGGTTACTAAAAATGGATGAATTTGTTACAACCCTCAAATCTGGACAGTACCATTTGCAAACAATCCAAAACTGAAAATCCTAAATTTGCAAAATTTGAAGTGAAATTCCTTTCTGGAGTCAAAAGTCATCTCAGGAGGTTAGAAAGTCATATGAGTTTCTATCAAATGTCATTTCATTACTGCCCAACTGTCATATGGTAAAGAACCCAGTGTCGTACGAGTCTTCCTGCCAGTCAAATTCAAAAAGTCAAATCCTACTAGAAACTATCATGTGAGTTTTGCAACTGTCGTACGAGCTTTTCAACTATCATTTCATAGCATACCCACTATCATACAAGTCTGTAGAGTGTCGTTTGGGAAAATTTTGAAAAGTTGTCAGAAAATTGTCAGAATTGCCAGATACTTAGCTTTTTCAGCCTATTTCCATAATCTGTCGAACAAATCACTGTGTTAGGAATAGAGTAGTAGCTATTGAGAATCCAATAATTTTCTTAAAGTGGCCTTTTGAATCTGATTTAGCCTTCTATTTAATCGATTTGAGTCTTTATCATCTTGTGTCAAAACCTTGTCATAACTATCAATCTTCAATCAATCATCAAAATGACTAAGTGTTATGATATCTTGTCCGCTATCTTTTGGGCACCTACCCATACATCTAGGGCACAATATCCTTCACCCACATCTAATTGAATCTTCAAATCAATCAAACCTTGACAAGGTTGCATCATCTGATCATCTTGATTCAATTCATTCTTCAGTTGTCTTCATCTTATTCTTTTGCTTCACCCAAGGTTAATGGTGGAAACTAGAGCTTCCTCTCACAAGAAATATTGGGAAATATCTCATACTTTACCTTTGACTCACATAAGTCCAACTTTTGAGCAACTCCACAATTTTGGTCTTTACAAAGATGACGGTACTGGCATCCTTCGATTAAAAAACTGGTTACATTCCTCCTTCATCAACTCACGAAAGTACCCAACAAACCCCACATCAATCTATTCTAGGGAGTCCACAAACTCCTACCATGTCTCAAGTAGGGACAAACTTTGGCTCTCAAAGAGCTCAATCTCAACATGGTGCAGATCAGGAACCCACACCTGAAGAAATTGCTCAATATCAAAATGATGATAACTTCAAATGAATGATGAAGCATTTCTTGAAAGAAGACAGAGAGGCATACTTTTTACAATTGGCTCATCAAGGAGCTAAACTTCCTCCCAACTTTAATGTTGAAGATATCATTACACATGAAGAAGAAACTCCACTCATAGCTATGATGAAATAGATGCATGCCATGCAAGTCAAGCTTAATAATCTTGAGAAAGAAAAGGAACCCAAGGAGTTCTCCATGGAGGCCCTATGTCCTTTTCCCTTTGACAAAGGCTTGTACATGCCACCATTCCCAAAAAGAGTGGAGATGCTTAAGTCTGATAAGTATGATGGACACTCATGTCCTCAAGATCATGTCAGAGAATTCTGTACACAATCTATGGAGTTCATGCATGAACCGACCTATTTGATGCACCTCTTCCCTCGATCTCTAGGTGGAGCGGCCATTCATTGGTTCTCTAGATTGCCTTCTACTATCAAAACTTTTGAGGAGTTGATCAAATTGTTTTATCAGCAATAGTCCTACAATATTCAACATCCAGTCACCATGATTGATATCTGTAATCTCAAGCAATATCTAGGGGAACCATTCCTAACATTTCTCAAGGGATGGAGGAAGAAGTTCTCTCTATATGCCAGACCTATTCTAGAAATAGAAAAATTGGAAATCTTCATCAATAACCTGGTTCCATAAATCAATTATCCTCTACAAATGCAAGATCATACATCGTTTGACAAGATGGTGGACAATGCTATCAAAATCAAAAAAGTGTTTGTGAAAAAAGGAGAAATCACACTTCAAAAAGACAAGTATGAATTGGGATCTAGTTCTAAAGACAAGAACAAAAACTAGAACAAGAATAAAGGCATCTTCATAGATGGCATTGTTGACACTATCCATGCCCCATCAAAGGCACTAGCCTACAACCTAACTCTTGGTTCCCAAGCCATTAAAGCTTTAGGACAAAAGTCATCCGAACCATTCCAAAAGAAGCCATAATACAAATCTTGGGATAAAAAGAAAAAGTTCACTCCTCTTAGAGAATCTTTAGAATCAGCTATGAGAACTCTACTGGCTGATAACATCATCTCTTTGCTAGAAATTCAACAATCTGATCCAGACCCTAAGCCACATTGGTGTAAAGAAAATGAATTCTGTGATTTCCATCGAGGTAAAGGTCACAAAACTAATAATTGCTTAGAGTTGAAACACACCATTCAAGATCTAATCGATAGTGGAGACATCACAATTGATAATCCTAAGAGAAATAATGATCATACAACATTTATAGAACCATTTCCACAACATGGTCAAGGAGTTTCAACTTCTCAGCCTAATATGGGGGCAAAAGTCAACTATGCCTACCTTGGAGATAATGTTGTCATCAATATGGTTAAACCATGTCTCTCTGAAAGTTGCAATGTCATCACAATTGTATAAAGAGAAAGAGATAATTCCTCAGCTAATGTAGTTACTCGATCACAAGCTCAGGTACATCTAAAAGGACAAATCCCAAATTCATCTAATGTCCCTAAGATGCCCTTCAATCTTTCTTCTGCTTCCAAACAGAAGGCTGCTTCCAAATCTTCCAATTCTAAAGATACAAGGCCAACATCTTATAGCATTTTCCAATAACTCCAACACACTAATGCAAAAATATCCATGTTTGAGTTGCTTCAGATATCTCCAGCTCATAGAGCCATACTAGACAAAGCTTTGCTCAGTTCCAATGTTCCTGATGACCTTGATTTAGACAGGTTCCAGACTATGGTTGGACATCTTACATCTCCACAATATATCTCCTTTTTAAAGGAAGATGACAAATCCTTGAGTCACCTACATAATCAGCCTTTGCATATAGAAGTCTTGATCCAAAACTGTAGAGTTAAACATGTGTTGATAGATGGAGGCGCTGGCCTAAACATTTGTTTTTACAGCTTGATCACACAATTGGGATTTTTAGAATTGGCTATTGATCCTAGAAAGAAAATAACTATCAAAGCCTATGATGAACAAGAAATATCTTCTAAAGGCACCATTGTCTTACCTATCAGAGTAGGTCCAGTTATCAGAGATACCATTTGTCAAGTGCTTGATCTATCTTTGGCATACAACATCCTCCTAGGGAGACCATGGATACATGAAATGCAAGCTATTCCTTCTACATACCATCAATGTTTGAAGTTTCCTTATGAAGGAGTAGAGGTTACTATCCTCCCAGATCTGAATACAACTTGCAATACATTGAAGGAAAGTGCAGATAAGCTTGTGCCTAATATCAGAGAATCTTCCATTGAATCAACTAAAGAGGCATCCACATCTAAAATGGAAGATCTTGCAAAAGAGGTTAATATCAAAGAAAATAGTATGGGAGAATATACTATGGAGCCAGTCTTATCTTTGACATCTCTTCCTATCTCACCTAAGTCTTATGGACAATCTTTGAAACAGTCCAAGCCCAAACCTAAAGAACCTCTTGAAGCATATAAATTTTTTTTTGTGGTGAAACAAGTATCCAAGAAAGAGTTTGAAGAGGATGAAGCTATGCTATCATGTCTATACAAAGATGAACCTGAATCCCTAGTTGTCCAAACTCGTGATTCTACAGTATCCAAAGATTCTTCTAAGTCATATGGCCTAGGAGATAAATTAATAGCTAAGATGAGATATTCAGGTAAAGGACCTCTAGGAGTCAGAGGAAAAGGTCTTGAGGTACCTCTTCCATATACTGGTAGAGAAAATAAAGACAAAGTTGGCTTAGGATTTAAAAAGAAACCCTTCATAGAGTAGATCACACCAGGAGAAGCCCTTCTTAAGAAAGAAGAAACTAAACCATCAGATAGTGATTTAGATAGCTCAGAACTCATCCCCTATGAAAAATTGCCTAAAGAGATCAAAGACCTTCTTGATGATAAAGATGATCCAATCAAAAGAATTAATGTAGTAGAAACACAAGAACCTACTATCAATCAAGAGATAGTTGCCACACAAGAACTAGCTAATCTCAAAACTAAGCAAGAGGATCAAGAAGAAGGTGGTAGTTATTCTGAAACTGATTCCCATGAGTATGAATTCAAATTAGAAACTAAGGGTAACCCTTCTTGGGGTATTCACCCTAACTTTACTCATGTTCTAAGATTTCCTAGAGATCCTGAATTAGAAGCTGAATCAAATGAATATGAATGGGGAGCCATTCCAGAACCAAATGAAGATGAGCTTATTATAGAGAAACATGTTGATGTTATTCACCAATATGCACCTAACCCCAACGTAAGTCTAGAGTGAAATGATGAACCTATCGAGTCTGATCCACCAATGGCTTAATTAGACTCCTATGATGACATTGAGCCTATTCATGAATTGAATGTCTTAAGTTGTAATATCACCTTTGAACTTGAGTGTCGGGTTAGGACCAATGATGATAGATCCATATCCGTAAACACTATATCCCAATCTTTCCCCACTTTGACTATCCAATATCTAGAACTTATTGATCAAACCTCCATAAATCTGAGCCATGGTATTTATACCTTCCCAAATGACTATGCCCTTGCTTGCTACCTCAATGCAGTTGGGCCTATGAGTACTACCATTAGTGAACCAAGCATTAGCATGATGGAGTCAGACATCAAATATCTTAGTCAGAAAAATAAGAATAAAAAGAAAAAGAAAAAGAGTTTTCAGGGTGAAAACCACTTTGTGGCAGTCTTAGAACCTACAAAAGTAAAAATAAAAGATGTATCCGAAGGTGAAAAACTCTCTGAGGTGCCTAAGGATGAGATATTTGATGTCCTTCTGAGTCATTTATAGGACATATCTCTAGTTCTAATTGAGCCCACTCAATCTATCAATTTGGGTACAACAGAAGAACCACAGTTGATTCATGTAGCACAATCTTTATTAGAAGAAGAGAAGAAAAAATTTACAACATTCCTAACAAAGAAGAAGATCAACTTTGCATGGAAATATTCAGATATGCTAGGACTGGATCATAATCTTATAATGCATCATTTATCTATAGCTCCAAATGTCAAACCTGTTAAACAAAAGTTGAGAAAGATGCATCCTCACGTTGGACTCTTGGTAAAAGCTGAATTAGAGAAGCTCCTAAAAGCTAGATTCATTTGAGTTATTGACTATGCAGAGTGGATCTCCAATATTGTACCTATTTCTAAACCAGATGGTTCAATCAGAGTGTGCATAGACTTTAGAGATGTGAATAGAGTATGCCCTAAGGATGATTTTCCACTACCTAACATTGATATGATAGTGGACATGACTGTGGGTTTCAAGATGTATTCCTTAATGGATGGTTTCTCTGGATATAACCAAATAAAAATTGCTCCAAAGGATCAAGAGAAAACTATTCTCACATGTGCATGGGGTACCTTCTATTGGAATGTCATGCCATTTGGGCTTAAAAATGCTGGTGCTACATATCAAAGAGCAATGCCATCTATTTTCCATGACATGATGCATTGAACTATGGAAGATTATGTTGATGATACTTTAGCAAAATCTATGATTAGAACTAAACATCTAAAGGACTTGAGCATGATCCTAGATAGAATGGAAAAGTTTAGTCTCCGACTAAATCCTAAGAAGTGTGCTTTTGGTGTCACTTCTGGAAAGCTCTTAGGATACATAGTTTCAAAGAAGGGCATTGAAGTTGATCTAGCTAAAGTAAAGGCTATAATGGAAATGCAACCTCCAAAGAATATTAGTCAAATGAGGACGTTGCAAGGAAGAGTTCAATCTATCAAAAGATTCATATCATAGCTTGCTGATATATCACAACCTTTTACAAAAACATTACATAAAGGTGTGACCTTTGCATGGAATGAAGAATGTGAGAAAAAATTTAATCATATCAAGAAGTATCTATCAAATCCACCTATCTTGATGCCTCCTATTCATGGGAAGCCTTTGATCTTATATGTCTCCGCTACAGATACATCACTAGGGGCATTGCTAGCACAACATGATGAGAACAAAAAGGAAAGAGCTATATACTATATCAGTAGAACATTGGTTGCATATGAGAAGAACTATTCAATGATTGAAAAAGCTTGTCTAGCTGTGATCTTTGCATCACAAAAACTGAGATACTACATGTTAGCTCATACCACACAATTGGTAGCTAAAATTGATCCACTCAAGTACCTACTAAGCAAAGCTGCCCTCACAGGTAGATTAGCTAAATGGGTTATGCTCTTAAGTGAATTTGACATTGACTATGTGGAAAGAAAGGCTATCAAAGGACATGTTATTGCTAATCAATTAGTAGATGCACCTATGATTGATAATACACCAATGCAAATGGAATTTCCAGCTTCCTCTATCATGACTCTTTCTTCTAGAGAATGGCAGTTATTCTTTGATGGCTCCTATACATAGAATGGATCAAGAGTAGGCATATTGTTCATAACTCCTCAAGGATACTCAATCCCAAAAGCATTCAGATTAAAGTTTCCTTGCACAAATAATATTGCAGAATATGAAGCCCTTTTGAATGGCATGATACTAGCAATTGAGTGGAGAGTAACAGAGCTACACATTCATGGAGACTCTCAACTTGTTATTCATCAAGTCAATGATGTGTACCAAACTAAAGACAAAAAGCTCATTCCTTACAAGAGAATGGTAGATGATCTTAAGAAATATTTCATATCTATCACATTTGAGAAAATTCCTAGAACGGTGAACAAGGCTGCCGATGCAATGGCAACTCTATCTACTTTATTACATCAGCCTGAACATGAGCTACGTTATGAGTTCCTGGTGGAAGCACTATCTTATCTTGCATATGATTCCCCTGAAACCCGCATGATCTACACTGTTGTTGGTCATGATTCATCCAGATACAAAAACCTATTTTCCTATCTCCAAGACCAAATCATTCCTGATACCTTCAACCACCATGAAAGGAGATACCTTATCCATAATGCATCCTGATATGTCATCATTGGTCATGATATGTACAAACAAGGTCTATATAGTACACTACTTAGATGTTTAGAATGGGAAGAGTCTCAACGTGCATTAGAGGAAGTCCATGATGGTATTTGTGGGTCACACATGAATGGTTTAACACTAGCTCAAAAACTTAATAGGGCTGGGTACTATTGGCCTAAAATGGAAAAAGAGTCTATCAAGTTTTCTAAGAATTGTCAAAAGTGCCAAGTGCATGGCAACTTAATTCATGCTCCAGGGAGAAATCTAATTCCCTTTACTACACAATGGCCTTTTCACCAATGGGCATTTGATCTTATAGGAGCTATACATCCTCATTCTTCTAATGGACATACCCATATAATCACAGCTACAGATTATTTTACAAAATGGGCAGAAGCAGTCCCTTTGACACAAGCAACTGGAAAGCAAATATCTATGTTCATATTGAACTATATCATATGCAGATATGGGATACCTCATTCCATAATCACAGATAATGGTGGGCAATTTAAGAACAAAGACCTAGATGATCTATGTGCCAAATTCAAGATCACACAACATTGGTCTTCTATCTACTACCCCTAAGGGAATGGACAAGTAGAGGCATCTAATAAGAATCTATTGAAAATCTTGCATCGAACAGTTAATAAGATAGGAAGAGACTGGCATCTCATGAACAATCTTGCTCTCTAGGCCTACAGAACAAGTATCAGAACACCTACTAGGGCTACACCTTTCACTTTTGTTTATGGGTCTGAAGCGGTACTGCCTATTGAGGTTGAAATCTCATCACTAAGAATCAGAATGCATGGTCTAGTAACTGATGATGACTACAGAGTATCTAGGTTGCAAGAACTTGAACTACTAGATGAGCACAGACAAGTAGCATATGATCATCTCAGAGTGTATCAGAAAAGAATGTCTAGAGGCTACAACAAGAAAGTTAGACACAAGGAATTTCAGGTTGGTGATCTAGTCTTGAGAAAAAATCCTAAAAATCAATCACATTGAGAACACAAGGGGAAGCCTGAACCCAACTGGCTGGGTCCCTTTATAATCACTACTACTTTTGGCTCTGGTGCCTATCAACTCTCAATGATTGAAGGAGGATAACTCCGAGAACCAATCAACATCCTCCATCTAAAGAAATTCTACGCCTAAGGCATTCAGTCTATGGTAAAATGTCTTAAAAAAATCATAAAAATTAGAAAAAGTCTTGAAAAAATGAACATCTTGGTGAAAACCTAGCAATAGGCGCCTTGATGATTCAAAAAAAATAAAAAAATATCAAAAAATTTGAAAAAATGAAAAATACAAAAAAATGAGAAAAAGAAAAAGTGCCTTGGTGAAAACCTGGAAACAGGCGCCTTGGTAGCAAAAATAGAATCTTTGCCAAGATGGTGAAAACCAAACAAATGGGTGCCACTTGTTTCAAAATGCTCCATCTATCAACACAATCTTGGTCTTTCCCAACTTTCAGTCTTGCTTTATTTTGAACATATCTCCCAGTTTGTTTTCAATAAGTCAGTTTGTGCACCAATCGACTCAAGTGTCTGTATCCTATCAATGTTAAAACTTGGGGGCAATCAATGTCATATTCTATGGTCTCTAGTATACCTCAGATGAGTCATGTCTAGCTAGAGTCCTTTGAAGCTTCATCTGAGTCAGTCAATCTGTCTTGTCTCCAGAAAAGATTTTGCATCTACAACAACGTAATCAAACATCAAACATCAAACACAAACTGAAAACAATCTATGCTTTTTACATGCTTTTATCTCCTTGTATGCTTACTGATTCACATTGATATTTTTTGCATATTGTGTCCCTTTGAGCTCTTTGATGATGTCCTTTACAGGATTTAGAGAGTGATGACTAGGGGCATAATCTTTTCTTTGTTTTCTGCTTGTATGTGAAAATCTAACAACTTTGAAAATTCTAGATTGAAATGGTGTCTGACTGTAAGAGCCTCTATCTCAAATTGGATGGCCATGCATACCTCGACCATTGATACCCAGAAAGTTCAAGGAAGTTTGATCTAACTATTGTCTTTTTGAGTGATTTCTTTCTCCTACTGTGAAATGCAATCTTACCTAAGGATGTGAATGATAAAGGGTCACTACAGGTAATTCACATTAGATTTAGAATGATCTCTTGACTGTTTGATGTGTTTGTAATGCAAGGCATATTCAGGTCATCACAATGTTTATGTTTTGATGCTTATACAAATTGCTATATCAAAATGGACATGATATTCAGGTCATCCTGGCGCTTGTGCCTTGGTGCTTATATCTAATCTGACATTCTGAAAATAAAATCAATATTCATATATCCATGGTTGTTGACCAGTGGGTGTTGTATTGATTCTTGTGCATACAAATCGATATTCATATGTCTATGGTTTCATAGCTAGTGGGCATTGTATTGATTTATCCAATTACCTAAAAGTTCAATGATGATAACAAATTGACATATGATCAGTGAGTAGGTCCTAGGTCTTAGGTTGCATTTCATTTTTCATCTTTGCATGATCTCACAATGATTAAACGAACTTCAATGCTTAAACAATTCTTCAAATTGCATCTTCAAATCTAACAAGAGCCGAATCTTAGACGAAGGTTCCTCCAATGAAACAACAAGTAGAATCCTTTTTCGAGATAAAAATTGAAATTTGAGATCATTCATATTGTCTACTACTTGCATAATCGACCTTCCATCATCACAAAAATCCAGTATTCAACTTAACTGATTATCTTACATCAAACTATCAAAATTTCAACTTGGTCAACCATGGTCAACTCATGGTCAAACCTAGTCAAACTTGGTCTTCTGGACCTCTAAATGATGCAGAATACATTTTCAAACGTGTATAACCATTTCTCAAGTCAATTAACATGCTTCTGAACTATTCAACGCTGACTTTTCTTGTCAGATTTCAATTTTAATGTCGAAGGGGGCATGGTATTGCATATCATTCAAAGTTTGTAATCAAATTTGAAATCATATCTTTCCTCAGTAATCAAGACAACAACCATGTCTAGTTGCTAATTCATCAAAAGTCCTCATCACTTGGGGCAAATCTATCATCACTTGGGGCATATTAGATTCATCGAGATCCATATCAATTTGGTATTCTCCTAATCTTGTAAATTGTATCAGTTTTTGCAACTATCGGTTCAAATGTGTTATTTCCTTGGTTCTTCGGTAACTGAAGGGTTCAGATGTGATACCTATGTGATTCTTCTAAGGACAATCGAGTCTGGAACTGGTCACTCACTTCTTTGCAATCATAAGGTTCAGAATTAGGCATTTTGACCCTTTTGTTTCATTGGTTCATCGCTGTTATAGTTAACATTATCTTTGGTCATTCAAGACCTATTATCTTCATATAAATTTCAAATCAGCTTCTATTTCATATCAATATCAATTTCAAACATCAGATTCTTCATCATACACAGACTGTCTTTGAACCACTGCACTTCACACAACAATTCAAAGAGGGGCAAAATGTAATACCCCAAAAATGGGCTATAGGTTCATTAACCTCTTACATCTACATATCAAAGGAAATCGACGTCGAAGTCCTAACCAAAGGCACATTTGAACATCATCAAATCCTAATTGATTATCATAAATTTTGCATCAAGGAATATTCCTAGTAATATTCCTAATTATCCTAATTATCTTTGATTTAATGATTATTTGGGGATAAATCCTATTTATCCTAAAGTTTGATTAATTGAATATTCTCAATATTTAATTAATTAGATTTAATTCTACCACTTAATTGTTTAATTGAAGTTAATTCTATTTATTCCTAAATTGTATTATTTAATTTTGACAATAAATCCAAAATCCTATGAATAATTGATTAAATTCTTATTTAATTAATTAAAGCAAGTTGTCAATTTTTAATAATATTGTTTTTGAATAAAAGTTTGAAAAATAATTGATTAACCCATAAATCAATTGTTTTATTTTTCAAAATCAGTTAAGTTAGAAATAAATCACTTTATTATTAAATTAATTCATAAATAAATCATGCACAATCAAGAAAAGCAGACAACTATCAATTATCAATTAAAGCTAAACTCTATTTTGAGTTAAACTCTGCTTTTGCATGTTTTTATGAGTTAATTATCCTTTATTTAAAAATAACTCAAAAATCAACCTGAGTTATTTGAGTGATTTATGGCTTTCTTCCATGCATCCTCAAAGCCCTAGATTTCTATAAATTAAGGCTTCAGCTCATCCCAAATCATCTCATATTTTTGCATCCTCACGCTGTTGAATTGGAGACTGAAGAATCATCTTTGTGAATCCAAGCTATTGTGAGATCATTCTTATTTTTGAGTATTGTATATCATTTAGAATTCATCTTAGATCAATTCATTGCATATCAATTTCATCTTAAATTCTAGATTCATATCAGTTTTGATCATATCATTGCATAGAAAATTAAAAAAAAGATTAATTGCATTCATATTTCATATCAGTTTTGCATTCAAATCCTTCATTTAGGTGTCGTCAAGGTCACTGATCTCGATACAATCTGAGAACATCATACTCGCACCTATTAGAAGGCAATAAATCACCTGGTTAGTTTAGCTTTCAATTCATTGCATGATTTCAATTTTTGCTAACCTCTAATGTTTTACTGAAGTGTTGTGTCTATAGAACAGGTACAAAATTCACACACACAAGTTGCACCACAAGAACCATCCGATCTTAAAGAAGACCACATAGACAAGGAGGAAGGTGGTAGCTATTCTAAGATAGATTCTCACGAGTATGAATTCAAATCAAAATATGAGGGTAACCCTTCTTGGGGTATCCATCCTGACTTTACACATGTTCTTAGATTTCCTAGAGGTCCAGAATTAGAAGATGAATCCAATGAATATGAATGGGGAGCCATTCCTGAAGAAGATGAGCTTATCATAGAAAAACCCCCTGATGTTATTCACCACTATGCACCTAAACCCAACATAAGTCTAGAGTGAAATAATGAACTTAACGAGTCTGGTCCACTGATGGCTAAAGTGGACTTCCACAATGACTTTGAGCCTATTCACGAATTGAACATTTTGAGTTGTAATATCACCTTCAAAATCAAGAGTTAGGTTAGGACCAAAGATGATAGATCCATATCCGTAAACACTATTTCCCAATCTTTCACCACTTTGACTATCCAACATCCTGAACTTCTTGACCAAACCTCCACGAATCCAAGCCATGCTATCTATACCTTTCCAAATGACTATGCCCTTTCTTGCTACCTCAATGTAGTTGAGCCTATGATGACTTCCATCAGTGAACTAAGCATTAGCATGAAAAAGTCAGACATCAAGTATCTTAGTCAAAAGAATAAGAATAAAAATAACAAGAAAAGGAGTTCTGAGGGTGAAAAGCACTTTGTGGCAATCTCAGAACCTACAAAAGTAAAAATAAAAGATGTATCTGAAGGTGAAAACCTCTTCGAGGCACCTAAAGATGAGATATTTGATGTTCTTTTGAGTCATTTACAAGACAGATCTCCAATACTAATTGAGCCCACTCAATCTATCAACTTGGGAATAGAAGAAGAACCACAGTTGATCCATGTAGCACAATCCTTATCAGAAGAAGAAAAGAAAAATATTACCACATTCCTAACAGAAAAGAAGATCAACTTTACATGGAAATATTCAAATATGCCAGGGTTGGATCCTGATCTTATAATGCACCATTTATCTATATCTCCAGGTGTCAAACCTGTTAAGCAAAAATTGAGAAAGATGCATCCACATGTTGCACTCTTGGTCAAAGTTGAATTAGAGAAACTACTAAAAGCCAGATTCATCTGAGTTATTGATTATGTAGAATGGATCTCTAACATAGTTCCAGTATCAAAACTAGACAAATCTATAAGAGTATGCATAGATTTTAAAGATGTAAACAAAGCATGCCCTAAGGATGATTTTCCATTACCTAACATTGATATGATAGTGGACATGACTGTGGGCTTTGAGATGTATTCTTTAATGGATGGTTTTTCTAGATACAACCAAATAAAAATTGCTCTAGAAGATCAAGAGAAAACTACTTTCACATGTGCGTGGGGTACCTTCTATTGGAATGTCATGCCATTTGGGCTTAAGAATGCTGGTGCTACATATCAAAGAGCTATGACATCTATCTTTCATGACATGATGCATCAAACTATGGAGGATTATGTTGATGATACTTTGGCAAAATCTATGATAAGATCTAAACATCTAAATGACTTGCACAAAATACTAGATCAAATGGAGAAGTTTAGTCTCAGACTGAACCCTAAGAAGTGTGCTTTTGGTGTTACTTCTAGAAAGCTCTTAGGCTACATTGTTTCAAAGAAGGGAATTGAAGTAGATCCAGCAAAAGTTAAAGCTATCATAGAGATGCAACCTCCCAAGAATAAATTAGTCAAATGAGAACATTACAAGGAAGAGTACAATCTATTAGATGCTTCATATCTCAGCTAGCAGACATATCACAACCTTTCACAAAAACATTACATAAGGGTGTGACCTTTGCATGGAATGAAGAACATGAAAAGAAATTTAATCATATCAAGAAATATCTATCAAATCGTCCTAATTTGATGCCTCCTATTCAAGGAAAACCATTGATTCTTTATGTCTCTTCCACAGATACATCACTGGGGACATTACTAGCGCAACATGATGAGAACAAGAAGGAAAGAGCTATATAATATATCAGTAGAAAATTGGTAGCATACGAGAAGAACTATTCCATGATTGAGAAAGATTGTCTAGCTGTGATCTTTGCATCATAGAAACTGAGACACTACATGTTAGCTCATACCACACATTTGGTAGCTAAGATTGATCCACTAAAGTACCTACTAGGCAAAGCTACCCTCATAGGTAGACTAGCTAAATGGGTGATGTTATTAAGTGAATTTGACATTGAATATGTTGAAAGAAAAGATATCAAGGGCCAAGTTATTGTTGATCAACTAGCAGATGTACCTTTGTTTGATGAAACACCAATGCAAATGGAATTCCTAGATTCTTCTATCATGAATCTATCTTCTAGAGCATGGAAGTTATTCTTTGATGGCTCCTATACAAAGAATGGATCTGGAGCAGGCATATTGTTCATCACTCCTCAAGGATACTCAATCCCTAAAGCATTTGGAATAAAGTTTCCTTGCACAAACAATATTGTTGAATATGAAGCCCTTCTTAATGGCATGAAGATAGCAATTGAATGGAGAGTAACCGAACTACACATTCATGGAGACTCACAACTTGTAATACACCAAGTCAATGATGTGTATCAAACGAAAGATGGAAAGTTGATCACATACAAGAGAATGATAGATGATCTAAAGAAATATTTCATATCTATCACATTTGAGGAAATACCTAGAATAGAGAATAAAGCTGCTGATGCTATGTAAACACTATCTACTTTACTACAGTAGCCCAAACATGAGCTATGCTACGAGTTCCTAGTGGAAGCACTATCTTATCTTGCATATGATTCCCTCGAAACCCGCATGATCTGCACTTTTTTTGGTTATGATTCATTCCAATACAAAAACTTGTTCTCCTATCTCCAAGATCAAATCATTCCCAATACCTTCAACCACCATGAGAAATGATACCTTATCCAGAATTCATCCCAGTATGTCGTCATTGGTCACGATCTGTACAAACAAGGTCTAGATGGTACACTCCTTAGATATTTAGAATGGGAAGAGTCTCAACATGCATTAGAGGAAGTCCATGGTGGTATTTGTGGATCACATTCCAATAGTTTAACACTAGCTCAAAAACTTATTAGGGCTGGGTACTATTAGCCTGAAAGAGAGAAAGAGGCTATCAAGTTTGCTAAGAACTGTCAAAAGTGACAAGTACATGGTAACTTAATTCATGCACCAGGGAGAGATCTAATTCCCTTTACTACACAATGGCCTTTTCACCAATGGGCATTTGATCTTATAGGAGCTATACATCCTCATTCTTCTAATGGGCATACCCATATTATTACAGCTATAGACTATTTCACAAAATGGGTAGAAGCAGTTCCTTTGACTCAAGCAATAGGTAAGAAAATATCAATGTTCATCCTAAACTACATCATATGTTGGTATGGTATTCCACATTCTATAGTCACAGATAATGGTGGACAATTCAAGAAAAGAGACTTAGATTATCTATGTGCCAAATTCAAGATTACAAAACATTGGTCATCTATCTATTATCCCCAAAGGAATGGACAAGTAGAGGCTTCAAACAAGAATCTATTGAAAATCTTGCATCACACAATTAATAAAATAGGAGGAGACTAGCATCTCATGATCAATCCAACTCTTTGGGCCTATAGAACAAGTATCATAACACCCACTAGGGTTACACCATTCACTTTAGTTTATGGGTCTGAAGTGGTACTACCTATTGAGGTTGAAATCCCATCACTAAGAATCAGAATGCATGGTCTCGTAACTGATGATGATTACAGAGTGTCTAGGTTGCAAGAACTTGAACTACTAGATGAGCACAGAAAAGAAGTGTATGATTATCTCAGAGTATTTTAGAAGAGAATGTCTAGAGGTTACAACAAGAAAGTCAGACACAAAGAATTTCAGGTTGGCGATCTAGTCTTGAGAGAGAATCCTAAAAATCAATCACATAGAGAATGCAAGGGGAAGTTTGAGCCCAATTGGTTGGGTCCCTTTGTTATCACTACTACTTTTGGCTCTAGTTACTATCAACTCTCAATGACTGAAGGATAACAGATCTGAGAACCAATCAACATTCTCCATCTGAAGAAATTCTACACCTAAGGCATTCAACATTGAAAAATGTCATGAAAAAATTATAAAAATCAGAAAAAGTCCTGAAAAAATGATCATCTTGGTGAAAACCTAGCAATAGGTGCCTTGATGTATCACAAAAAAATAAAAAAATATCAAAAGTACAAAAAAATTGAAAAAATGAAAAATACAAAAAATTGAGAAAAAGAAAAAGTGCCTTGGTGAAAACTTGGAAACAGGCGCCTTGGTAGCAAAAATAGAATATCTGTCAAGATGGTGAAAACCTGGCAAATGGGTGCCACTTGTTCAAAATGATCCATCTATCAATGCAATCTCAGTCTTTCCCAACTTTTAGTCTTTCTTTCGTTTGTACATACCTCCCAGTTTGTTTCTGCATTCCTATTTTCAATAAGTCGATTTGTATGCCAATCAGCTCAAACATCTGTATCCTATCAATGTTCAAAATTGGGGGCAATCAAAGTCATATCCTACAGTCCTCAGTATCTCAGATGAGTCGTATCCAATCAAGGTCCTTCTGAAGCTACATCTAAGTTAGTTAGTCAGTCTCCTTACTAGAAAGGATTTTGCAATCAAACATCAACAACAAACTAAAAAAAATCTATGCTTTACATGCTTTTATCTCCTTGTATGCTTACTGATTCGCATTGAGATTTTTGCATATTATGTCCTTTCGAGCTCTTCGATGATGTCCTTTATAGGATTTAGAGAGTGATGACTAGGGGCATAATCTTTTCTTTATTTTTTTGTTTGTATGTGAAAATCTAACAACTTTGGAAATTCTGGATTGAAATGGTGTCCATTTGTAAGAGCCTCTATCTCGTATTGGATGGCCATGATTACCTCTACCATTGATACCCAAAAAATTCAAGGAAGTTTGATCTAACTATTGTATTTTTGAGTGAATTATTACTCCTACTGTGAAATGCGATCTTACCTAAGGATGTGAACAATAAAGGGTCACTACGGGTAATTCACGTTGGATTTAGAATGACCTCTTGATTGCTTGATGTGTTTGTACCACAAGGCGTATTCAAGTCAGCATGATGTTTATGTTTTGATGCTTATACAAATTGCTATATCAAAATGGACATGATATTCAGGTCATCCTAGCATTTATGCCTTGGTGCTTATATCTAATCTGACATTCTGAAAACAACATCAATATTCATATGTCCATGGTTGTCTAACTAGTGGGTGTTGTGTTGATTCTTGCACATACAAATCAATATTCATATGTCTATAGTTTCCTAACTAGTGGGCACTGTATTGATTTATCCAGTTACCTAACAAAAGTTCAATGATGAAAACAAATCGACACATGATCAGTGACTAGGTCCTAGGTCTTAGGTTTGCATTTCATGTTGCATGTCATTTTGCACTTTTCATGATTTCATGATCTCACAAATTGCTGAATACACTCAAAATGCTTAAACGATTCTTCTAACCTAAACTTAAACTTGACATGAAGAGCTGAATCTAACATGAAGGTTTCATCACTAAACCACAAGCAGTCACCATCCTGGGTTAAACATCCTTTTGACATAAGACTGAGTACTTGTCTTCATCAATCCCTACAAAACATATCATGTGTATCATTGCATTTACATTACATTTCATGATAATTCCATCTATTGCATTGCATTACATACATGAGCATCATCAAAATCATACATTTCCATAATCAATTACATTTTCATAACATTCATACATTTGAAAGAAATCATTACATTGCATCAATTCATACATACATTCTAAACTACTCATAGCATTTACATCACATGATCTCATCATAAATCAAAACATGACAAGTACAAATGAAGTGATAACCAAAATCTTGATCTCATATATATCATATAACTCGAAATAGTCAAGGGTGCACTACTGGCACAAAGTAAAAAAGAATGAGCTCATGTGAGCTATCAGAAGATAGATCAGTATCTATGAACAAAATGACAAAACTATCATAATATCTAGACAGATCAGCTATCTTCCTAATCCTCTGCATTTGGTGGAGGTGGTGGTGGTGCATCAGGCACTACCTCAGCTCAAGATTCCTTGGCTCCCTCTGAAGCTATCATATACTGGGAGTATGTCGGTACTCTCTGACCAATAGGAACAACAACATAATAAGCTAAAACATAGTATGTAGCTCGATAGGTTTGATGTGTCAGCTCTGTCTGCAATCTCTTGTTCTCCTCTCAAAGCTCTGATCACTGTCTGTTAGACTTTGTGAAGCGCTCCTCAAAATGAGCACTCTGTACCCTCAAGTCCCTCACCTGTAATCTCAAGCACCTAATGATCTCCTGAGGGGACCGTGTTATACTAGGATTTGCATCTACCATAGGCATGTCTATATCTCTAGCTGACTGATCAACAACCTCTGCTCTCTACACCTTACACCATCTCACCTCAACACCAAGATCAAAATCTATATCATCCTATATAGGATTAGGACCAGCATCTATGTATTGCTTAGCACCAAGTACCTCATTTGTACTACCAACACTACCTAAAGTACCACTCTCTCCTCTACTCGGTCTCCTCTATAAAATTGTAGGCCCGCTTGTTGTAGAGCTAGTAGGATGAGGTGGCCTCATATGACCATATGGTCTCTGTGGAGGTGTCATCACTGCTCTTAGCCTCAGAGGTGTAGGCTGGGGCATTAGAACTTGTGCATCTCGACATCTCTACCCTTGACCCATAGGAGCACTTGTCACATCCATATCCTCCTCCATCGAAGGTATCAACTTTGTGGGATATGAAAAATCTATATATAGGATGCTCGATGAACCAAGAAATGTATCTATCTGTAACTTTGACATCTATGACATCTAAACGGTAGTCCCAGTCTCTATTGACATAGCTGCTATAATCTTGTATACAAAGAGCATAAGACAATTGAGGCCCCCATCCTAATCCAAGCTCTCTGACTATCTGTGCATAAGCAACATGATCCTATGGTGCATCCTAAATGATGCCATACTATCACCACACTCTGGTAATGATAAAACACTCAAGCATTGTGGAAGATCGCCCAATCAGCACTCGACTATGGAAAAAGTGACTAAACTACTCTCGAGTAGTAGGCCAGGCCTCTATCTGAAGATATGGATGCCAAATCACAAATGTACTATCATCAAGGTAGCATCTCCAATACTCAACATGGCCCATGCACACCTATGTGACATATCTTGAATATATATAAATCACCAGCTCCTGTGGCTGGCACTGACTCTGGCATACTGATCTACATACTGGGATATGCTCCCATGCCCAAATCTAAAGTACTAAAGCATCAAAAGCAAAGGACTTTCCCTCCTGATACATGATCTCATGCATTTCAGAGAACATATGAGCCAACATTCACTGACCCCAACCCAACTCAGACGGAGTGGCCATCAAACGTGCAATCATCGGGGCCCAACCCATCAAAAGACCATTCTGCTAATGGTCAGACATAATAATACCTCCTATCATGCTAGCTATAATACACTCTAATCTATGGCTTTCCCCATAGTGCTGGACTAGAGTCTCCCTGGAAATAGAACTGATAAGCTATGTATCATCTCTAAACAATTATCTGAACGCATGTAATCCAGAGTTCCCCAAACTCACATAATCAGGGCGTGGACTATGGAATGGAATGCAGAGTATCTGATAGTTATCCTCCAGTGTAACTATAATCTCCCCTATAGGGAGGTGGAAGGTCTGGGTCTCTAAGTGAAACTTCTCAATCAATGCAGTCAGAAGTCCATGGTTCACCCTAATCTTGGGCAATCGAATAAGATACTCAAATCCACATGTAGCGAGATGTACTCTCATTGGGTCAGGCAGTAAAACACATAATCTCTGAGTCATTGGGTGTGATATACGCACATGGACATTGGGATAGATGGCCTACACAGCATAGAAACAAGAATCCTATTAGTAATTTGGTTGAAAAATAGGCTAAAAGTACAAAAATTGAAAAGTTGACTATCTCAAAAGGTACATTAGATGCTTAGGAATCAACCTATGAAATCAAAAAATTTAATATTTTGACCTAAAAAGGTGTTTTTTTCTCATTGTGTTCCATATGCCAATATAGTCTGGCATGAAAACTCATACGAGTTTTAGTAGCTTATCAAATGACAAACCATGGTTATACAACAAAGTATGTCTTCTCATACAACATATGAGGGATCTGATGAAATGTTGTATGACTCTTGGGTCCCTCTCATACGAGTTTCGATTGGTTCTAGGAAGACACTCTAAATGATAGTGAAAAGTTATGCGAGTCCCAGTTGACAGTCATACAAGTTTCCATGCATGCAAAAATTGAAAAATTTAAACATACGAAAAAAGTCCTAAAAATGCTAAAAACATGCAAAAAAAATGGAATTTACAAAGAGGCACAGAGGTCCACTTACCAGATGTCCATACTGCGGAGGTCTTTGATGTCACCAGCTGTGCTCAAAATGTGTGAAGACATAGGTATCTTCATCTCCTCCATTTTCTCGCTTAGAGGGCTCCACAAAGGTTCCAAAAGTCAAATGTGAATAATGAATTGAAAATGACCCTTTTGGCCCTTATATAGCTTTTGACCTAATTTTCAAAAGTGCTCCATTTTTCATGAAAATTGCAACCTGGCTAATTTTGACGTTCTGAACCCATTTTTAGGATCAAAATTGAAATATGAGATCATTTACTATGTCAACATTATTATTTAAAATTTTCAGACCCAAGACAACCGATTGCTTGCATAATCGACCTTCAATCATCACAGAAATCTAGAATTCAACTTAACTGATTATCTCACATCAAACTTCATGATTTTCAACCTGGTCAACCATGGTCAACACATGGTCAAACCTAGTCAAACTTGGTCTCTAGGACCTCCAAATGATGCAGAATGCATTCTCGAACGTGTATAACCACTTCTCAAATCAATTAACATACTTCTAAACTATTCAACGCTGACTTTTCTTGTCAGATTTCAATTTTAATCCCGAAGGGGGCATGGTATTGCACATCATTCAAGTCTGTAAATCTAATTATGTCAATCAAATCTTTTCTCAGTAATCAAGACAACAATCACGTCTAGTTGCTGATTCATCAAAAGACCTCATCACTTGGGGCACATCGCTTGGGGCATATCAGATTCATCGAGATCCATATCAATCTGGTATCCTAATCTATCTTGTAAACTATATCAACTTTTTGTAACCATCAGTTCATTAGTGTTATTTCCTTGGTTCTTCGTAACTGAAGGATTCAGATGTGATACCACTACGATTCCTCTAGACATTTAGGTCTGGAATCAACTCACTCACTTCTTCATAATCATAAGGTTCAGAATCAGGCATTTTGATAGTTTTTCGTAATCACCAGTTCATTGTTGCTATAGTTAACATTATCTTTGCTCAATCAGGACCTAAACCTAACATCTTCAAATCTTTCAATCAGTTTCTATCTCAGAATTGGTTCATCTTCCAAATCAGTTTCATACATCTACATCAAACACAGACTATCTTTGAACCACTGCGCTTTGCACAGTAATTCAAAGAGGGGCAAAATGTAATACCCCAAAAATGGGCTATAGGTTCATTAACCTCTTACATCAACAATTCGAATGAAATCAACAATCAAAGTCCTAACCTAAGGCACATCTGCACATCAAATCATTGAAACCTAATTGATTATCCTAAATTCTGCATCGGAGAATATTCCTTATTTATCCTAATTTAATTATCTCTAATTTAATAATTATTTAGTGATAAATCCTATTTATCCTAAAGTTTGATAAATTGAATATTCTGAATACTTAATTAATCAGATTTAATTCTGCCACTTAATTATTTAATTAAGTTTAATTCTATTTATTCCTAAATTGTATTATTTAATCGTTGACAATAAATAAAAAATCTCATGACTAATTGATTAAATTCTCATTTAATTAATTAATGTCAATTGTCAATATTTAATAATATAGTTTTTGAATAAAAGTTTGATTTAATAATTGATTAACCCATAAATCAGTTGTTTTAAATTTAAAATCAGTTAAGTTGACGATAAATCACTTTATTTTTAAATTAAATTCATAATTATCTATGCACATTTGAAGGAGTAGTTAAACTTTAAATCAAAAAATCAATTCAAGGTGTTATCTTTTGGAAACTCAACATTTATTTTGAGTTGAAAATTGATCTAAACTTCTAATTTGAGTTAAAAAGCTATTTTTGCATGATTTGCATGATTTTGTGAGTTAGTCTGTTTCTAATTTCTTGTTAACTCAAAAATCAACATGAGTTTATCAAGAGTGATTTATGGATTTTCTCAATGCATCCTCAAGCCCTGGATTTCTATAAAAACAAGGCTCAGCTCTTCACAAATCTCTTGAAACCACCCTCGAATTTGCATAATTACTCTGGCAAATTTGCGATTGAAGAATTAAGCACTTGCGACAGGCGATCTGTGAGATCTTTCATTGTTGGTCATAGTCTTGCATAGTTTTCATATCATAGCATTCATTCATATCATTCTTAGAATAATCTGCATATCATTTCGATTCATTCTAGATTAGATTCATTCCATTTTTTCATCTTATTGGATACAAAATCCAAAAAAATAGATTAATCTGCATCCATACAATTTTTCATTCTATATTCATTCTGTTGCATTCAAATCTTTCGTTTAGGTGTTGCATTGTCATTGATCTCAATTTCAATATGAGAACATCATACTCACACCTACTAGAAGGTAGTAAATCACTTGGTTAGCTTAGTTTCAATTATTTGTAGATTTCAATTTTTGCTAACCTCTAATGTTTTACTAAAGTGTTGTGTCCGCAGCTAGGTACAATTTTCACACATACAAACATAAAAGAAGTGACATAGTCATATAGTAAAGTGAAATACTATAGGTGAGATAGATGATGTTGTGTAGTGATTAAACATATTAAAAGCATAAGCTAAGGGAGAGCTAACTGAGTCACATCATAAAGACCGAGTTGTAGACACTTAAGATTTATTTGGTATTCTATGGTATATTTCATGTTGTATTGTCATCAATGCCAAAGGGAGATATTGTTAGACTACAAATGATAGACTACTTGGAGAAAAAAATGGGACAATGTGAAGATGATCACTGAGCTACTAAGGTACATGTGAGACATTAGATCAGTTATTTTATTGTCATTGATGTAACCTAGTTTTGAATTTACTTATCATGATAGTTGCAAACATCTGAAGAAGGTAATATTGGTGAAGGAAATGAGATATTAGCATGAAGATGAGATGTATGAGTAAGTTATGAATAAGGTATTCATTTGGAAACTTATTGATGAGTCTATGATAGTATGATAATGATTTGATTAGATTACATAATTTTAATAAGTGTTGAAGATCAAAACTATACAAGTTACTATGGTCGGTATATGAAGAACTTAGTGTACACCGAGAAAATGTAGTGTACACCTAGTACAGTATTAACCGAGTAGGAAGAAACTAACATATCATGGTATTGATCAAGTGAGAGAAATAAGGAGGAACATGTGATTGCCAACATGAGATGATGAGCTAGACAAGATATTAGCATGAAGATGATATGTATGAGTAAGGAGATATTAGCATGAAGATGATATGTATGAGTAAGTTATGAATAAGGTATTCATTGGGAAACTTATTGATGAGTCTATGATAGTATGATAGTGATTTGATTAGCTTACATGATTTTACTAAGTGTTGAAGATCAAAAGTATACAAGTTACTTTGGTCGGTATATGAAGAACTTAGTGTACACCAAGAAGATGTAGTGTACACCAAGTGTGATATTGATTGAGTAGGAAGAAACTGACATATCATGGTATTGACTAAGCATGAGAAATGAGGAGGAACATGTGATTGCCTTCATGAGATGATGAGCTAGATGAATCTAGAAGATTCCAAGGATAAAGATAAATTTTTTTATGAAGATCTATGACTGATAAAATTCAAGGATGATTGGATGATGAAGATTGAAATTTTTTTAAGGCACAAGTTCCAAGGAAGGTTAAAGAGGCAAAACCAATGATGGAGATTAAGAGGCAAAATCTATGGCTGAAAAGAAAATGGTTTACATGTCTATATAAGGAGACAATACATTCAAAGTAAATATATGAGAAGATCACATCCCTATTCAAATTTCTAGTGCATACATGCGAAGCTAGTCAAATAGGTTGAAGAAAGAACCGAGTGATTATGCAGACCTAACTGAGTAATAGAAGGAGATAACCAAACATAACAGAGTTACAGGAAGAAGGAGATTGAAGAGATTATGATGACCAAAATGATATTGAGCTTAGCATAGATCTAAATATGAGAAAAAGAAGTTGCATTTGAATTAGGTCATACACTGTTTCTTTCTAGGCATTGCTACAGACAAAATCTCTTAATCAAGTGAGACCTAACTGTCTTCATTTTCTATACACATTCTATGAATGTTACTTATTTGCTTGTTAACCCAAGTGAATGTATGGTCACAAAGAATTGTTAGTGATAAATCCTCTAACAATGTCACACCTTACAGTGTGTTTTGTAACCTTTAATAGGGTTGGTTCATAATCGAGCTCACTTTAGAAGAGTGAAAATATTTCGGGTTACCGGTCCCAGGTGGTTTTTCCCTTAACAGGGTTTCCACATTAAAAATAAAGTGTCAAATGTGTATGCATGTGATGTTTTGATATTTTAGTTTACACATTACAATAACTAGTTAGATCGATATATGTTTACATTATCTAATAGTTAGTTAATTAATCATAAAGTCATAGTCAAGTTATTACCGAGTTGTTTAGTTTATTTATTTGAGTTGATATTATACATCAGAGAGGAATTTGGGACTGTAGGATAAGTGGACATAATTGATTCACCCCCCCCTCTTAGTTATCTAACACAACTCAGCACACCATCCACAAATTGATGGGTAGATAGAAGTGGTGAATAGGATTTTGGGAAACTTGTTGAGATGCTTAGTTGGAGATAAATCAAAGGGGTGAGATGTGATTTTACCACATACATAATTTGCATACAATAATTCTATCAATAGGAGCATTGGTAAATCACTATTCTAGATTGTATATTGAAGTAGTCCTAGAAATTATTCATAATTAAGGAAGTTGGACAATGAAGAAAATAGTAGTGCCGAAGCTAAAGAAGCTGTAGAACACTTGAAGAATTTGTACGAAGAGGTGAGGAAGAATATTAATAAAATGAATATATAGTACAAGGCTAAGGAAGATAAAAAAATGAGGCATAAGGAATTTCAGATTGGAGATGAAGTTATGGTTCATTTGAAAAAGGGGAGATTCCAAGTGGGAACATACAACAAGTTGAAGATGAAGAAATTTAGACCATGCAATATCCTGAAGAAGCACGATTCACGAAATGCTTATGAAGTAGAGTTGCCTAGTGAATTCAAAATTTCACTTGTTTTTAATATTTTAGATTTGAAAAAGTATTGTCAAGGCAATATGGAAGATGAAATAGTAAAAGCATAGTGGAATATTCTTGCACCTAATTCAACTACAAAAGATATAGAGTATATCCTAGATAGTCATGTGGGTAGAAGCTGTAATACCCCAAAAATGGGCTATAGGTTCATTAACCTTCTACATCAACAAATTGATCGAAATTAACATCAAAGTCCTAACCTAAGGCACATCTACACATCAGTTTATCAAAACCCTAATTGATTTATCTTAATTCTGCATTGGGGAATATTTCTTGAATATTCCTAATTATCATAATTATCTTTAATTAAATATTATTTGGCGATAAATCATATTTATCCTAAAATTTGATTAATTGAATATTTTTGAATATTTGATTAATTAGATTTAATTTTACCACTTAATTATTTAATTAGATTTAATTCTATTTATTCCTAATTAATGTTATTCAATTTTGACAATAAATAAAAAATCCTACAAATAATTGATTAAATTCTTATTTAATTAATTAAATCAACTTGTCAATATTTAATGATATAGTTTGGAATAAAAGTTTGATTAAATAATTGATTAACCCATAAATCAATTGTTTTAATTCAAAATTGGTTAAGTTGAGAATAAATCACTTTAATTATTAAATTAATTCATATTAAATCATGCACAATCAGAAAAGTAGTCAACTTTAAATCAATTATCAATTTCAATTTGTTAATTTTCTAAACTCAACATGTGATTGTGAGTTGAAAAAGTGATCTGAACTCTATTTTGAGTCAAAAAGCTGCTTTTGCATGATTTTGTGAGTTAACTGTTTCTAATTCATTGATAACTCAAAAATCAAGTTGAGTTTATCAAGAGTGATTTATGGATTTCTCAATGCATCCCAAAGCCCTGGATTTCTATATAATCAAGGCTCAGCTCTTTCACAAGGGTCCTTCAGTCCTTAATCTTCTCAAATTTTGAAACAGATCCTTTGATTTTTGAGCACTTGCGAACTTGGAGAATCAAGCTCTTGCAAATAGATGATTGTGATATTTTCATAGTTTTCAATTCATTGTTTTTCAAATCCATTCATAACATTGTTAGACAGATTTTCATATCATCTCAATTCATCTAGATTCAATTTCATATCAATTTTCATCATATTGCATAGAAAATACAAAAATATAGATTAATTTGCATTCATCTTTCATCCATCATTTAGCATTAAATCCTCCGTTTAGGTGTTGCATTGTCACTGATCTTGGTCTTAATTTGAGAATACCATACTCGCACCTACTAGAAGCTAGTAAATCACCTAGTTAGCTTATCTCATTTATATTGCAGATTTCTTGATTTGCTAACCTCTAATGTTTTGCTGAAGTGTTGTGTTTGCAGCTAGGTACAAAATTCACACGCACATTTCTAGTGCCCACCTAACCTAAGGCACATCTGCACATTAGTTTATCAAAACCCTAATTGATTTATCTTAATTCTGTATCGGGGAATATTTCTTGAATATTCCTAATTATCATATTATCTTTAATTAAATATTATTTGGTGATAAATCATATTTATCCTAAAATTTGATTAATTGAATTTTTTTAATGTTTAATTAATTAGATTTAATTTAGCCTCTTAATTATTTAATTAGATTTAATTCTATTTATTCCTAATTAATGTTATTGAATTTTGATAATAAATAAAAAATCCTACAAATAATTGATTAAATTCTTATTTAATTAATTAAATCAAGTTGTCAATATTTAATGATATAGTTGGGAATAAAAGTTTGATTAAATAATTGATTAACCCATAAATCAAATTTTTTTAATTCAAAATCAGTTAAGTTGAGAATAAATCACTTTAATTATTAAATTAATTCATATTAAATCATGCACAATCAGAAAAGCAGTCAACTTTAAATCAATTATCAATTTCAATTTGTTAATTTTCTAAACTCAACATGTGATTGTGAGTTGAAAAAGTGATCTGAACTCTATTTTGAGTCAAAAAGTTGCTTTTGCATAATGTTGTGAGTTAACTGTTTCTAATCCATTGATAACTCAAAAATCAAGCTGAGTTTATCAAGAGTGATTTATGGCTTTCTCAATGCATCCCAAAACCTTGGATTTCTATACAATCAAGGCTCAACTCTTTCACAAAGGTCTTTTTTAGTCCTTAATCTTCTCAAATTTTGTAATAGATCCTTTGATTTTTGAGCACTTGCGAACTTGTAGAATCAAGCTCTTACAGACAGGCGATTGTGAGATTTTCATAGTTTTAATTCATTGTTTTTTAAATCCATTCATAACATTCATAGCATTTTTAGATAGATTTAAATATCATCTCAATTCATCTAGATTCAATTTCATATCAATTTTCATCATATTGCATAGAAAATACAAAAATATAGATTAATTTACATTCATATTTCATCCATCTTTTAGCTTTAAATCCTTCGTTTAGGTGTTGCATTGTTACTGATATCGGTCTTAATATGAGAATAACATACTCACACCTACTAGAAGGTAGTAAATTGCCTGGTTAGCTTATCTCATTTATATTGCTGATTTCTTGATTTGCTAACCTTTAATATTTTACTAAAGTGTTGTGTTTGCAGCTAGGTACAAAATTCACACGCACATTTCAAGCACCCACCGTGGGGCCTTGAAACTAGTTTCCTTTCTTTTTCTATCAATTTTCTAGCAATTTCTCTCAAAACTATGATTTTTATTTTCTGTCCATATAATTTTCATACGACACTTGACAGATTGTCATACCAGAACCCTCTGACTATCGTACGATAGTCATAAATCTTGAGTGTCATGCTGATTGTATGCATATTGTCATTTGGGAATTTAATTATCATGTGCATACTGACCCACTATCATTTCGTGCCTGAACTATCATACAAGAAGTAACACACTATCATACGCATTTTGGCATCAGAATTTCAATTGTTATATCAAATTTCTAGGCAATCTTTCAGATTTAGACTGAAAACTAATCCTAACAATTGATACTTTCTATTTCTGATTGATACTTATTGTTTTGACTCATGAAAAGTGCAACAAAATTGAAAAAAAGGTAAAAATCTACTAAGCGTGTTGCATTGGAACTGAGGTATTTTGTTGCATTTGATAACATTTTGATTTTGGACATAAAATGAACCTCCCTGATGTCTAGCTTGAGTGTTTTCTTGATTTCATAAATCACATGTTCATTTGGGCTTTAAAAATAGACATAGATTTTCTTTCCTGCATATCTGTTACACATAGTAATTAGGCCCTATGAACACTATTTGTGGAATTCTTGAGAGAGTGGGCTTTATTCGCTTGTTTTACATGTGAAGCTCTTCTCAAAGATAGATCCCCTTGTAGGTAGGGATGATTTGATATTATCTCACAGTCTTACTTGGTTTTTGTCTTCAATCTTTGGTGGTACATTCTCTCTTGGTCCCACTTAGAGAGCTTGGTAGCCATTGTTTTTGATATACAAACCTTGGTGGGGTAGTTTCAAGATAGCGTGTCAAAGAATCTGTCTACTATGTTTGGGTGAAGTGAATAGGTTAGAGGATTATGCTCTACTCCCTTTTTGGGTAGTATTAGAAACTCAGATCCTTGAATCTGAACTAAGTCCCCATGTGGTCCTTTTTGTGAGTCACCTTATTAGAGAGGGTTAACCGTAGTGGACATTCCCTTTATTGGGTCAACCACATGGATGAAACCTCAAGCGGTAATAGCCATTTTCGCCATGGTAGCAGTAGTCGCTATATAAATGTCCTTGTGGAAGAAATCTCCAAAGGTGTAGTCTCTTGTTGGGTTGTCAGATCTCCTTAGTAGCTCCTGATTGATTAAATTCTCTGGCTGTGTCAAAACCTTGGGGCACCTGGATTGGATTTTGCCCTCTTGAGATTAAAAAAGGTGTAGAGTCAAACCATTACTAAGAACCCTAGTGCAACCAAATTTTATTTTCTAGGACTATGTGCATGATTGCAAAACATTTGAGAACATACACAAGTAGCATTTCTAGGGATTAGAACAATAAGTCACTATTCTTGTTCATGTGCAAGGTTTCTTTGTCCCTTGCTCATTGTTTGAAGATGATTGCTTGCTCCCTTGATTGTTGTCTTGTGTGCTTGATATCAACTTGGTTATTTAAAATGAACAAACCTAAGACAAACTACTACATAGA
Source organism: Chamaecyparis obtusa (assembly GCA_027943335.1). Taxonomy (NCBI): domain Eukaryota; kingdom Viridiplantae; phylum Streptophyta; class Pinopsida; order Cupressales; family Cupressaceae; genus Chamaecyparis; species Chamaecyparis obtusa. Next base: position 120,623 of record BSBK01000535.1, read on the forward strand.
TCTTTAAACCTGGACAGAGAAATTTGCAAACAACTTGATACTGAAAACACTAAAAAATGAAAAATTGCAAAATTTGAAGCAAAAATCCTTTCTAGTGTCAAAATTTTTTCTGAAGGTTCAAAAATCATATGAGTTTTTCTAACTGTCATGTCAAAACCCCCCGAAAGTCATACAGGAGATTGTATATTGTCGTATGAGTATTGTAAAAAAAAAAAGCAAAAAGTCAATTCTAGTGTCAACTGTTGTACGAACTTTGTTAATTGTCGTGCTAGACCCAACCCAGACTCATATGAGCCTGGAGAAAATCATATCAGAGTTTTATCAAAGTTGCCAGAAACCTTCAAAATTTGTCAGAAATCTAATTTTTACAGCCAAATTCTAGATTCTGTCAAAATATTCACCGTGTCAGGAACATAGAAGAAAACCAGAAGAATTTGATCAATTTTCCTAAAGTGGTCTCTTCAGTTTGATCCAACCTTATGATCTATCGATTTGAATCTCATTTGATCTTGTGTCAAAGCCTTATCAAAATTATCTTCGAAATCAATCCTCAAAATGGCTAAGTGTTGTGAGCTTGTGTCTGCTATCTTTTGGGCATCTACCCATACATCTAGGGCACAGTATCCTACATTTACATCCAATCAATCCTTTATCAAAAGCCAATCTTGACAAGGTTGCGTCACATGATGTTTTCTAAACCAGATCATTCATCAATTGTCTCCATCTTGCTCTTTTGCTTCACCCAAGGTTAATGGTGGAAACTAGAGCTTCCTCACAAAGAAAACAAAAAGAACAGCCTAGAATCTCTTCAGCAACATCTTCTATGATTGCTCAAACATTTCATCAGCCTTACAACACAAATTTATTCATAGAAGATGCTCTTGGAAATATTTACTTGAAAGGTGGTTATGCCACCCCTCCTATATCGATTCATGAAGGTAATCAATCAACTCCACATCAAACAATCCCTGGAAGTCCTCATACAAACACAATGTCTCAAGGAGGAGGAAACCAAGGATCCCAAGGCCATCACTCTAATCATGAAGATCCTAAACCAACTTCCTCTGAAATTGAATGATATAAAAATGATGAGCACTTTTGAAGAATGATGAAACACTTCTTGCAAGAAGAGAAAGAAACCTATTTCTTACAATTAGCTCAACACGGAGCCAAAATTCCTCAGGACTTCAATATCACTAATATCATCATACAAGAGGAAGAAACTCCCATCACAACCATGCTGAAATAGATGCATGCCATGCAAGTTAAGCTCAACAAGCTGGAAAAAGAGAAAAAACCTAAAGAATTCTCCATGGAGGCTCTATGTCCTTTTCCATTTGATAAAAACTTGTACATGCCACCATTCCCAAAAGGATTGGAGATATCAAAATATGACAAGTATGATGCAAAATCTAACCCTCAAGATCATGTTAGAGAATTTTGTACTCAATCCATGGAGTTTATTCATGAACCAAGCTACTTAATGTGTCTTTTGCCATGATCTCTAGGAGGAGAAACCATTCATTGGTTCTCTAAAATGCCTCAAAAAATCAAAAATTTTGAGGAGTTGATCAAACTATTTTATGAAAAATACTCCTACAATATTCAACATCTGATCACCATGATCGATATCTATAATCTGAAACAAAACTTAGAACCCTTCCCGACCTTCCTCAAGTGATGGAGGAAGAAGTTTTCACTTTATGCTCGACCTATTTTGAAAACTAAAAAGCTCGAGATCTTTATCAACAATCTAATTTTGGAACTCAATTACCATTTGCAAATGCAAAATCATACTTCTTTTGAGAAAATGGTAGAAAATGCCATAAATATTGAGAATGTGCTTACTTGAAAGGGAGATATAACACTTAATAAAGACAACAAGCATGAATAAAGTTCTATTTCCAACAACAAAGATAAAGTCAAATTCTGTAACAAGAACAAGAATGTTGTCACCGATGGTGCTGTCGATCATATCAGTGCTCCATCAAAGGCACCATCATTCAATCTCACCATTGGTACTCAAGCCATAAAAGCTTCTGAACAAAAGGCATTTGAATCTTCTAAAAAGTCTAATGACTATAAACCATGGGTTACAAAACCAAAACGTGAGTTCACTCCTTTGGGTGAGTCCTTAGAATCTCCCTTGAAAACACCATTGACAAACAAAATCATCACGTTGCCTGAGATAAAACCATATGATCCTGAATTTAAACCTAAATGGTGGAAAGAGACTGATTTCTATGACTTCCATAAAAAAAAGGTCATAAAACCAATAATTGTATGCGTCTGAAACATCTCATTCAAGACAAAATTGATGAAGGAGAAATTTTAATTGACAACCATAAGACTAACAATGATCATACAACATTCACGGAACCATTTCCAAAGCATACTAAAGGAGATTCATCTTCTCAACCTAACATGGGTGCTAAAGTCAATTATGCCTACTCTGGAAACAATGTTGTCATAAATATGGTTGAACCATGCCTATCTTAACATTGCAATGTCATCACAATTGTAAGGAAGGATAGATATAATCAATCAAAAAATACAGTAACTCGATCACAAGCTCAGGTACATCTACAAGGACAAAACTCAGGTTCATCAAATGCCCCTAAGGTGCCTTTCAATCTTTCATCTACTTCTAAACAGAGGGCTGCCTCAAAATCATCAAATCCTAAAGAGACTAGGCCTACTTCATACAATATTGTCCAACAACTCCAACATACCAATGCAAAAATATCCATGTTTGAGTTGCTTTAGATATCTCCTTCTCATAGAGCTATTCTGGATAAAGCTCTGCTCGGTTCCAATGTTCCTGAAAATCTTGATCTAGATAGATTTTAGACTATGGTTGGTCACTTGACATCACCCTAGTATATCTCCTTTTCAGAGGAAGATGAAAATTCTCTAAGTCATCCGCATAACCAGCCCTTGCACATTGAAGTCTTAATCCAAAACCATCATGTCAAACGTGTGTTGATAGATGGAGGTGCTGGTCGAAACATCTGTTCCTACAAATTGATCACACAACTGGGATTACCAAAAGATGCTATTGATCCTAAAAAGAAGATAACCATAAAGGCATATGATGAGCAAGAAAGATCTTCCAAGGGAACAATTGTACTACCTATCAGAACATGACCAGTTATCAGAGACATCACCTGTCAAGTTCTAGATCTTCCATTGGCTTACAACATTATTTTATGGAGACCCTGGATACATGAAATGCAAGCTATTCCATTAACATACCATCAATGAGTGAAATTTCCTTAGGATGGAGTAGAGGTAACAATTCCAGCTGACATATCTACATCTTGCAATGCCTTGAAAGAAAGTGCTGACAAACTTGTTCCACATAATAGAGAATCTTCTACCAAGCAAACAACCATTGCATCTACATCCAAGATGGAAGACATTTCCAAAGAGGTGAAAATCAAGGATACATGCATGAGAGAATATACTATGGAACTAGTCCTATCTCTAACATCTCTCCCGGTCTCGCCTAAATCTTATGGGCAACCTTTAAAATAGAAAAAACAAGCATCTAAAGAACCTCAAGCTATCTAAAATGGGAGTTTTGTCACATAACAAGTATCCAAGAAAGAGTTTGAAGAGGATGAAGCTGTGCTTGCATGAATATACAAAGATGAATCTCATTCAATCCAAAAATGTGACTCCAAGTCAAACAAAATTCCTTCAAAGTCATATGGACCAGGTCATAAACTCATGTCTAAAATGGGATACACAGGAAAAGGACCTCTAGGAACAAGAGGTAAGGGAATCATACAACCTATTGAGCATTGTGGAAAAACTAACAAGAAACTACAAGAATTGGATATCACAAGAAGCCCTTCCACCTCAGTGGGAACTCGGCTCATGTCTTAGAACAGATAAGTCCAACAACATAAATTCAGCTAAAGGAAGAATCACAACACTCAGACAGTGATGATTTAGACACAACTAATCTTATTTCTTATGAACGTTTACCTCAAAACATACTAGATCTCCTTAAAGATGAAGAGAAACCTAAGGAGAATATGAATGTGGTAGATACACAAGAACCTACTACTGAACAAAAAGAAGGTAAACCCCTTACATTAGCTGACCATTTGGGAAGCAATAGTGATTCTGAAACAAACTCCCATGAATATGAATTTCACTCAGAATCTAAAGGTAATCCTTCTTGGGGGATTCATCCTGAATTTACACATGTTCTCAGATTTCCCAGAGGTCTAGATGAAGAAGCAGAAGATGAATCAAATGACTATGAATGGGGAGTCATTCTAGAAGAAGATGAGCTTATCATTGAAAAACACATTGATGTCATTCACCAATATTCACCTAAATCCAACGTGAGTCTAGAGCAAAATGAAGAACTTAACGAGTCTGATCCACCTACTGCTAAAGTGGAATCCCATAATGACATTGAAACTATTTGTGAACTAAACATTTTGAGTAGTAATATCACCTTTGAATTTGAGAGTCAGGTTAGGACCAATGATAACAACACCATATGCATGAACACCATTTCCCAATCCTCCCTTACTTTGACTATCCAACATCCAGAGTTTATTGACCAAACATCTACCAATCCAAACTGAGATATCCATACCTTTCAAACTGACTATGCCTTGGCCTATTACCTTAATGTAGTGGAACCTATGATGACTTCCATCGGTGAACCTAGCATTAGCATGGAAGAGTCTGATATCAAATATCTCAGTCAAAAAAACAAAAGCAAATAGAAAAAGAGTTTTGAGGGTGAAAACCACTTTGTGGTAGTCTCAAAACCTAAAATAGTAAAAATAAAAGATGTATCCAAAGGTGAAAACCTCCTTGAGGCACCTAAGGATGAGATATTTGATGTCCTTCCAAGTCATTTACAGGAAATATCTCCAGTATTGATAGAATCAACTCAATCTATCAACTTGGGTACATTAGAGGAACCCCAACTGATTCATGTAGCTCAATCCCTATCAGAGGAATATAAACTAGCATTTACTAATTTCTTAACAGAGAAGAAGATCAATTTTGCATGGAAGTATTTAGATATGCCAGGGTTAGATCCAAATTTTATAATGCATCATCTCTCTATAGCTCTAGGAGTCAAAGCTGTTAAACAGAAGTTGTGAAAGATGCATCCACATGTTGCACTCCTAGTCAAAGCTGAGCTAGAAAAGTTAGTAAAAGATGGATTTATCCAAGTCATAGATTATGCAGAGTGGATCTCAAACATAGTTCTAGTTTCAAAACCAAATAAATCTATCAGAGTATGCACAGATTTTAGAGATGTAAACAAAGCATGCCCTAAGGATGATTTTCCATTACCAAACATCGATATGATAGTGGACATGACTGCGGGCTTTAAAATGTATTCTTTAATGGATGGTTTTTTTGGATACAACCAAATCAAAATTGCTATAGAAGATCAAGAGAAAACAACTTTCACATGTGCATGGGGTACCTTTTGTTGGAATGTCATGCCATTTGGCCTTAAGAATGATGGTGCTACATATCAATGGGCTATGACATCTATCTTTCATGACATGATGCATTGAACTATGAAAGATTATGTTGATGACACCTTAGATAAACCAATGATAAGATTTGAACATCTGAATAACTTGAAAAAAATACTAGATAGTGTAGACACCTAAATTTGATTAACAATTTTAATTAAATTTAGTCATCTTACTCGCATTATTGATTAAATAATCATGCATTATTTAGTTAGTTAATGTCGCCCCCCTAGTTAATTAATCTAATTAATTAACTATAGTCCAATAAATCTAATGGAAACCCACAACCATTTAATTAATTAAATCCCCTTCACCTATTAATTTAAATAAATACATATTATCTATTTAAATTAATTCATAAACCCCATTTTCCTCTCACTTGGAATTAATTAAATATTTAATTCTAAACTCTCAACCCAACCCACTTGGAATTAAATAAAATATTTAATTCTAAACCCATACTAATCCTCTTTAATTAGCTAATAACCCATGCTTAGCTAATCTAACCCTCCACTTATTCTCTCTCCTCCCATCACATCCTCCTAATTCCCCACTTACCTTCTAATCCAAACCTAATCATCCCTTAAACATTTGCACAATCATAATCCATGGATTAAGAAATGCTAAGCCAACTCAAGTCAACCCTCATGTCACATCACCACATCCTCCAATGCCAAATCATAAAGTCTCTTACACATCTCTTACACACTTGTCCCCTCCCACACCTTCCAAAATGGTCACATTCCTCAAAGATTTGGCTTCTCCTCTCACCTTCCCCATTGTGACACTTGTCACAATGCTATGTATTTGAGAAAGCACAATCCATGTGCTCTCTCTTGGATGCATCTCAACCCTTCCTCAAGTTTTCATCTTGACCGTCCATTCACGTCCCATTTGCCTTTATATTGAGCCTCTTCCTCCTTCATTTTCATCCACCATTGAAGAAAAGTTATTATGCCCATTTAAGAGCAAAAATCATCCAAAGCATCCTTATTATGCCAGAATCCTCCCACACTTTGAAGCTTGAAGCATAGTTAATGAGCACACATCTAATCCATTGGACAAATCTTCTACATTTTGGAGACTTTGGGGTTTGAGGTTTTGCATTCTCTTATTTGGTTTTGTCTTCATTTTTTAGGTCTTATCATAAGTGTTTACTTTCTTTGTTTTGTTGAATGCTAGCTTAGTTTGGTATTCTTAGACATTACATTTTTAGGTATTACATTTTGGTATGCCCGGTGGGACACCACAGATCTTACTAGAAGAAAACTCTCACCTTATCCCCTCAAGCTTAGGCAAGGCATGTTGATGGAAGCCCAAGGTAGGTGAATATTCCTATGATTTTGGCATGGTCAACTAGGCTCTTAAGTGAGTCACACATGTACAAATTGATTGGGGGGACGCCACAAATCTTACTAAAAGCCATTAATTAGAAGCCTACCCAATCTACTCCCGAAGGTATCATAATATTTGTGCAAGGATCGACCCAAGTGGTTTCTTGGGTCACTTGAAGATTACTCACCATCTATATTCCTCTTTTGGGATACCAAGTTGTGGGCAAAGGTTTTGATACTAGCCTTTCTTTTAGGTAGAAATTGGTTGTGTGTGTTCTCAAAGTTACAAAACTAGTGAAAACATCTATTGAACATACACAAACGAAGAGTTCTATAAAAAAATCCTTTTCCATATAAGTCCAATCCTCTAGTCTAAAAGTCACCCATGCTTCCAAAATCATGTCATCCTAGTCTCATAATCATGGTCTTCATATCATCCCATGCCATTTCCTTCTAGTATTGTTCCCCTTCCCTCCCCATATCCTAGGTTAGCAGAGTCATTTTGATCATCCTTAATCCCCTTTCCATCTTCTTTGGAGTCAGTCTTTCCTTCTATCTTGAGCTTATTGACCATCCTAATCTGAGCTTTAGCTTTCTTTCCATCCTCATCCTTCATCCCCATCCAACTCATCTGCAAGTCGTCATGTCCCAATTCTTTTATGATGAGTTCAGTCATCCCACCTTTTCTCCCACATTATCCTATTCCAATGATGATGATAGTCTTGTTGATCATGATGAATACTTTGAAAACCTTAGCAAGATTTCTCCAAACATCCATTAGAATCCAATCATTCCTCTAAACTACCCCATTAGTTATCTATACATACCCACTAGTACTCCTTATCATACCTTTGACAAAGGAAATCTAGTATCCATACCTTCTTCCTATATTGCACCCACTTATCCCCCACATCCAAATCCAAATCCTCCATCTCCTTATCCTCCAACCCATTTTCAAATCCATAATCCTAGTCTTTCAATCCATCACCATAATCCCCATGCTACTTCTAATCCACTATCCAATCTATCCTACCTCTCTCATTCATCTCCTCCATCCTATCTCAACCCACCATCTTCCATTCCTACCTACATTCCCACAATTCCCCTTCCACAAGAAATATGCATCCCTTAATCCACTTCATATCCCATGCCTCAATCCATCACCCCTACCCCACTAGTTAGTCAATCCAGTTCACAAGCTTCCTCTGTACCTACTTATGTGAACTATCTAGTGATGCCATCCTCCACATCCTCTTCTGCATAGCCATCCCCTTAACCCACTTCAAAATCTACTATTCCACCTTCATGTTTGGGCTATCCTAGCTCCCCACCATCTACACATTTTGATTCTTCACCTCAACCTCCATTGGGAAAGTCTCCAAGGAGTTTCATAAGAAAACCATCAACAAATCCCTCTCCTAAAAATGATGAGTCATGTCCTCTCACTCCCTCATGCGAAGCCATCAGTGAGGATTCCCCTCTATCTCCCACATCCATCATTTCCATTCCATCGCCCCAACCTATTATCCTTCTTCCATCTACCCCATCTATTGATCCTCTTCTATCTCCTAGCATCATTGAGTCCTTTTCATCTGTAGACTCCATCCAATCCCTATCCATATCTCCCTCTCCTAGCATTATCCAGAGCATATCCAGTGAGCCTCATGAGTTCACCCTTCTTCCCTCCATCAAAATTGTGGAAGCTCCCATCCTTTCATCCACCCCATCTGAAGAATCCATCCATACGTCCCCCATCACTTTGTCCACACCAATCGTATCAAGTGAAGATCTTGTCCAAAAGCATGTTGAAATATCCATCAAACTAAATCAAGATCATGTTCGTGCACTTCATGATCCATTTCTTCCATCACCCTCAATCCAAGATCCTATCATCCAAATTCCTCCAATCCAAGATCCTACCACCCCAATCCCTCCATCTCAAGATCCATTACCACCTCCCAATCCTAGTCAAGATCCCATCATGCCATCCTCTCCACTTGATGATCCTCCAATCCAAACTATCCCACTGCCATCACTCTATCCCCTTGGTCCACTTACATTTGTCAATGGTGAATCACTTGAAGGAGAAGAAATAAGTTTCATATCTTCCATCACGACACCTAATACTGGATGTTTATCTTATTCCCCAAGTCAGAAATATCCTTGCTTGGATAAAATGCTCAAAAAATTGAATTATCAAGGAAAAGGCCTAGGTGCTCATGAACAAAGAACTTTGGATCCCATACAGGAAAATAAACATCCAAAATCATGTGGTATTGGTCACACATCTGAAGAAACTTCCTCCAAAAATGTTGGTATAGCTAAAGACAAATTCAAAGATCCTTCCAAAAAAAACATTGCATATACTCATCATCCCTCCAAAGCATACAAAACCATTCCTCCTCCTCCATCATTGCATCCTAGAACAACCTATCATATTCCTCCTTCATCCTCTAAATCCATTTTGGGTACCTATGTCCCAAAATCTACTAGCACATATTTTCCACATACCAAATCCATTTTAGGCCCTTACATCCCAAAATATCATCCCCCATCTTATCCTACTCAATCCTTCATCCACCATAAAAAACCCATCCCATCCCATACATTCCTAGTTAGGATCAACAAAGGCACATCCCCACATCTACTATCTACCAATATCCTTCCATCTCTCCATCCATATCTCATCCATCCCATCCACCTCCGCATCTTCTTTTGAATGCTCCTCACAATTTGGATGCCAGCTCAAAAATGCATAAAGGAAACTATCCACAAAAATCTAAGGATTGCCATGTCCAATCCAAAAGACATGCTCAAGTAAAGAAAAATCCAATGAAGAAATCCAATACATCACAATGGCCACAAAGGCCCACCAAAGAAAAATCAAACACTATGTGGATCCCGAAGCAAAAAGATGCAATGCATCTAAAAGAAATATCCATAATGGCATCCAAAGTTGCTAATCCATTAGCTACTCATTCCTCATCTCCATCTCCTAAATCTATTTTGGGTCCTTATGTCCCAATATCTCCTATTATAACTCCATCATATCTATGTGCACCCTCCACATCCCATCCACTTCATCCACCCACCTCGCAACATGTGCCAATGTTGATCTTGACAACATCCCCCTATTATGCTAACTTTCCATCATTCCATCCAAACACCTTCTACCAACATATCTCTCACCCCACACATCTCCACCATCTCCCCCATCTCATCCATGTTGTTGCATAAATCCATCCTAATAACACTATACGAACATCAAATCAGAAACCTTAACAACAAATAAAAAAAAGTCAGCAAAAAAGAAAGAAAAAGTTAGAAAAATAAAAAAATCAAGAAAAATATGAAAAAAGAAAAGAAATGAGAAAAAAATTCATCCAATGGTGAAAACTTGGCAATGCAAGCACCTTGGACAAGTACCATGATGAAAACCTGGCAAATAGGCATCATGCGTAATCCCACCATCCAGTTCCCCTCTGCAATTGGGGGCAATTCTCCTTCTAGCACATCTTGTCCAACATCTACTCCATCCCATTTGTCTCTCACCTCTATCCTCCTTCAGTTCTTGATACAAAAACAAAGACCACTAGGTATACATGCTTTTGGCACACTTATCCTCTATCAATCCATCATTTCCATTAGCTTATCTTCCATCCATTTCCTTCCATCCATTCCCCTTATCCACCTACTATTCCTAAGCTTCCATCTACCTTCCTCATCCTCTTATCATCTTATCTTCCATCCTATCATACCCCCTCCTAGTGCCTCTAAATACATGAACTATCCTAAGCAGGGGCATCTTATTCCTTGGTGACATATTCCTTGGAGACCTCATTGCATCCATCTTTCCATCTCCCCACCCTTGTGTCATTTCCATTTTTTTTATTCCCCATCCTTTCATCTCCCAATCCTTATCTTCCTCCATTCTGCCACCCAAATCCTTCTATCCATCGATCCTTGTCTACACATCCTTCCATCTCCTCACCCCTCAACATTTTCTCCATCTTTCCATCACCTAGTACTTCCCTTGTCATTGGTATCTAGATCTAGGCTACCCCCCATGCAATCCAATGTAGTCCATTCATATCCTAATGCTAGTAGCAATCTACCATCGTATGCAAATCCTATCCATACCCTCTAGCTATCCAAAATAAAACATCCAATCAACCCATCCAATCACATCCTTATTTATTGTTGCAAGCCTTGATCTCAATCCAATCATCATCATTGGGATGCATCCTTCCCAATCCATCATCACCCTACCCATCATCAGTCCATCTTGTCTTTCGAGCCCATCTAGGGCATCATCTCATATATCTCTTCAACATTAGCTTCATCCCCAGATCCGTTGTACATCATATTATAGTGTCTTGTACCATATCATCAATCATGTACCCACCTAGGCCCATTTGTACATATGTGTCTTTAGGTCTCATCCTTCATCTCAGTAGTCCTTCTGTCATCATGACCCGTGTCCCTATCTAGCTAGCGCTTCAACAATCATCCCCAAGCCCCTTTGAGGTTCAAGTGTCTTCCATGTCTCTTGTCATAATAATCCTAGTCTATCAATCCACCATTGGTTTTTACAGGATGTATCCTTCCTCATACCAGACCAATCAAATCAGTCATCATCCATCATCCTCCCTATGGCAAAAGGTTTTGTGAGATACTTTTTATTTCTTTGGTACTTTTGGATCTTTGTTTATCTTTTTATCTTGAGCTTCCTTGGTCCAGCTCCTCATGGTCACCATGATCCTTTATATCATGGTGTGCTATGAATGGTGGAACTTGGGGTAAGGTCTTGATATTTTCTATTTGAGGGTCATTCATACATAACCCTTGCATGACTCACATGTGATCTTCTAGATTACTTGGTGCACTTGGGAAATTTTGTTTTTTTATGGATTCCCCCACATCATTTCCACCATGCTTCCTTTTGGGTGCATGTGTGATGCTGGGGTAACCCTTGTGTGTCTTTTTTGTGTCAGTCTTATGCAACACTAGCGACCTGACCTCAAGTTACTAGTAACTTTGGTTAGTCCCTTCTGTTGCTATATCAAACTAAGTGCTCAAACTACATGGTGGTGTTCCACTTTGGAATACCCCATGCTCAAGCTTCACTAAACATCAAATCATCCAAAAAAAACTCACACCATCCCTATCTAATATCAAAACATCATCCTGAAGAAAATCCCCCACAAACATCTGCCTCACATCCCATTTTCACCCATCTTTCCCCCATAAAGCACCTCATCATGATGCAAACCTATCCACCTCCTTCGCCTCACATTCTTAACCTCATCCTGCATGTATCCCCTCATCTATTTCAAGAGTACAACCATGTTCTCTTCAACCCACCCATCCTCTCGAGGGGGCATCCTCATCCTCATCTACTATCAATCCTTTCTCCTAGTTACTCTTTTGAATGATTAGGGCACCTTTTCCAATTCAACCATTTTATTTCTAACCCTATGTTTTAATATTCTTTGAAATGATGCTACTATGTAAGACCATCTCAAAGAGGGGCAAAATGTAGACACCTAAATTTGATTAACAATTTTAATTAAATTTAGTCATCTTACTCGCATTATTGACTAAATAATCATGCATTATTTAGTTAGTTAATGTCACCCCCTAGTTAATTAAGCTAATTAATTAACTATAGTCCAATTAATCTAATGGAAAGCCACAACCATTTAATTAATTAAATCTCCTCCACCTATTAATTTAAATAAATACATATTATCTATTTAAATTAATTCATAAACCCCTTTTTCCTCTCACTTGGAATTAATTAAATATTTAATTCTAAACTCTCAACCCAACCCACTTGCAATTAAATAAAATATTTAATTCTAAACCCATACTAATCCTCTTTAATTAGCTAATAACCCATGCCTAGCTAATCTAACCCTCCACTTATTCTCTCTCTCCTCCCATCCCATCCTCCTAATTCCCCACTTACCCTCTAATCCAAACTTAATCACCCCTTAAATATCTTCACAATCATAATCCATGAATTAAGAAATGCTAAGCCAACTCAAGTCAACCCTCATGTCACATCACCACATCCTCCAATGCCAAATCATAAAGTCTCTTACACATCTCTTACACATCTCTTACACACTTGTCCCCTCTCACACCTTCCAAAATGGTCACATTCCTCAAAGATTTGGCCTCTCCTCTCACCTTCCCCATTGTGACACTTGTCACAATTCTATGCATTTGAGAAAGCACAATCCATGTGCTCTCTCTTGGATGCATCTCAACCCTTCCTCAAGTTTGCATCTTGATCATCCATTCACCTCCCATTTGCCTTTATATTGAGCCTCTTCCTCCATTTTCATCCACCATTGAAGAAAAGTTATTATGCCCATTTGAGAGCCAAAATCCTCCCACACTTTTAAGCTTGAAGCATAGTTCATGAGCACACATCCAATCCATTGGACAAATCTTCTACATTTTTGAGACTTTGGGGCTTGAGGTTTTGCATTCTCTTGTTTGGTTTTGTCTTCATTTTGTAGCTCTTATCATAAGTGTTTACTTTCTTTGTTTTGTTGAATGCTAGCTTAGTTTGGTATTCTTAGACATTACAATTTTAGGTATTACAAATAGAATGGAGAAGTTTAGTCTTAGACTAAACCCTAAAAAGTGTGCTTTTGGAGTCACTTCTAGAAAGCTTCTAGGCTACGTTGTTTCAAAGAAGGGCATTGAAGTAGATCCCGCTAAAGTCAAAGCTATCATGGAGATGCAACCTCCTAAAAATATCAGTCAAATGAGAACTTTACAAGGGAGGGTGCAATCAATCAGATGTTTCATATCTCAGCTAGCAGATATATCACAACCTTTCACAAAGACATTACATAAAGGTGTGACTTTTACATGGAATGAGGAGTGTGAAAAGAACTTTAACCACATCAAGCAATATCTATCAAATCCTCCTATTTTGATACCTCCTATTCATGGGAAGCCATTGATTCTATATGTCTCCACCATAGATACATCATTGGGGGCATTACTAGCACAACATGATGAAAATAAAGAGAGAGATATTTACTACATTAGTAGAACATTGGTAGCTTATGAGAAGAACTATTCAATGATTGAGAAAGCTTGTCTAGCTGTGATCTTTGCATCACAGAAATTGAGACACTACATGTTAGCTCATACAACATAATTGATCGCTAAGATAGATCCATTGAAATACATGTTAAGCAAAGCTTCCCTCATAGGTAGATTAGCTAAATGGGTGATGCTATTGAGGGACTTCGACATAGAATATGTTGAAAGGAAAGCTATCAAAGGACAAGTCATTACAGATTTGTTGGCTGAAGCACCAATGTTTGATGATACACCATTACAGATGGAATTTCTTGATTCATCCATGATGCACATATCTTCTAGGACTTGGCATCTTTTCTTTGATGGATCTTACACATAGAATGGATCTAGAGTAGGCATATTATTCATAACACCACAAGGTTACTCAATACCTAAAGAATTCAAAATGAAGTTTCCTTGCACAAACAATATTTCTGAATATGAAGCTCTACTTAATGGCATGAAGATAGCAATTGAGTGGCAAGTGACAGAGTTACACATTCATGGGGACTCACAGCTAGTCATACACCAAGTCAATGATGTGTACCAGACAAAAGATGAGAAACTAGTTCCATACAAATGCATGGTAGATGACTTAAAGAAATATTTCATATCTATCACTTTTGAGCAGATTCCTAGAACGGAGATCAAGGTTGCTGATGCTATGGAAACACTATCATCTCTACTATAACAGCCCAAACATGAGCTATGTTATGAGTTCCTGGTGGAAGCACTATCTTTCCTTGCATATGATTCCCCTAAGACTCGTATGATATGTAGTATTGTTGGTCATGATTCCTCCAGATACAAACACCTTTTATGCTACCTTCAAGACCAAATCATCCCTAATTCCTTCAACTGCCATGAAAAATGATACCTTATCCAAAATGCATCATGGTATGTCATCATTGGTAATGATCTATACAAACAGAGTCTAGATGGTACACTTCTTAGGTGTTTAGAATGTGAAGAGTCTCAATGTGCATTAGAGGAGGTCCACGATGGTATATGTGGATCACATTCCAAGGGTTGAACACTAGCTTGAAAACTTATTAGGGCTGGGTACTATTGGCCTGAAATGGAAAAGGAGGCTATCAAATATGCTAAGAACTGTCAAAAGTGCCAAGTACATGGAAACTTGATTCATGCACTAGGGAGAGATCTTATTCCATTTACTACATAATGGCCTTTCCAATAATGGGCATTTGATCTCATAGGAGCTATATATCCACATTCTTCCAATGGACATACCCATATCATTACAGCTACAAACTATTTTACAAAATGGGTAGAAGTAGTTCCTTTGACTCAAGCAACCGACAAAAAAATCTCAACATTCATTCTGAACTACATCATATGTTGGTATGGAATTCCACATTCTATAGTCACAAATAATGGTGGCCAATTCAAGAATAAGGACTTGGATTCCTTGTGTGCTAAATTCAAGATTACACAACATTGGTCATCCATATACTATCCTGAAGGGAATGGACAAGAAGAATCATCAAACAAGAATCTATTGAAGATCTTACATCACACAGTTAATAAAATAGGAAGAGACTGGCATCTCATGATCAATCTAGCTCTCTGGGCCTATAGAAAAAGTATCAAAATGCCCACTGGGGCTACACCATTCACTTTAGTTTATGGGTTTGAAGTGGTACTAGCTATTGAGGTTGAAATCCCACCACTAAGAATCAGAATGTAGGGTCTAGTAACTGATGATGACTACAAAGTGTCTAGGTTGCAAGAACTTGAACTACTAGATGAGCGTAGACAAGTAGCATATGATCATCTCAGAGTATATCAGAAAAGAATGTCTAGAGGCTACAACAAGAAAGTTAGACAAAGAGAATTTTAGGTTGGCGATCTAGTCTTGAGATAAAATCCTAAAAATCAATCCCATAGAGAACGCAAGGGGAAGTTTGAACCCAATTGGCTAGGTCCCTTTGTTATCACTGCTACTTTTGGCTTTGGAGCCTATCAACTCTCAATGACTGAAGGAGAATAGCTCCGAGAACCAATCAACATTCTCCATTTGAAGAAATTCTATGCCTAAGATATTTAGTCTATGGTAACAAGTCCAAAAAAATTATAAAAATCAGATCAAGTCCTGAAAAAATGATCATCCTGATGAAAACCTAGCAATAGGTGTCTTGATGTATCATTAAAAAAAAATCAAAAAATGAAAAAATACAAAAAAAGAAGAAAAATAAAAAGTGCCTTGGTGAAAACCTGGAAATAGGCACCTGGTAGCAAAAATAGAATCTTTTCCAGGATGGTGAAAACTCAGAAAACATGCGCCACTTGTATCAAAATGCTCCATCTATTAGTGCAATCTTGGTCTTTCCTAGCTTTCACTCTACTTTAGTATGTATATATCTCATGGCTTGATTTCACATCCTATTTTCAATGAAGTTAGTCTAAGTATTAATCTAGCAAAAGCATCAGTATCCTATCAATGTTCCAAACTTGGGGTCAATTAGTGTCATATCCTAAAGCCCTCAGTATCTTCAGACGAGTCATATCTAGTCAAGGTCTTTTCAAAGCTATGCTTGAGTCAGTTAGTCAGTCCCCTCACCAGGAAATGATTTTGCAAACAACAACAACAAACTGAAAACAATCTTTTGTCCACATGCTTTTATTCTCTTTGTATGCTTACTGATTCACTTAGAGATTTTTGCATCTTATGTCCTCTTGAGCTCCTCGATGATGTCCTTTATAGGATTTAGAGAGTGATGACTGGGGGCATAATCTTTTCTTTTTTTCTATTTTGAGTGAAAATCTTACAACTTTGGAAATTTTGGAATGAATTGGTGTCCACTATAAATGCCTCCATCATGTATTGGATGGGCATGTGTACCTCAACCATTGATACCCAAAAAATTCAAGGAAGTTTGGTGTAACTTGATCTTTTTGAGTGATTTCTCCTTCTCTATGGTGAAATGCAAAATTATTCAAGGATGTGAACGATAAAGGGTCCCTGCGGGTAAATTCATATGAGAATGAGAACAATCTCTCTTTTTTTTGGTGTGTTTGTTCCGCAAGGTGTATTCAAGTCATCACAACATTTATGTTTTGATGCTTATACAAATTGCTATATCAAAATTAACATGATATTCAGGTAATCTTGGCTTTTGTGCCTTGGTGCTTATATCTAATCTGACATAATAAAACAAAAATCAATATTCATATGTCTATGGTTGCCTAACTAGTGGACATTGTATTGATTTATCCAGTGTTACCTAAAGAGAAAATAACAAAAACAAATATTCAGTGATGAAAATGACCAACACATGATTAGTGACTAAGTCCTAGGTCTTAGTTTTGCATTTCATTTTGTACTTTGTACGGTTGCATTTATCTCATAACTTCACAAATCAACTTGAACACTTAACAATTCTCCACAACTATGCTAAATATGACACAAGGGCTGAGCTTTGTACGAAGGTCCTCTAAAACTGAACCAGAAAGTAGTCACCATCCTAGGTTACACATCCTTTTTGACAAATGACCGAGTACTTGTCTTCATCAATGCCTGCAAAATATATCATGTGTATCGCTGCATTTACATTACATATCATGAACATTCCATACATCCATTTGCATACATACATTGGCATTATCTATCTATCATTTCTCATTACATTGCATCAGATCCATACATTTGAAAGAAATCATTGCATTGCATATTCCATACATGCTACACTAATCAAAGCATTTAAAACATTTGCATCACATGATATAATACTCATAAACAAAATGACAAGTACATATGAAGTCACAACCAAAATTGATCTCATATAAATCATCAAAAACTCAAAATAGTATGGGGGTACACTAATGGCATAGTATACAAAATAATGAGCTCATGTGAGCTATCAGATATGATCAATATATGGATACAATGATAAAAAATAATCAGGAATACTAAGGTAGATCATCTATCTGCTTGCTCCTCCACATCTGTTGGTGGTGGGGCAAGTGCCTCTGGTGGTGGATCAGCCCGTGGTGCTCTAGCTCCCTCAGAAGCAAGCATATACTCAGAATACATAGGGACTCTTCACTCAGTAGGTACACTCGCATAATATGCAAAAACATAATAGGAGGCCTGACTAGTCTGATGTACCACCTCTTCCTGTAATCAACTCACATTGGCCTCTGACTCTAGTCTCTGTCTCTCAGACTCCCTCAGCTAGATCTCAAATGTAGCACTCTACAATCTCAAGTCCCTAATCTACAGCCTGAGTCACCTAATAATGTCACGAGGGGTCTATCTTAGTTTAGGATCTACCTCAACTACCGGTACCTCTGCATCCTCCATCAGCTGATCAACAGCTACCTCCCTGCATGCCTTACAATGTCAAACCTCAACACCTAAATCAAATTCAAGAGCAACATGTGTATCATCTATACCACCCACATCTTGCTGTGCTCCTAAAATAACATCAACACTACCTATGCCACCCAGTGTACCACTCTCACCTCTGATGTATCTATGCTACAACACTATGGGTCATGGGGGCCTCATCTGAATTGCTGGTCTATGTGGGGTAACCACTGGTCTAGGCCTAGGTGGTTTAGGATGCACCACTGGTATCTGTACATCTTGCTGTGTCTAGCCTCTGCCCATAGGGGCACTTGTCACATCCTTAGCATCCTCCATGGTAGGAATCAACTCAGTTAGATCAAAAAAATGCCTCATCAGATGCTCTATAATCCAAGTAGTAAAGGCATTGGTGACTCTAGCATCGACTACCTATGGCCTATAATCCCAATCTCTGGCAACATATCCAATATACTCCTGACTGCAAAGAGCATATGATAAACAAGTCATCCATCCTAATCCTAGCTCTCAAAAAAATTAGGCATAAGTGGCATAATCCTGTGGGACATCCTAGATGATGCCATACTATCTCCATACTCGTGTGATAATAAACCTCTCCAGGATAGTGCTAGATCAACCTATTAACACTCGGCTCTGAAAGAAGTACCCAAACTGAGCACATGCAGCTAGCCAGGCCTCAATCTGTAGGTATGGTCTCCAAATAAAAAATGTCATGTCATCTAAGACACACCTCCAGTACTTAGTTTGGCCCATCTAGACCTGTGTGACATATCCAGAATACCTATAAATAAGAGGTTGTTGTGGCTGCCTCTCATCACCACATATTGGTCGGCATATCAGGATGTGCTCCCAAGCCCAAATATGTAGAACAAGTGCACCCAAAGCAAATGATTTACCCTCATGGTAAATAATCTCATGCATCTTGTTGAACATGTGAGCTAACATAGACTGTCCCCATCCCAACTCAGAAGGTGTATCCATCAAGCATGCTACCATCAGGGCCCAGCCCATCAGAAGACCGTTCTACTGACGGTCAGACATGATGATCCCTCTGATCATCCCTGCTAGAATGCACTCAAGATGGTGAGTCTTCCCATACCTCCATGCTAAAGTCTCCCAGGAGATAGATTGAGTGATCTTCTCATCAACACCAAACAGAGTCCTAAAAGCATGTAGACCACTGTTACCTGCACTAATGTAGTTCAGGTGAGGGCCATGAAATGATATGCGAAAAATTCTATACATATCCTCTGATGTCACAGTGATCTCTCTGGTGGGTAGGTGGAATGTTTGAGTCTTGGAGTGGAATCTCTCAATCAGTGCAACAATCAGTCCATGGTTCACGTGGATATCAGGCAACTGTATCAAGTACTCGAACCCACACGTAGCTAGGTGAACTCTCAGTGGGTCAGGAAGTGCAAAACATAACCTCTGGGTCGCAGGATGTGAGATTTGGACATGTACATCTGGATAATGAACCTACACAACATAGAAATAGGGACACCCTATCAGTAACTTGGTCAAAAATTAGGCTAAAAGCATAGAAAATGAAAAATTAAATACTTTAGAAGGTGCATTAAATGCTAAGGAACCAGCCTAAGAAATAAAAAAAATAAAAAATTTGACTTAAGGATGAGAAAAACACTCGCTATTTTCCATACGAGTTTTCAGACTAGTGTCAAAACTCGTATGAGTTTCTATGGGTTCCCACATGACATTTCATGCATACACAACAATCTACAGGTTCCCGTATGACACTTAAGGGACCCAATGAAATATCATACGACAGATGGATACCTCTCATACGAGTTACAAGTTTAATGGGTATGACACTCTAGATGAAATTCAAAAGTCATACGAGTCCTACTAGACTGTCGTATGAGTTTCTATGGTACGAAATATCAAAAAGCCAAAAAATGCATGAAAAAGTTCAAAAACATGCTTAAAACAGGAAAACTTTGAATGCTAGAGAAGCACAAAGGTCGACTTACCAGGTTCCTATATTGGGGAGGTCGCTGGAATCACCGGTTGCAGTCAAATTGATGCAAGGTGACAGGAACTTCCATTTTTTCTCTGAGGGCTCCACAAGTTCACAAAAGACAAAAGGTTGAAATGATTTGAAAATGACCCTTTTGGCCCTTATATAGGTTTTGACCTAATTTTTCAAAGTGCTTTGTTTTGCATGAAAATTGCACCCCTAGCTAATTTCGACGTTCTGAACCCATTTTCAGGATCAAAATCAAAATCTAAGATCATTTACTTTGTCAAAATCATGATTTAAAATTTTCAGACCTAAGACAACCGATTGCTTGCATAATCAACCTTCTAAATGTTAATGAAATCTAGAATTCAACTTAACTGATTATCTCACATCAAAGTAATGAAATTTCAACTTGGAAAACCTTGGTCAACTCATGGTCAAACCTAGTCAAACTTGATCTTCAGGACCTCCAAATGATGCAGAATGCGTCTCCAGAAATGTATAACCAATTCTCAAATCAATTAACATGCTTCTAAACTATTTCACGTTGGCTTTTCTTGCCAGATTTTGATTTTCATCCCGAAGGGTGCATGGTATTGTACATCGATCAAATCTATAAATCAATCTTTCTTTTAGTGATCAAGACAACAACCATGTCTAGTTGCTGATTCATCAAAAGTCCTCATCGCTTGGGGCACATTGCTTGGGGCATATTAGATTCATCAAGATCCATATCAATCTGGTGTTCTCTCACAAACTTGTAAACTGTATCAGCTTTTCGTAACCATCAGTTCATTAGTGTTATTTCATTGGCTGTTCATAACTGAAGGGTTGAGATTTGACATCCTTTTGATTCCTTTGGATAATCAGGTCTGGAGTAAGGATAGTCACTTCTTCGTAATCATAAGGTTCAAAATCATGCATTTTGATGCTTTTTTGTAATCACTGGTTCATTGTTGCTATAATTAACATCATCTTGATTCTTTGGTCAATCAGGACCTGAATCAACAAAATCTTCAAATCTTTCAATCAGTTTCTGTCTCAGAATCAGTTAATCTTTTAGGATCAGTTTCTCCACTATATAACTGAGTCCACATCATCATAAAAAATAGAATATTATTTGAACCACTACGCTTCGCACAACAATTCAAAGAGGGGAAAAATGTAATAACCCAAAATGGGCTATAGGTTCATTAACCTTCTACATCAACAAATTGATCGAAATTGATATCAAAGTCATAACCGAAGGCACATCTGCACATTAGTTTATCAAAACCTTAATTGATTTATCTTAATTTTGCATCAAGGAATATTTATTGAATATTCCTGATTATCATAATTATCTTTAATTAAATATTATTTGGTGATAAATCATATTTATCTTAAAATTTGATTAATTGAATATTTAATTAATTAGATTTAATTTTTCCACTTAATTATTTAATTATATTTAACTATATTGATTCCTAATTAATGTTATTCAATTTTGACAATAAATCAAAAATCCTACAAATAATTGATTAAATTCTTATTTAATTAATTAAATCAAGTTGTCAATATTTAATGATATAGTTTGGAATAAAAGTTTGATTAAATAATTGATTAACCCATAAATTAATTATTTTAATTCAAAATCAGTTAAGTTGAGAATAAATCACTTTAATTATTAAATTAATTCATATTAAATCATGCACAATCAGAAAAGCAGTCAACTTTAAATCAATTATCAATTTCAATTTGTTAACTTTCTAAACTCAACATGTGATTGTGAGTTGCAAAAGTGATCTGAACTCTATTTTGAGTCAAAAAGTTGCTTTTGCATGATTTTGTGAGTTAACTGTTTCTAATTCATTGATAACTCAAAAATCAAGTTGAGTTTATCAAGAGTGATTTATGGCTTTCTCAATGCATCCCAAAGCCCTAGATTTCTATATAATCATGGCTCAACTCTTTCACAAGGGTCCTTCAGTCCTTAATCTTCTCAAATTTTGCAACAGATCCTTCAATTTTTGAGCACTTGCGAACTTGGAGAATCAAGCTCTTGCAAATAGGCTATTGTGAGATTTTCATAGTTTTCAATTCATAGTTTTCAAATCCATTCATAGAAATCATAGCATTGTTAGATAGATTTTCATATCATCTCAATTCATCTAGATTTAATTTCATATCAATTTTCATCATATTGCATAGAAAATATAAAAATATAGATTAATTTGCATTCATCTTTTAGCATTAAATCCTTCATTTAGGTGTTGCATTGTCATTGATCTCGATCTTAATCTGAGAATACCATACTCGCACCTTCTAGAAGGAAATAAATCACCTAGTTAGCTTATCTCATTTATATTGCAGATTTCTTGATTTGCTAACATCTAACATTTTATTGAAGTGTTGTGTCTGTAGCTAGGTACAAAATTTACACGCACATAAGCACAAGAAATAGGAAATATGAAGAGTACTTGGTCAAATGGAAGGAACGTGCTATTGAAGATTCATCATGGCTATTAAAGGAAGAGGATGACCACCTTGGTTTTCCTCTAAACACATGAGATGTGACAAGGTGACTTCTCAAATTACCTTGAGTGTTTGATGTAGGAGCATCTAGGGTGTAAGAGTAATCCTACATCACCTAAAAATATTATCTAGTTTTTTCAATGAGGGCTATCTTTGGGGAGGGTTACTATTTTAGTAGGTTCTTAATTTGAGCATGGATTTTTCCAATTGTTTCTTGGAGGTTCATTTTGGATATATTAGCTTGCCAATAAAGTTTCATGGCAAGATTAAGTTTGGTTTTTAAGATATTGGATTTTCTATTTTGGTAGGGTGGTACAAAAACTTTGAACTTAGTTTTGAAGGTTTTAGAGGCTCCAAAAAGGGGTCTCACTTTGATTGGATGATACTTCACAAGCCTAAGGCTATAGAGCGCTTTGAGAGGTTTCCAAAATGGGTATAATAGCTAATCGAATTAATGATTCACAAGTTATGGTTTTTAGAAGTTGTGCCATTAGGACTCCAATTTCAATACTAAAGGAAGAGAGAGAAAAATTACTTAAGATAAAAATTTGAACAGTTGGGCACTAAAATGGGAAAATTTCACTTTCCAAAATATTTTAAGGCAGTTAATTGTGCTACTTATATAGGTATAAAGTGGGATTTTTGGGGTTCAGTTCCAGAAGTGTAGATCATGGCTCTATTTGGTAGATTATTTAATGAAAATGCCCATGTGGTTGTAGCTTGTTACTTTTTTTTTATTATTGTGTCATTTCATTGAAGATAATAGAACACAAGTGTTTCTGTTCTTTCCATTCTTATGTCCTTGCAATTTCTATTATTTCCTTGTTGTGTTGTGTGTATTTTGTTGAATAGGGGGATTGCCCTTTTGTTAGAAATAGGAAATAATGAGAGGGGGGGTGAATCAGTATTTCAAAAACTTTTACTTTTACCCAATTATGGATATAACAAATTAACTTGAAGCATGCATAACAAAGTAAACTAAGAAAACTCAATAACAAGCATAGCAATAAAGTAAATGAGCTCATAACACCATGTTTGTTCTCGAGGAAACCATGGCCAAGGGAAAACCCCAGTGGGGATGATACCTAAAACTGATCCACTAATCAAAAGTATCCGGTTAAGGATGTTGACCCTGTTAGGAGTCTATTATATACATATAGTGTCTCTATCCTGGTTAAAGGACTCTAGGCCTTGTTAGAAGCCTCAACCATGTTAGGAGTTGCTATTACAAAATAGAATGATTTGCAAGATGAGCTCACTACCCAAACATGCAATATACAATGATATATTCAAATACAAAGGTAAGGTACATAACCTTTTACTGCTGCCAAATTGCTTTCCTATTTCGATTTAGATTTCTAGTCTCTTCACTTTCATATACAGAGTTTTCTTGCTTTCCTTCTTACAATATACAACTTTGCATCATAATTTTCTTATTAAAATTTCTATATGTAACTTCTGTACATTTCACATTACATAGTTCTTACATATATACAAGTTATTACAATTAATAACTTCCAATCGGCTTACAATACATAAAATCTTCTCAAAATATAAAACCAATTCATTCTTCTTTAGGGTTAACATCTAGGATGTCATCCCTACATGGTTAAGTCATTATTTTGATAAACAAAATAATCCCTTAACATAATATGATCATTTTGTCTTCTGTTCTGTTTAGGTTTGCTTAACACTGTCTCTGTAATTCTTTAATATCTTCTTCCGTACATGTCATACAGACTTGTGCTTTCATATGCGGCTTTGATATACATATAATTATCAATTTTCAAGTGTGCATGCATTGAACCTACTTCTATGAACATCACTAATCAAAACTGTCTCTGATTAGACTGTAAAATACTATTGTACTTAGATAAATTTCTAGTGCGCTCTTATAATACTGCTTCCAATTATTATGTGATCATAATAGTGAGTATATGTTGCCATAATGAAAAAAATATGATATCCTACTCAGCCAAATTTCCAACAATCTCCCCCTTTGTCACTGGTGGAAACATATGGGAAAATTGGCTAAGTCCCAAAAAAACTTAAGATACAAAATTGTGGCCATACAAAAATTTGATCATACATAACTCCTTATTTCTCCTACTTATACTCCAAACTATTTATACTCCCCCTAAGAGTATAATTCATGCTTATACATATAACATCTATACATACAATTTTCTACTTATACTACTCCCCCTTTGACAACAATGACAAAGGTGTCAAAATTTAGTATAAAAAATTGTTTTACCTCATAAATTTAATACTGCAAGGCTGGAAGGTTCCAACACAATCTACCAAATTGATCTTCATGCTCTTTATCTCCTTTTCCCATGACTTCTTCACTGCATCTGAAACACTGAGCAATGCACATAGGCCAAAGGATGCAATTCAACATGCCTTAAGATTTGCATAAGCAAATTTTCCATAAGATGTCTTCGAAGAAAGACATTCTTCCAATTTATTCTCAAGAATACTTATTTTCATTGATAAATGCTCTCTTAGTAGAGAGAATATTTTCAATTTATTTTCCTTGTCATCATTTAGAAGTCTCATATCATAAACAATCTTACTTGTATTCCTCTCAATTTCTGGGATCTTCTCATTAGGGTTTTTGTAAAAGTTTTACTCCCATTTGTAGTTCTACCTCTTTTGTCTTTATCTTCTCTAATATCTTGGATGAGTGGCTCTCTGATTGAGTACACTAGATGTACAAAGCTTTCCCTCTTTCCATGCATCTTCTCAACTCTTTTATACATATATCCAAATTATCTATATCATTTTTGATATTTTGACATATAACTTGAAATATTTGAGCATCATGAGTTTCTTGTGCTTTCACTGTTGCTACATCCGAAAGGTTTGTGAATTCTATATCAAAGGCTTTCATTACCTCTTTTGCTTTTCCTTGTGGATCTACCTCATTGAATTGACTTGATATTATGCTTTGTAATTTACCTATTACCTCAAGTAGTGTGCCTTCCAATCTTCACTTTCTTATTATTTCCAATGATCTTGTTCAGAGATGAGATCAACTCTATTTGGTCATCATCAACTTCCTATCCAAGGCTTGCAAACATAGATTTAGTTTGTGGTTTTTTTGCTATTTCTGCTGTGTCCTTAGGTGTAGGTGTAATCACCTAAATTTGGACAAGATCATTCAAGTGAGCAACTAAGGCAAAAATCAATGCAATTAAATCAAATCAAGCTAGGATCAAAGCAGAATTGCAATCAAGCCATATATAAAATTTAATTAAAAATCAAAAGCCATAAATTCAATTTAAATCAAATAAATCATGATAAATAAATCAATTATGTAATTAATCTAATTAATTACATCGTTCATTTAAATCAAATCAACCCATTCAAGGGGTACACATGCCTAAAGATATTAATTAAATTCAATTGATTAAAATCCTATTTTCCCTCAACCATAAAATGGGAGAAAATATCTCAACCAGTAGGATTGAAGGATCAAGCTTAAATTGAATCTCCACCACCCATAAGGAGAGAAAATCTTGTTCACCCATTTTGTCCTCTTGTCCCAAGCTTTGAGGAAAAAATATTTAAATGGTCTCCAAAGGTGAAACAATGGACTCAACCCTCATCAAATCATGATTAAATCAACTACACCCCCTACCCTTGCAGAAATCTAGAAAAGCAAGGCATAATTCAAGCAACGATCATCCACAAATTTTATAAAGCATCAAATCTCTCGCAATTTTAAGCTAGAAAGGCAAATCTAGAGCTGATTAAAATTTTCATTTGGAATTAACTTGTATTAGCTTGCTTATCATTTACTTTTCTCATATTAGGACTGTCACTAGTGAGAGCTTGCTGAGAGCTCATCATTAGCATCCCTAATTAGAGATCCATAGAGTGCTTAGTCATCTTTAAATTTGATTGATTAGATTGCTTGTTGTGGCTATTTAATTGTTATTTTAATTTATTGATGATACTAACCCTATGAAAGTACTTTTCCTAGTACATAAAATGGCACTCACCATGGGGCTTTAAGTCTCACTGATTTATAAATTTGAGAAGTAATTTTTGTTTTGGAAATCCTTTTATTACTCTATGTTTTGTATGTTTTTTGGCACATTTGCAGTTTTCTCTGGCGCATACAATACATTCTCCAACCCATGTGAGGTCTGAAACAATGCATCTATGACAAAGTCTTGTGAATTTACATAAGGTTTCGGTGCATTTGATCTTTCTCTTTTCTTGTCTTCATTCTTTTAGCATGTGTGCCCTGACTCTCCAGCGCATACAATATATCCTCCAGTGCATTCAAGGCTTTCTTTTAACAAATTTTCTTATTTTGTCAGTGCATTTAAATTATGTTCCTGCGCATTCAATTTTTTTCTGTAGTGCATTTACTAGTTTTAACAACGCTTTCAATCATTTTCATAATGCATTTAATAGATTCTACTGCACATTTAATTAAATTGAAAATTTACAGAATGTAACATATGGAAAATGATTTCTTCGTGTCTTTAAGATGACTGGTCATAGAAAAATAAAAAAACTAGAGACCAAATTTAACAGTGAGGGAAAGACCTTGACTAAAAAGATTAAGGAGGAGAATATTGCGCATATCAAGCTGGTTTTGGAGAATTCACAACAGGAAAGTGAGGTATACGAAAATTATTTGAGAGTTGTAGAAGCTTAAAAATTAAAATTCACCTCATTAAATTGGATTTACTTGCCTTAATAGATTTGTGTCAAATTTGATAAATAAGGCTTAGATTACAATTTGTTCTTGTTTTTCTTCACTTTGTTTGGTTGTGTTGACTAACTTGTTGGAGGAGAAGCGAAAGGGAAGGAATGATCGCCACTAGGTGAGCATAAATAATGAAAGATTCATAAAAAATGCCCCTAGCCTTTGCTAGCATCGATTGAAGGTAAGCCTCAAATTGGTCAATTTTTGTTTAAATTGTGGCCTTGAGATTTTTGGTTATCATCTAGTAATTAAAATAGCATAAAGGAATAAATCAAACAGTAAATTTGAAAAACCCCTTGTTTGTGGAAAAGAGTAGAAATACTCGATTCCCATTAGTTAGTGGGTTTAGAAATTGAACCTTGTTAAAAGTGTTTGGGAATCAAGAAATAGATAGGGATATGCTCTTCACCTTTTGTTGAATCAAACTCCCAAAACCTATCTCTTCATTCCACTTTATTTATTTCAATATGAACATGCTAGATCCATAGTGGGCTTGCCTCCCGAGATTCATCTTAACGAGGCCGATGAGAGGGACAACCCAAAGTGGGATACAATTGCCTTTTCCATAATAATACGACCCACTATAAAATAAAATACATCTATCCTTAATGGGGTGTGTGAAAAAAGGGTGTTAAGCTTTTGAACTTCCTCGAGTAGTCCTTTGGGATTGCGCAAAATTTTGACATACCGGTGGTGAGAAGCCTCCTAATTTTTGGAGGATGAAAACTTAATATCCATTTTGAATGGAATCTTGATTAAATACCTTGTTAAATAGAAAATCCTACCTTGTAGAGCCATGTTTACGAACCAAATAGTGAACTAGGTAGATTTCTTAAAGTGTCTTTTTGTGCAAAAACCCGTGATAACGTCCTTACAAATTCAAACACTTTTTTTTAAAAAGGGTTAAAAAGAACAAGTGTATTTGTGGTTGTTTTGTTTGAAAAATACATAGAACAAGTAAGAGATATCAATTTGAAAATTCATCTTATATTTTTAATCTCTTCATAAAAATAAGCAATTACCAAATTTGGGAAAATGATTCGAAATCAAACCTTGTTGAATGTCAGTTTCTATACACTCTCATAGAATCAAATTATCTTTATAAGAAGATGGTACTTGCCTCCAAAGAGGTCCCCAAATTTGAATCCCAAAACTCTTTTGTAAATCACAACCAAGGGGATAGTCTCCCAAATCTTTTCAAAAAGAGGATTGATCCAATGGATAGGAACTCCACATTTCACAATTATCTCAATGGAGGAAATAATGAAAACATTAATCATGCTAATCAAGGTCCAAAAGAAACAATTGAAGATAAGGTAAATAGAGCGGCTCAAGACATGGATAAATTGATAGAAAGAGATAGGGAAATATATTTCCTAAACTTAGCCCAAGAAGGGGTAAAGATTCCTCACAATTATGACGTTGATCAACTTAAGAAAGACAAGGAAGATGATAATCCAATAGGTGTGATGACTAAACAATTAAAGATATTCCAAAAAAAAATCAACCTAATGAAAAAGGCAGCTGAACCCAAGCCATTCTCTATTGAGGCTTTGTGCCCATTTCCTTTTGACAAGAGCTTGGTCATGGCACCTTTTACAATAAATGTAGTCTTTCCTAAGTATGATAAATACATGGGTAAATCAGACCCACAAGACCACCTTAGAGAGTTTTGGGCTCTAATAATCAAATTTATGCATGATACAACTTACCTAATGAGACTTTTTCCAAGAAGTCTAGGAGGCCAAGCCATGGAATGGTTCTTGAAACTTTCACAAGGGATAAAGAGATTCAAGGAATTAGCCTCTAAATTTGTGACTCATTATTCTTACAACATTGAGCAGGAGATTACCACACTCAACCTATGTGATACGAAACAAAGAGATGGTTAATATTTCCTTGGGTTCCTTCAAAGGTGGAGAACCGTCTTTGCAAGATAACCACAAAGCATACCCAAGAAGGAAAAGATGGAGATATTCATGAATGACTTAAATGTGGAGATGAAATATAGACTCCAATTTCAATGTGCCCCAACCTTTGAAAAACTTATAAAAAATGGGATCAAAATTGAGGATGTATTGGTTAAGAGAGGAGAGATCAAATTATTCAAAGATAATAAACCCTATACCAACACTAATAAAAATCATAATTCATCTAATTATAATAATAATAAAGGAGCCAACAATCAAAATGATAAACCTAGACTATAGTTGAAGAACAATAACAAAAATCTTGTGAATGATGGAGTTGTGGAAGCACACAACTTAAAGGCTACTCCCTTTAATTTATCAAGTGGGGTAAATTCAACATATAAGGTCAATAAAATGACTAAAGCCCCTTAAAGTAGTAATAATTCCAATAACAACAACAATAATGCTAACAACAACAATAATCCTTTTAATAATTCCAACATCAACAAGCATAAGCCTTTGTTTTCCACATATCAAAAGAGAAAATTTACCTTTTTAGGTGAATGATTGGAAAATTCATTAAGGACTTTGGTGGCCAACAAAATCATTACCTTACCTGAATCAAGGCCATATGAACCCCAAGTTAAGCCCAATTGGTGGAACAACTCTCATAATTGTGAATAACATCACAACAAATGACATAAAACTAATGAATGCATGAAATTGAAACACCTTGTCCAAGATTTAATCGATGATGGAACCATAAAATTCTAAGGACCCCAAAACAATGAGGATCATACGGCCTTCAAAAACCCTTTTCTAAACCATGAAAAGGGTGAATCATCAAATACCAATTCTAACAAAAAGTGAGGTAATGAGAAAGTCAACTTTGCTTATACTTATAATCAGACCATTAATACTTTAAGTGGTGATGAAAACACCATAAATGTCATCATGGTGAAAGAGAAGCCAAGGGAAGCAACATCTAATGTTGTAACTAGTGGGTAAGCATCAAAGATTACCTTACCAAGAAGTGCCCCAAGGATTGTTTTACCAAACCAAACCTCATCTTCATCTTCAAAACAATATAATTTGGTAGATCAATTACAAAGGACCCCTTCTCAAATCTCCATTCTAGAATTTCTTAAGCTTTTACCAACTCATAAGGATATTCTTGAAAAAGCCTTAGTGGAGAGTAATGTGCCTCTAAATTTAGATGCGGATAAATTTCAAAAAATGGTAGGACATCTTGTTGCACCCCATTGTCTATTCTTTTCAGAACAAGATGATATGTCTCTAAACCACCCCCAAAATTTTCCCTTGCATATAGAGGTCCTAATTCATAAGCATAGAGTGAAAAGAGTCCTCATTGATGGAGGAGTAGGACTAAATATTTGTACCCTCAACTTGGTAAAAGCCTTAGGATTTTTAGAGGAGGCTATTGACCCAAAGAAAAAGATAACCATAAAAGCCTATGATGATGAAGAAAGAGCCTCTAAAGGTGTCATGGTTCTTCCCATT
The DNA here is from genome assembly GCA_027943335.1 of Chamaecyparis obtusa. Classification (NCBI taxonomy): domain Eukaryota; kingdom Viridiplantae; phylum Streptophyta; class Pinopsida; order Cupressales; family Cupressaceae; genus Chamaecyparis; species Chamaecyparis obtusa. Next base: position 151,592 of record BSBK01000535.1, read on the forward strand.
TGAGTTGGTCCAATGCAAAAGGAGACCATTTTCCAAGTCCTAGACCTAAATTTGACTTACAATATTCTATTAGGAAGGTTGTGGATCCATGAAATGCAGGCTGTACCTTAACCCTACCATCAATGTCTCAAATTTCCCTATCTAGGACAAGAATTCATGGTAAGCGGGGATTCTAACCCATTTCAATATTGTAACAACATGAAGACTATTAATGACTCCTTAGTCCCACATAATGCAGAAGGGTCTATAACGCACACTACTACATTTGGGGCCAAATTTCAACAGACACTTTCGACGGGTAAATTTTTTTAATGAATTTGTTATTTTTTTTAAAAAAAAAGGCCCCGATGATGTCGGTATTTCGATGGGTTTTAAATTGACCATCGAAATTTTGACAGTTTCGAGTATACATAAAAAAAAGAGTGAAGCGCCAAATCATTTTTATTTTGATTGGCATAGAAAAGGAGTGGGAGAAAATGAGCGAAAGCTGGGCATGAGAGAAGGTATGTGATTTCTTCATCTTTTGAGCCTTTGGCATCATATTCGATTGTAAATTTAAAATGCATTGCATTTTATTTGATCATGAATGCTCTCTAAAATGACCACAATATTCTATTGGTGTTGTGCCCTAGCCAGTGCTTTATCTCTATTATTTGATGTTACTGGTGTCGTGCCCTAGCCCGTGATTTAACTCCATTATTTGATGTTATTGGTGCTTGTGCTCAAGGATATCCATTTTTTTGAAATGTTGATTGTGGTTATCAAATGGACAGCCCATGAGCTTCTAGCTAGGCACCATTTGTATTGATAGCTTAGGGTATCAAATGTATTGTATCATTGATAGTTGAGACTTTGTTAAAAGGAAATAGGACAAAGAATGATTTTGATTTAGTGCTTTAACTCCATTATTTGATGTTATTGGTGCTTGTGCTCAAGGATAACCATTTTTTTGATATGTTGACTGTGGTTATCAAATAGACAACCCGTGAGCTTCTATCTAGGTGCCATTTGTATTGATAGCTTAGGGCATCAAATATATTGTTATATCATTGATAGTTGAGACTTTGTTAAAAGGAAATAGGAAAAAGAATGATTTTGATTTAGTTTCTCTATTTTGATCCCTAAGTGGCTTACAACCCTAGAGAAGTATATGCAAATTTACAGATGCAGTTGCAGGATACATAGTATTGGAGCTCTAAATTTTGGGCAAAATTTGGAGTCCTATATAGTGATAAAACCCTAAAAAATGGCCTCTTAAACTCCATGCCCAATAATTAATGATGGAGTAAATGAAATGGGATAAAATATTACATTAATTTTAAATTAAAAAGTTGAGATATTATGGAAGGAAGCTCTATGACAAGAACAATCAAAATTCTATGATCAAAGACTTCAGAAAATGCTAGAATTTCGACCTGCTGCAAAGATGATGTCGACAGAGGTAGAATATGGTTGAATTTTAAAAATCTAAAAAAGACCCAGTTTGGGAAATCAAATTTCCTATCTCCGTAAAAAATATTAGCTTTCCATGAGGTGTTTTGGTTTTTCAACCAAGCCCAAATCCGAAAGTTAGGTAGTTATTTTTTAGTTAGTTTATCATTTTTTCAAAACAATTTGTAATAAGGGTGTGTCTTTTCACCCTAAAGAGGTGTGAAAGCCACTCAAACATGTATATATACATAATGTAAAATGTAAAGAGAGACAATACAATACAAGATATACTTTCATAGGATATAATTCGATCAAAACTACAATATGAACTCTAATGTACTATTTTTTTCAACATTAATAAAGATAAGTGCTCTTCTTTTTTATTTGTGGTTATAAGTTATATGTTTTCAATTAGTCTTTCAAATTACTCTATGAACCAGAGTATCCTACTGTGTTTTTCTATTTGATGCATTCATTTATGACTAATTTGTACAATTTGAATAATGGTAGCATGGTCTGAGAACCTGTTATTATTTCCTTTCGGGCTCTTAAGTTGGGTTAAAAACCATAGGACCTATTGTATAAGTAGTTTTAAATTTTGTTTCAATAGAAGCTTGTAGGGTGATGGTCGCTCTTTATAGGAGTGAGTTACCTTAAAACCATCTCTGATTGTATGTAGGATTGAAATTTTTATGACTCTATAGCCCAAGTATTTAGAAGGCACTGATCTAACTATAATTTGAAAATTGTCATTTGGTTCATACTTTGTGGTTTGTAGATTATATAATCATTATTTTAAAAATATTACTTTTGAGTCCTTAGTTTAATCCACTTTAGTCAAGATTTATAGAATAGAGATTATTAGAGGATTTGTTTCTTTCCTCCAAGGATCATTCACCACCTTGGGAGGAACTTTGTTTATTTATGTACGCAGTTGTGCAACATAGAGAATTTGATAGTTTAAAGTGAATTTAGGCCTACCAGCCTTGGCTTGTTTAAGCCAGAATTGCAAAGGTATTAGTGTGTACCTGTCAGTTGGCCAAAAGTGATCCATCATTTTTGGGCACCAACACATAGCAGCCGATAATTCACAAGAAATCCATGCATCTAATTTGAATAGAAATTAATACAAAGAAATAGGGTCCTCGAATGGCCCAGTGATCTGGACCTTGACTGTCCCCTCAACTAGTGACTCTTCAAAACTGGGTTATCATGCAATCAATGAGTGATCCTTCATTCTCTTGGTCTGCCCTGCATCCAAACATATTGGAAATACACAATATAATGATAACAAGCCTTTCAAAATCCCCCTTCCCTCAAGGAACACTATCAACATCTAGACCTTAATTGTCCCCTCAACCAGTGACCCTTCAAAACTAGGTTATCATGCAATCAGTGAGTGATCCTTCATTCTCCTGGTCTGCCCTACATCCAAACATATTGGAAATACACAATAAAATAATAACAAGTCTTTCACAATCCCCCTTCCCTCAAGGAACACTATCAACATCCAAACCTTGACTGTCCCCTCAACCAGTGTCCCTTTAAAATCGGGTTATCATGCAATCAGTGAGTGATCCTTCATTCTCCTGCCCTGCCCTGCATCCAAACATATTGGAAATACACAATACAATGATAACAAGTCTTTCAAAATCCCCCTTCCCTCAAGGAACATTGTCAACATCTAGACCTTGACCGTCCCCTCAACTAGTAACCCTTCAAAACTAGGTTATCATGCAATTAGTGAGTGATCCTTCATTCTCCTATTCTATCATGCATCCAAACATATTGGAAATACACAATACAATGATAAAAAGTATTTTACAATCCCCCTTCCCTCAATGAACAATATCAACATCCAGACATTGACTGTCCCCTCAACCAGTGACCCTTCAAAATTGGGTTATCATGCAATCAATGAGTGATCCTTCATTCTCCTAGTCTGCCCTACATCCAAACATATTGGAAATACACAATACAATGATAACAAGTCTTTGAAAATCCCCCTACCCTCAAGGAACACTATCAACAAGTTTTCCTTCTTCTTATCAGCCATATCCAATGTTATATTGAAGTCACGACCAAGAATGAAGGTCACCTTACCCATACCATTCATGGATTCTGAAATGTTGTTCCAAACTCCTCAAAAAATTTCTATTTCTTCTTGTTTCCCCTCCCTGATTAAGATCCTCCTCATCCTCAACATGGTCTTCATCACCTATAGTCTCGATTTCATGGATAGGGGACATGTAAATATCTTTAAATACTTCTTCTACCACAATGTCCTCTTGCCCCATCTTCTTGATCTTCTTGGCTAAAGTAGATGAATCCACACACAATAACCAAAAATGAAGGGTTTTGTATCCTTTAATGAATCTCAGTCACTAGTAACGCATGGAGAGTCAAACTAGTATTCTCCAAAGCATTCAATAAGTGAATATGAATGTTTGAAAACTTTCCTCTCAACTTCCCCAACCACTCCTAATCAGTTAGAGGGATATTTATAGAATCTCCACTATTCCTATCCTTACCAACAATCCTTAAACATACTTTATCTAATATGATAATAACATGCTAAACTAAACCAATGGCATGTTCTTCGTGTGGTACAAGGAAGATTTGGCTATAAAATCTTTCTTCGTGCAAGCTGAGTGCGAGAGAAGGTATGTTATTTCTTCATCTTTGATTGGTATCTTTGACAGGAAACGTCTTTCAAGCCTTTGGCATCATATTTGACCACAAATTTCAAATGTATTCCATTTTGTTTGATCATGAATGCTCACTAAAATGATTGCATTCTACTGGTGTCGTGCCCTAGTCCATGATTTATCTCCATTATTTGATGTTATTGGTGCTTGTGCTCAAGGATATAGATTCACTATTTTGAAATGTTTGGATTCATGTTTGTTGATATTACAATTCATCATATCAGATAAAGTATGTTTAAGAAGTTTTAGTGTCTAAACACTCAACTAATCCCTCTAACTAATTAGGAGTGGTTGGGGAAGTTGAGAGGAAAGTTTTCAAACATTCATATTCACTTATTGAATGCTTTGGAGACTACTAGTTTGACTGTCCATGCGTTAATGTTTAGAATAGATCAATAAAGTATTTAAAGACATTCTTACATGTTTGGAGAGGTTTAAGAGGCACTTATCATGACTGTACCCTCACAAACAACGTCATAGACTGGTTTTACTAAGTTTCCTTTCTCTATTTTGAGGTTGCTTTTCTCTGCTGCAGGGGTATAGTTAGAGGGTTCATTGACAAAATGATCCTTTGAATGGGTACTATAAATATGAATGATTTGATATAGCATATTTCTCATTTTACTTGAAGTTTGGAATAGCTTATACTTGAAGTTTGGAATAGCTTGTGCCTGGGTTGGAATTCTTGGTAGAACTGAATGGAAGGAATAGTGTTGGTGTTAGGTTTCATTATTATTGAATTCAATGGTTTCAAAGATGTGTTGAGGATTTTCCTCCTTGTTTAATGTTAACTATTCCTGCACAATCCACTCATACAACAGTGAAATGCTATGTGATTGACAATTTCATACTAGTCCTTTGGCGTGTATTAAACATAATAGAATTTTTAGCATATTATTATCATTCTATTTATTTGTTGTAAACATACCATTGGTTCAGTTTTAATCTACTGGTGTCGTGCCCTAGCCCATGCTTTATCAGCATTATTTGATGTTATTCACTATTTTGAAATGTTGACTGTGGTTATCAAAAGGAAAAAATAGAAAAAAAAATTAACATGAATTTTTTTTTACAAAACTAAACCAATGGCATGTTTACAACAAATAAATAGAATGATAATAATATGTTGAAAATTCCATTCTATTTAATACATGCCAAAGGACCAGTTGTATGAAATTGTCAATCACATAGCATTTCACTGTTGTATAAGTAGATTGTACAGGAACATTTAACATTAAACATAGCTAGTGTTCTCTTTACTTTCTCAAATCTTTGCAAGTCAAGAACATTAGATTTGTATAATACATTTTTAGTATCCTCTTTCCATGGGTCCTAGGTCTTTGGGTCTATGGAAATAGATTACAAAACACACTTCAAAAAAAAGGAAAAATTTAGCAAATTCAGTCTAACTCACTGTAGATGAAGGAATAGTCATGCTAATAGTTCCTCTAAGTCTTCCAAAACATTTATTAAACTCCCCTAAAGTCCTATTGGATCCCCAAATTTCTTAATCCAATCAACTTACATCAGGCTCATGAGAAACTTCAAAGGATTAAAAACATTACTTGAAACAGTCACTGCTTTTACCAGTCAAAACGTAAGGAACAAAATTTTAAAGTACTCACAATACATTAAATGATGAAATGAATTCTTGGAGATTTCTTACTATTCCATCCTTGAGTTTAGAAACCAAAACAATAAGTAAAGAAGCCTTTCAACAATGCATAACACAATGGACTTGTAGATTTAAACTTCTATTTTTATTGAATCTTTGTTCCTTCCATACACTCCAGGCTTAAGTTTGTCATACAATGACTTCCAAAGGTTACATATAACTCCATCACAAATTTCCCAACCATGAATAACATAGGTGAAGAAATTGATAGTTTCATGTTTTAATCTTTAAGAACTTGATCAAGAACATAGGTTTTAATGAAATATCAATTTGATTTGCAAAGTTTGTGTTCTTTAAAAATTTGAAAGGCTCTAATACTTACTAGGGAAGATTTCAATGTGCAACCTTATGCTTTTACTACTAAGTCTCTATTTGTTAGGCATACTAATTATAAGTACTTGACATATATCACAAATATTGCTAATTAAAGTTGGCGGGATGATTACGCCTATCCTGAAAAAAGACTGTCAAATCATTATGCTTTAAAATCAATTACCTATCAACATATCCCTTGCGAGGGAGAGAAGCCAAACACATAAAGAACATGCACATAAACATGATAGCTAAAAAACTTAAATGAAATACACCAAGAAGTACCAAATGATAAATGGTCAATTGTTGTAATGGCAAAGCATCAGAACTATCCATTTCTAGAACTTGATTTTCTAGTCTAAATGATTTTTCTATAGTCGTAATGATTTTTCTAAAACTTGATTTTCTAGTCTTAATGATTTTTCTATAGTCCTAATGATTTTTCTATAATACTCTTAATGATTTTTCTAGAACTTGATTTTCTAGTCTTAATGATTTTTCTATAGTCCTAATGATTTTTCTATAGTCTTAATGATTTTTCTTTCATCCTAATGTTTGTTGCTCTTGATAAATTAGGCCTTGAATTTGAATTTTTGTTCACTATTTTATTTCAGCTTGATATTTCATTCATTTTTCATATACATAGAGACTACACATGTTGATAAAAAAATGAGCTATTTGATTAAGGTTAACTATTCATGATTGTAAATAGTCAATATTTTTGATGGTACTCCTTGGTGTATTTCATTTTAAAATAATCATGTTTCTATGGCTATGATAAATGTCCCTTTGTGTTGAGAAAATTAGAGTTGAAAAAATGGTTGCAAACAAATCATCCTTCTTCCACCAACACTCTAGTCAATGTACAAGTAACGAGTCATTCCATTCAAGAAAGATCATGTCTGACAATATCAACCCAGAACAAAATAAGGAGTATACAAAATTTAGTGATTGTATCTTCCATTAGAGCCACTTCATATGCATAGGTGATGAACATACATATTTGCATGAGCGCTATTGGGAGCTTACCCAGCAACACATGTACTATTGTGAAAATCACCACAAATCTATTTGTTGCTGGGTCTAGCTCCCAATATTGCTTGGTCAAATATGCATGTTTTTCACCTGTGCATATACCTTCTATGATCAAATCTTATATGCACAGGTGATGAACATTCAGATTTTCCTAAGTATGCAGTACTTTGAGTAGTCCTCCAACACATATACTATTGTGAAAATCATCACAAGTCCATTTGTTGGAGGGCTACTCATAGTACACATGTTTGGAGGCTAGGTCTGAAGGAAGCAAGAGAATTTGAAGAGTCACGAGTGTTAAGATTGTACTTAATATAGCCAAGCTTCATTCAATGGTACATTCAAACATGAAACAAACCATTCTTAAACCAGATTAAACTAGGAAACCAAAGGACATACTAATTATAAGTAAACATTAAATCAAAGGACATGCTTTTACTACTAAGTCTCTGTTTGTTGGGCATACTAATTATAAGTACTTGACATATATCACACATGTTGCTAATTAAGGTTGGTGGGATGATTATGCCTATCTTGAAAAAAGACTATCAAATCATTATCCTTTGAATGGTTACTATGAATATGAATGATTTGATATAGCATATTTCTCATTTTATTTGAAGTTTGGAATAGCTTGTGCAAGGGTGAAAGTACTTTTGATCATTTTGGTCATGACTGTTCCTCTACACAGTCAACAAATGTAACTGTCTAATGATTATATGTAATGTTGAATGGATTAAATGCTTTATTCTTGGTAGAAGTGAATGGAATGAATAGTGCTGGTGTTAGGTTTAATTTATTATTGAATTCAATGGTTTCTAAGATGTGTTGATGAGTTTGCTCCTTTTTTAATGTTAACTGTTCTTGCACAATCCACTCATACAATAGTTGAATGCTATGTATTTGACAATTTCATACAACTGTTCCTTTGGCATGTATTAAATACAATCCACTCATACAACTGGTCCTTTGGCACGTATTAAACAAAATATAATTTTCAGCATATTATTATCATTCTATTTCTTTGTTGTAAACATGCCATTGGTTCGGTTTTGTAAATTTCTTTTTGTGTTAAATTTTTTTTTCTATTTTTCCATTTGATAACCATAGTCAACATTTCAAAATAGTGAATAACATCAAATAATGGAGATAAATTATGGGCTAGGGCACGACACTAGTAGATTAAAACTGAACCAATGGCATGTTTACAACAAAGAAATAGAATGATAATAATATGCTGAAAATTCTATTTTGTTTAATACACGCCAAAGGACCAGTCCCAACAATTCTTAAACAATAAAGTATATTTAAGAATTGTTGGGAGTAGTTTTCAAACATTCATATTCACTTATTGAATGCTTTGGAGACTAGTGGTTTGACTGTCCATGCATTACTAGTGACTGAGATTCATTAAAGGATACAAAACCCTTCATTTTGGGTTATTGTGTATGGATTCAAATGTAGGTTTGATTTGGTTAATGTTTAGAAGAGATCAATAAAGTATTTAAAGACAATCTTACATGTTTGGAGAGGTTTGAGAGGTACTTATCATGATTGTACCCTCACAAATAGTGGCATAGACTGGTTTTACTAAGTTTCTTTTCTCTATTTTGAGGTTCTCATTGCCAAAGTGGCCAAAGACTATATTAGGCTGATAAAATATGGGGATTCTCTTTACCGCTGCAAATATTTGAAGGTTGCTGCACTTGGATGGATGTGGATGTGCAACCTTATGCTTTTACTACTAAGTGTCTATTTTTTGGGCATACTGATTATAAGTACTTGACATATATCACAAATGTTGCTAATTAAGGTTGGTGGGATGATTATGCCTATCCTGAAAAAAGACTATCAAATCATTATGCTTTCAAATCAATTACCTATCGGCGTATCCCTTGTGAGGGAGAGAAGCCAAACACATAAAGAACATGCACATAAACACGACAGCTGAAAAACTTAAATGGAATACACCAAGAAGTACCAAATGATGAATGCTCAATTGTTGTAATGGAAAAGCACCAGAACTGTCCATTTCTAGAACTTGATTTTCTAGTCTAAATGATTTTTCTAGAACTTGATTTTCTAGTCTTAATTATTTTTCTTTTGTCCTAATGTTTGTTGCTCTTGATAAATTAGGTCTTGAATTTGAAATTTTGTTCACCATTTTTTTTCAGCTTGATATATATTTCATTCTTTTTTCATATACACAGAGACTACACATGCTGATAAAAAAATGAGCTATTTGATTAAGGTTAACTATTCATGATTGTAAATAGTCAATATTTTTGATGGTACTCCTTGGTGTATTCCATTTTAAAACAATCATGTTTTTATGGCTATGATAAATGTCCCTTTGTGTTGAGAAAATTAGAGTTGGAAAAATGGTTGTTTAGTGTCTATGTATCTGCAGGTTGCAAAAAAATCATCCTTCTTCCACCAACATTCTAGTCAATGTACAAGTAACGAGTCATTCCATTCAAAAAAGACCATGTCTGATAATATCAACCCAGAACAAAATAAGGAGTATGCAAAATTTTGTGATTGTATTTGCCATTAGAGCCACTTCATATGCATAGGTGATGAACATGGATATTTACCTGAGTGCTACTGGGAGCTTACCCTTCAACACATGTACTATTGTGAAAATCACCACAAATCTATTTGCTGTTGGTTCTAGCTCCCAGTATTGCTTGGTCAAATATGCATGTTTTTCACCTATGCATATACCTTCTATTATCAACTCTTATATGCACAGGTGATGAACAATTAGATTGGCCTAAGTAGTACTTTGAGCTTTCCTTCCAACACATGTACTATTGTGAAAATCATCACAAGTCCATTTGTTGGAGGAAATCTCACAGTACACATGTTTGGAGGTCTAAAGGAAACAAGAGAATTTGAAGAGTCATGAGTCTTAAGATTGTGGTATATTTTGGCAAATGAAGAGTGGAAAGAAGATGATATTTCTAAGATCATGGATGGACACAATGTTGCAGACTTTATTGATCCAGATATCTTGCAGAGGCTTGAAAAATTGGAGAGGGAAGAAGGGCTTAGGATGGTAGTTGAGGGTGATGAGGATGATGAGATGGGGGAAGTGGAGTTGAATCTTGATGAAAAGGAACCTCTAGTTGCAATTAGGAAGAAGAAGATGCTTATCAATTAAAGAAGAGTACTGTAAAGAGCATGCCTACCGTACCAAGGAATTTTGACAAGAATAAGGAATATGGCTTAAACATAATGGGAAGACATCTTTGTAGCTTGGGCTTGGATCCTTTGAAGTTTGGTCATTATGGATAAAATATCTAGGCCCAGGCTAGAAAGATGTCTTCCCAAACACATAAAAACATGCACATAAACATGATAGCTGAGAAACATAAATGTAGATTTCACAATAGCTGAGAAACATAATTGTAGGCATCATGGTCACAATTTTTTGGAGTCAACGCAATTGAGTTGTATACCCAAGTGATGGAGAGAAACTTCTGCACCCTCGATTCCAAATTGAATAAATTTTTTGGAGGACCTTGTATGCATGAGCAACAGATGTAGTCAACTTGGAATCAGAGGTGCAGGAGTTGCTCTCCATCATCTGGGTATACAACATAATTGAGTAGTGGTTGCTTTTCATCATCTAGGTATACCACTCAATTATGTTATCTCCAAAAACTTGTGACCATGATGCCTAAATTTATGTTTCTCAGCTGTTGTGTCCTAGGACCCCTTATGACCCTTTACAACCCCTACGAATACACATCTTAGAGGTCTTAAAATGTCAGAAAGGGTCATAAGAGGCTCCTAGAAGGGGCTAGATGAGCTTCCACCTTCACGTGGTTGGCCCTGTTAAGTAGAGAATGTTAAACTATTCTTGAAATAAGGAGAAGCTCAATAATTTAAGGTCTTAGTCCATGGAGATGGTGAAAAATGATGGGAATCAATAATGGAGAGTTTTTAGATACTGAGAAGATGTATATGCAATGGAGGTCAAAAGGGATTTTTGTGGAGATTTTCTAGATGTGGAGATTTTCTATAGAGGGTTTCTAGATTGAGTACCAATGTAGAGATGATGATTCAATACTATGTCTATAAAACCTTCACAAATATCCCTTTTTTGGCCTCCACTCATACCTCTTCTCAGAATCTAGAAACTTTGGATATTGTTTCTCATCCATGCATGAAATGTGCTAGTGATCATATAAAATTACTTTTGCGAGACTGGGATCAATTATGAGAAGGTAAAAAACAAGATAATTTTATTATATCTTTCATTTCTTTTATCCATTCATATTTTCTACCTCCTCTTATATTGGATACTGTGTAGTGTACATAAAGGCAAGGCGGTGATTATTCTCAATGATCGACAGGTATAAGTCTTCCAGCCCTTACCCAGTAGCTATGAATAAAGATAGCATAGCTCAAGAGACCATCATAGTTGGTCTCCATCCTTGGTCCATATACTCACAAAACATTTTACATTTCGTTAGCTCATCAAATGCGGTGATTTGAAAGAATTTAATGGATGATATTTTCATGTATAACATACATTATTTTAGTTTGACACTGAACAAATTTATCTACTTCATGCACTTGTAGACATCAAACACAACCATAAACAAGCATCCCTTCCCATGGCTTGAGTAATGTAGGCCATGGGAGGAGATGCTTCTTTATCCCTGTGTTTGATGTCTACAAGTGCACAGAGTCGATAAATTTGTGCAATGTCAACTTAATGATATACGTTATCATGAAAATATTCTATTAAATTATTTCAAATCCCCTCATTTGATGAGCTAACGAAATGTAAAATATTTTGTCGGTATATGGACCAAATATAGAGACCAACTATGATAGTCTCTTGAGCTTTGTTTTCTTTATTATGCCAATCTGTCACTTTTTCAACAATTAGTAAAGAATTTATGATAGACATGCTATACGTCCAATGGGTTGGTCCGTCGATAGTATATTACAAACCATCGGAACTCCAACCGGTCACCGTCAAATATGACACCACTCTGACAGATTTGTGTGACATGACTGCTATACCTCCGATAGAATGTCCTGTCAGAATATACTGCCAATTTGTCAGAATACTGACTGAAAAACCATTGCAAAGAAGATTTTTTGACATATCTGTCACAAAGTAAAATTGTTGTTTATGTTCCCAATTTTGATATGTACGGATGTCAAAATACCAATGGTTGTCACTCTCATCACCATTTCCAATGCAAAAATGGTGACAGACACATGTGTCAAAATTTTGACAAATAGGCATTGGAAGTCTGACAAATGGTCGTCATAATTTGGCCTCGTACTAGTGTCAAAGAATAGAACAAGGACAAAGTTCAAAAGATCTTCCATCTTTAAAAGGAAAACAAAAAGAGGAAAAATAAATTGTTGTTGAAAATAACCAAAGTCCCACTAACCTAACTACGTCAATAAAAGGAAAAGAGAAGGTTAGTGAGGAAAGTGCTCCTGATAAAAAGAAAGAAGACCAAGCTAGACACATTCAAATCTACACCAAAGATGCCCATTATCAAAAGATGGATCATATGATGAAGAATTTTGAAAAGCAATGTCAAATCAAACAAAAGGGTGCAGGTGAATACTCTTTATCCATGATGGATCTACCTTTATCTCCAAAATCATATGGAAGACCATCTAACCTACCTCATAAGTATAATGATCACTTTGTAAGGGAAAACACCTCTTCATCCATGGATGAGGAAGATAATGAAATCCTAAATTGGCTATATAAGGATGAGGAATCAAGTACCCATGAAAAGCACATTCAAAATATAAGCATTCCCACACATCAATGTGGCGATTTCAAATAATGTAGAAAATGGGATATAAAGGACAAGGACCTTTAGGTATGAGAAATGAAGGATTAATAGAACCTATTGAAATGACATGGAGAGATACCAAGGAAAATACTGGATTAGGATACCTAGAACAAGGGTATACTCAAAACAAGTACCCTAGGGTTTATGACCAAATCTTACAACTAGGTTCCCAAAGTGATGAAGATTCAAATAATTGGGAATGGGCCTCATTGTCAAGTGAGTCATTCCAAGATAAGAAAGTTGATGTCATCCATACCTACACTCCTAGAAAGTGAAAAGAACAAGTCTCAAAATCAAATCAGAATCAAGCTTCAAGTTCTAGTCAAGTGGTCTCAGATAATGTACTAATTCAGGAAATTGAAATAAATCAATGGGTAGGAGAGCCTTATGTCCCAACATGGAGACATACTATAGAGGAATCTAACCCTAGGTTTAATCCAAGAGATTTTTACCCGACGAAAATCTTAGAGGATTCTAGTGAGGAAGATTTCGACCCTAGTTCTCTAGAGCATCTCAAAGAAGTACATATCATAGACTTAAACAATAAAATGTTTGAACCTTCAAATGAGGTCATGTCTTTAAACTCTATTGAACCAAACCCACTCATAGATCCTTTATCCCTTATCTATCTAGAGATTATTGAATGAGATTCCATTGAACCTACTACCCTTCCCACATTCATGAATGATAACTTGGTGTCCCAATACCTTAATGGAGTTTAACCTTCTTCTACTAGTGAATATCAAGAAGAAGTGACAAGGGGAAGTATCCAATCTCTCAGTTCGGTTAAGAATAAAGAAAGCAAAAAAATAAAAAAGGTGGAAAGAATCTAATGGTGAAAACCACATTGTGATAGTATTAGATAAAAAAGAAAAAGAAATAAAGGATGTTTCCAACGATGAAAACCCAACAGAGGCACCTAAGGAAGAGATATTGGACACTTTCCCTGAGAACTATGAAGAAAGATCACCTATCTTAATTGAACCAATAGAGAAAGTAAATATTGGCACAGAATCAGAATTGAGGATTATACACCTAGCAACATCCCTATCAAATGAGGAATGAAAGGATTTCATCAAAATTTTCAAAGAAAAACAAACCAATTTTGCATGGTCATATGACGATATGCCTGGATTAGATTTGAATTTAATCATGCATCATTTGAATATCAGAGGAGTAAGACCAGTAAAACAAAAATTGAGAAAGATGCATCCGCATATAGCTTTACTTGTGAAACTGGAGTTGGAAAAATTACTGAAAGTAGGGTTCATAAGGGCCATTGATTTTTCGGAATGGATTTCAAATATTGTTCCAGTTTCCAAAGTAGATAAATCCATTAGAATTTGCACAAACTTTAGAGATATAAATTTGGCATGTCCAAAAGATGACTTGCCTGTACCAAGGATAGATGCCATTGTAGACTTAACAACATGACATTCAATATTCTCACTTATGGATGGGTTTAGTGGTTATAATAAAATAAAGATAGCACCAGAGGATTAGGATAAAACAACATTTATTTGTGCATGGGGGACATTCTGTTGGAATGTTATGCCTTTTGGTCTAAAGAACGCCAGAGCAACGTATCAAGGGGCCATGACGACCATATTTCATGACATGATGCACATGTTCATTAAATATTATGTAGATGATATACTTGGTAAATACCACTCAAGGGAAGAACATCTACCCATCTTAGAGAAGATATTTGTAAGATTGGAGCAATTCAAAGTAAGGTTAAATCCAAAGAAATTTGCGTTTGGTGTTCAATAAGGAAAGCTACTAGGGTACATTGTTTCAAAAAAAAGAATAGAGCTAGACTCGGCCAAATTCAAAGCCATCATAGAGATGGGGGCACCTAGAAAAATAAGTCAAATGAAATCACTTTAGGGTAGGATTCAATCTATCAAAAGGTTCATCTCCCAATTAGCAGAAAAGTGCCACAATTTCACTCAACTCCTTCACAAAGACATAGTTTTCAAATGGGATGATAAATGTGGAGAAGCCTTTACTTTATTGAAAAATTATCTAATGAACCCTCCAACTTTGATGACACCAATAACAGGAAAGCCCTTAATCCTATACATCTCAGACATAGAACATTCATTAGGGGCACTTTTGGCTGAGGAGGATGAATCAGGAAAGGAAAATGCCATTTACTATATAAGTAGAACATTGGTGAAGTAGAGTTGAATTATACCTTCATTGAAAGAGCATGTTTGGCTGTAGTTTTTTCTTCCCAAAAGCTACACCATTATATGTTATCTCATAAAATTTGACTCATTGCAAAGATTGATCCTCTGAAATACCTTCTTAGCAAAACAAAATTAAATGGAAGATTGGCCAAATGGGTCAGGGTGTTGAGTGAATTTGACATAGAGTATGTGGACTGAAAGTCTATCAAGGGCCAAGTAATAGATGATCAATTAGGAGAGTCACCTTTACAAGATCAACATCCAATCCAAGTGGAATTTACAGATTCTGAAAGCATAAATGTTGAAGCAAAAACATGGAAACTATATTTTAATGGTTCCTATACACAACATGGATCAAAAGTTGGGATACTTTTGATCACTCCTCAAGGGTCTAAAATTCCAAAATCATACAAATTGCTATTCCCATGCATGGATAATATAGCTGAATATGAAGCATTGGTTATTGGCATAAAGTTGGCATTAGAATGGAAAGCGACAGAGCTACAAATCTATGGAGATTCCCAACTAGTTATCAATCAAATCAATGATGAATATCAAACAAAAGATGACAAGTTGATACCTTACAAGAAAATGATCGAGAATCTCAAGAAATACTTCACTCTCATCACATTTGAGCAAGTACCAAGGGATAAAAATAAGGCAATGGATGTAATGTCTACTTAAGCATCACTTCTTCAAATACCAGATCAAAGTGCATGATATGAATTCCTAGTAGAAGAAGTTGAGAAACCCGCATTTGACCCTACCCATCCTCATACTATTTGTTTATTAACTGGACATGAATCACCTTGGTATGGAGCCATTTACACCTACTTGAAAGACCAAATCCTACCTATAGACCAAACCAGGAATCAAAAGAAAAGCTTTATTCGACAAGCCTCTCGTTATACCTTTAAAACTGACACATTGTACTGAAAGAGTCTTGATGGAATACTTCTAAGATATCTAGAGAAGGAGGAATCAAACATAGCCTTACGAGAAATCCACAAAGGAATTTGTGGCTCACATTCAAACGGTTTAACCCTAGCTAAGAAAATTCTTAGGATAGGATATTTTTGGTATTCTATGGTAAAAGATGCTTGTCACTTTGCTAAAACATGTCATAAATGTCAGTATCATGGGAACTTGATCCATGTTCCAGCACAAGAGTGTGAGGCCTCACCTTGAGCCCATCATAATTTTTTTGTTTCTACATTTGAGATAGACTTATTTGATACTACATTTTGATTCTTTATGGATTTCTAACACTTTATATTATGGGTTTTATCACCATAGGGGTTAGATGCACATTATGTCATGTTTATTTTGATCAATACTATGATATCAATTTGTGTGTGTGAAAATTGTACCTAGCTGTGGACACAACACTTCAGTAAAACATTAGAGGTTAGCAAATCAAGAAATGTGCAAATAAACACAATATAGCTAACTAGGTGATTTACTACTTTCTAGTAGGTGCTAGTATGGTATTCTCAGATTAGACCAAGATTAGTGACAATGCAACACCTAAACGAAGGATTTAAATGATTGAAAGCAATGAAGATGAAATGCAGATTAATCTATTATTTTTATTGGATTTTGAATGCAATAAGATGAAAAACTTGATATGAAACTAATCTAGAATGATTTGGAATGATATGCAAATTAATATAATAATGATATGCTATGAATGAATGCTATGAACCCTCAAAAACAATAACAAAAATCTCACAATCACCTTGTGTACAAGAGCTTGATTCTTTAGATGTCAATTCGCCAGAGTAAGTATGCAAATTTGAGAGATGTGAAAGATGAAGGACTGAGCCTCAATTATATAGAAATCTATGGCTTGAGGATCCATTGAGAAAAACCATAAATCACTCTTGATAAACTCAGGTTGATTTTTGAGTTAACAAGAAATTAAGAATAAATAAACTCATAAAATCATGCAAAAGCAATTTTTATCTCAAAATAGAGTTTAGTTCTCTTTTTCAACTCATCATCAGATGTTGAGTTTAGAAAGTTAAAAAATTGAAATTGAAAATTGATTTAAAGTTAATTGCTTTTTTGATTGTGCATGATTTAATATGAATTAATTTAATAAATAAAGTGATTTATTTTCCACTTAACTGGTTTTGAATTAAAACAATTGATTTATGGGTTAATCAATTATTAAATCAAACTCTATTCCAATTAAATCATTAAATTTGACAACTTTGATTTTAAATCAATTAAATAAATATTCAATTGATTGTTTGTAGGAATTTTGATTTATTGTAAAAATAAAAAAAATATTAATTAGGAATAAATGCAATTAAATCTAATTAAATAATTAAGTGGAAAAATTAAATTAATTAATTAAATATTCATCATATTCAATTAATCAACTTTAGGATAAATAATGAAATTTATTGTCAAATAATATTCAATTAAAGATAATTATGATAAATTAGGAATATTCCCCAATGTAGAATTATGATAATCAATTAGGTTTTTGATAAACTGATGTGTAGACGTGCCTTAGGTTAGGACTTTGATGTCAATTTCGATTGATTTGACGATGTAGGAGGTTAATGAACCTATATCCCATTTTTGGGGTATTACATTTTGCCCCTCTTTGAATCACTGTGCGAAGCGTAGTGGTTCAAAGATTAGTCTATTTTTTATGTTGAAAACTGATTTGAGAGATAAACTAATTCCAAGACAGAAATCGATTGAAAGATTGGAAAAATTTGATTCAGGTCCTGGTTGACCAAAAATCATGATGAGGTTAGCCATAGCAACAATGAATCAATGATTACAAAAAAGTATCAAAACACCTGATTCTGAACCTTATGATTATGAAGAAGTGAGTGACCTGATTCCAAACCTGATTGTCCAAAGGAATCAAAATGGTATCACATCTGAACCTTTCAATTACGAAGAACCAAGGAAATAACACTAATGAACCGATGGTTATGAAAAGCTGATACAATGTATGAGATTGATTAGGATACCAGATTGATATGGATCTCAATGAATCTGATATGCCCCAAGTGATGAGGTCTTTTGATGAATCAACAACTAGATATGGTTGTTGTCTTGATTACTGAGGAAAGATTTGATTTACAGACTTGATTGATGTGCAATTCCATGCCCCCTTCGGGATGAAAATCAAAATATGACAAGAAAAGTCAGCATTGAATGGTTTAGAAGCATGTTAATTGATTTGAGAATTGGTTGTACACATCCGAAAATGCGTTCTTCATCATTTAGAGGTCCTAGAGACCAAGTTTGACTAGGTTTGACCATGAGTTGACCATGGGTGACCAAGTTGAAATTTTAATAGTTTGATGTTAGATAATCAGTTAAGTTGAATTTTGGATTCTATTGATGATTGAAGGTCGATTATGCAAGTAGTTAGTCGTCCTAGGTCTGAAAATTTTAAATTGCTATTTTGACAATATAAATGATCTCAGATTTTGATTTTGATCCCAAAAATGGGTTCAAAACATTGAAATTATGCGGGGGTACCTGCTTGGTGATCTGTTAAGAAGACCTTCATGGGATACTCAGTCCTTATGATATGTTTAGCGTAGTTTTGGAGAATCATTAAGCATCAAGCTGATTTGGGAAATCGTGAGATAAATGCAATCATGCAAAGTGCAAAATGAAATGAAAACCTAAGACCTAGGACCTAGTCACTGATCAGGTGTCAGTCGTTTTCATCATTGAATTTTTATTAGGTAGCCGGATAAATCAATACAACATCCACTAGTTAGGAAACTATGAATATATGAATATTGATTTTTGCACCAAAGTCAATACAATGCCCACTGACCAGACAACCATGGACATATGAATATTGATTTTGATTTTAGAATGTCAGATTAGATATAAGCA
The DNA here is from genome assembly GCA_027943335.1 of Chamaecyparis obtusa. Taxonomy (NCBI): domain Eukaryota; kingdom Viridiplantae; phylum Streptophyta; class Pinopsida; order Cupressales; family Cupressaceae; genus Chamaecyparis; species Chamaecyparis obtusa. The sequence goes on from BSBK01000535.1 coordinate 170,673, forward strand.
CCAAGGCACAAATGCTAGGATGCCCTGAATATCATGTCCATTTTGATATAGCAATTTGTATAAGCATCAGAACATAAACGTTGTGATGACCTGAATATGCCTTGCAGACAAACACATCAAGAAGTTGAGAGATCATTCCAAATCCGTTGTGAATTACCCACAGTGACCCTTTATCATTCACATCCTTGGGTAAGATCGCTTTTCACAGTAGGAGTAAGAACTTGTTATCTTGTGGTGACTAATCAGGAAAGTACTATCCAGGAAAGTACTATACACTTTTCCTCCCGACCTCGCCGGGGTTTGGGGCCGGGTCGGGCCCCAAGCGGGGGTTTGGGGGCGGTAGCCCCCAAGAGCAGGGGTTCGGGGGCGCAGCCCCCGAGGAAATTTTTTTTGAGGCCGACTACTTTTTTGGCCATTTGCGCCGACTACTTATAACTCATTCTAACCCTAAAGCGGGAAAAATATTGTATAATATGGCTTAGGGTTAGGGATTTTCATGATGTATGATTTTAGTACTTGCGGCATATTTGGGCTGTAAGGGATTACGGATTGTAATTAGGTTGTAATCACTGGATAATAATAATATTGGACTCGCTGTTGGTGGACGTAGCCCAAGGATTGGGTGAACCACGTTAAATCTATGTGTCTTGTGTTCTATTCTGTGTGGTTTATTATTTTCTGATATTAGTTATATTTGCACATAATTGTTATTTCTACCTTGTTAATCCTAACAAGTGGTATCAGAGTGAGGTTATTTCATTCGTTCTTTCATCTATTCTCTGAAGCAGGTCTCACGAGTTAGTGGGAGAGTCTCTCGGTTAAGTGGGAGAAATGGCAGACAAGGGTAGGCTGAAGGTTGATAAGTTTAATGGGCAGAACTTCTAGTTATGGAAGATGCAAATGGAGGATTATCTCTATCAGAAGGATCTATGGCGGCCATTAGAGGGAGTAGCCAAGAAAGAGCAATCAATGTCTCAGGAGGATTGGGATATTTTGGATAGGAAGGCACTGGGGAGTATTCGTCTATGCCTGGCACAATCGGTGGCATTCAATATTACTGAAGCAAAGACAGCTAAAGATCTGATGGAAACCCTAGCGAAGTTGTATGAAAAGCCTTCAGCTTCAAACAAGGTATTTCTTATGAAGCGTTTATTTAATATGAAAATGGTAGAAGGTGGATCAGTTACTGATCATTTGAATGAGTTTAATACAGTTACAAGTCAATTAACCTTAGTTAAAATTACTTTTGATGAAGAGGTTAGGGCTCTCTTGATTTTGTGTTCTTTGCCAGAAAGCTGGAATGGCTTGGTAATGGCTATTAGTAATTCTGTTTCTGGTTCTAATACCCTAAAGTATGATGATGTTATTGGTGTTATATTGAGTGAGGAAATTCATAGGAAAAGCTCAGGGGCATCCACATCGGGTAGTGTATTGAACACAGAAAGCAGAGGCAGAACAAGAGATAGAGGAAACAACTCTGGAAATCGTGGGAAATCAAGAGGAAAATCAAAGGGAAAGAGGTCCGAATCTAAAGGGCCAAATGATTGCTGGTACTGTGGAAAACCAGGTCATAAGAAGAAAGATTGTTGGTCTCAGAAGAAAGATCAAGGAGACAAAAATGATGGAAACAAGGAGGCAAATGTGGTAAGTAACAAATCCGAGGAGGATGCTTTGCTCTTGTCCTTAGAAAGTATTAATGATTCATGGGTTTTAGATTCTGGGGCTTCATTTCATGCTACACCCCATAGAAGTTATTTTGTTGATTATGTCCAAGGGGATTTTGGGCTAGTTTATTTGGGAGATAATGAACCCTGTCAGATTGTTGGAAAGGGAAAAATTAAGATTAAGTTGCAGAATGGGAACCATTGGCTACTACAAGAGGTAAGACATGTTCCAAGGCTGAGTAGGAATTTAATTTCAGCAGGGCAACTGGGTGATGAGGGTTGCATAGTTACTTTTAATGATAAAAATTGGAAGGTTTCAAAAGGTTCCTTAGTAGTAGAAAAAGGTGTGAAAGTAGGCACCTTATATCTTTGTACAGGTCATACTGTTCCTTCTACTTTAATTGTTTCAGAAGATAATGAATGTTCAGGAACAGTGGCTGCAGTTGAGCAGGAAGAACATCAAACTATTGCTGTAGATTCTAAAACAGCACTGTGGCACAACAGACTCGGGCACATGAGTGAAAAAGGTATGAAATTACTTCATTCAAAGAAAGTTTTACCTGGTCTGAAATGTGTCAATATGGATTTCTATGAAAGTTGTGTTTATGGAAAACAAAAGAGAGTTAGTTTTGTGAAGAGTGGGAAGGAAAAGAAAAATGAGAGATTAGAGCTTGTGCATACAGATGTATGGGGACCAGCTCAGGTATCTTCCCTTGGTGGCTCTCTGTATTATGTTACATTTATAGATGATGCAACAAGAAAAGTATGGATTTATTTCCTTAGATAGAAATCTGATGTATTTCAAACTTCTAAGAAATGGAAATGCTTGGTTGAGAATGAGACTAGTAAAAAGTTAAAATGTCTCAGATCTGATAATGGTGGTGAGTATTGCAGCATAGAATTTGAAGAATATTGTTCCTCTAATGGTATTCGTAGGCAGAAAACTATACCAAGGACTCCACAAGAAAATGGAGTGGCTGAACGCATGAACAGGACAATAATGGAGCGTGCAAGGAGTATGAGGTTGCATGCTAGGCTGCCCAAAAAACATGTGGGCAGAGGCAGTGAACACTGCTGTTTATTTAATCAATAGAAGCCCCTCTACTCCTTTGGACTGTGGTATTCCAGAGGAAGCATGGAGTGGTAAGAAGGTGAGTTACTCTTTTTTCAAAACCTTTGGTTGTGAAGCTTTTGCACTTATAGATTCTGAAAATAGAACCAAGCTGGAAGCTAAGTCAAAGAAATGTGTATTTGTTGGGTATGGCATTGATGAATTTGGTTATAGGCTTTGGGATTTTGAAAATCATAAAATTGTAAGAAGCAGGGATGTCATATTCAATGAGAAAGTATTGTACAAAGATCTGTTGCTGCAGCATGAGAAGAAAGAAAATGACTATGTAGTACTGGATGATACTCCACAAGTTCATGTTCCAGTAGTTCCTTATGCTCCGCAACAATAGCAACAACAAATACCACACACCCCAGTGAGTGTTAGACGGTCAACAAGGCTAAGTAGACCTCCAGAAAGATTTTCTCCATCTTTGTATTCTATTCTGTTAACAGATGCTGGTGAACCTGAATGTTATAATGAAGTTGTGCAGGTGGATACAAAGCTTCAGTGGGAGTCTGCAATGACAGATGAAATGGACTCTTTGCTGAAAAATCAGACATGGGATTTATGTAAGTTACCTGCAGGTAAAAGGGCTTTACAGAATAAATGGGTTTACAGGATCAAAGAAGAGGATGGAGGTACGAAAAGATTTAAAGCTAGATTAGTCGTAAAAGGATTTGCACAGAAACATGGTATTGATTTTGATGAGATATTTTCTCCAGTTGTTAAAATGACTTCTATTCGTACTATTTTAAGTATTGTGGCTACTGAAGATTTGCATTTAGAGCAGCTTGATGTTAAAACAACCTTTCTTCATGGTGATTTGGATGAAGAAATATCTATGGTTCAGCCACAAGGATTTGAGGTCAAGGGTAAGGAGAATTTGGTGTGCAGATTGCAGAAAAGTTTATATGGCTTGAAGCAAGCACCTCGGCAATGGTATATTAAATTTGACACTTTTATGAATGGGCATGGATATAGTCGGTGTCATTCTGACCATTGTGTTTATTTTAAGAGGTTGGATGATGACAGCTACATTATTTTATGTTTATATGTTGATGATATGCTTGTAGCTGGGTCTAACATGGATCACATTAAGGGGTTGAAACAACAGTTAGCAAAATCTTTTGCTATGAAGGATTTGGGGGCAGCAAAACAAATCCTTGGTATGAAAATTTGTAGAGATAGGAAAAATAAGAAATTGTCTCTATCTCAGGCTGATTATATTGAGAAGGTGTTGCAACGTTTCTCTATGGAAAATGCCAAAGCTGTCAGCACACCTTTGCCTGGTCATTTGAAATTGACTAAGGATATGTGTCCCAAGACACCAGAAGAAGAGACTAAAATGTCTAAGGTACCTTATGCTTCAGCTGTAGGGAGCTTAATGTATGCTATGGTATGTACTAGGCTAGATATTGCACACACAGTGGGAGTCGTTAGCCGTTATATGAGTAACCTTGGTATTGAGCATTGGAATGCAGTCAAATGGATTCTCAGATATTTGAGAGGCACATCCAGTAAGTGTTTACACTTTGGGGGTTCTACTACTACTGTACAAGGCTATGTTGACTCAGATTTGGCAGGAGATATAGATAGCAGGTGGAGTACTACAGGTTATATATTTACTGTTGGTGGGACAGCAGTGAGTTGGATTTCTCAACTACAAAAGGTGGTTGCTTTATCCACTATAGAGGCAGAGTATGTTGCTGCTACAGAGGCAGCCAAGGAGATGCTATGGCTTCAATTCTCCATGGAAGAATTGGGACATCCATAAAAGGATAATTTTCTACATACAGATAGCCAAAGTGCCATTCATCTTGCAAAGAATTCTGCTTTGCACTCAAAGACAAAACACATACCGTTGCGGTACCATTTCATTCGATCAGTTTTGGATGATGGACAGTTAAGGCTGGAAAAGATTCATACTAATGATAATCCAGTAGATATGTTTACAAAGGTATTAACAAGGGAGAAGTTGAACTCATGTTCAGCTTTAGTTGGTCTTCTAGACTGAACAAAATAAAGGAACAGCTGAGTCCAAGGTGGTTCAATTCAGTGGGAGCCTCATGTGGGTAGCAGTATTGCTACAGGATCAGTCTCCAAGTGGGAGGTTTTTTAGTATAGTGTGGATACTGATCAGTCACCAAGTGGGAGATTGTTAGCTTGTGGTGACTAATCAGGAAAGTACTATCCAGGAAAGTACTGTACACTTTTCATCCTGACCTCGCCGGGGTTCGGGGCCGGGCCGGGCCCCAAGCGGGGGTTTGGGGGCGGCAGCCCCCAAGAGCAGGGGTTCGGGGGCGCAGCCCCCGAGGAAATTTTTTTTGAGGCCGACTACTTTTTTGGCCATTTGGGCTGACTACTTATAACTCATTCTAACCCTAAAGTGGGAAAAATATTGTATAATATGGCTTAGGGTTAGGGATTTTCATGATGTATGATTTTAGTACTTGCGACAGATTTGGGCTGTAAGGGATTACGGATTGTAATCAGGTTGTAATCACTAGATAATAATAATATTGGACTCGCTGTTGGTGGACGTAGCCCAGGGATTGGGTGAACCACGTTAAATCTATGTGTCTTGTGTTCTATTCTGTGTGGTTTATTATTTTCTGATATTAGTTATATTTGCACATAATTGTTATTTCTGCCTTGTTAATCCTAACAGAACTCACTCAAAAGATAAAGTTAGATCAAACTTCCTTGATTTTTTCAGTTATCAATGGTCGAGGTACTCATGGCCATCCAATACAAGATGGAGGCTCTTACAGATGGACACCATTTCAATCCATAATTTCCAAAGTTATTAGATTTTCACTCAAAGAAGAAAACAAAAAAAAGATTATGCCCCTAGTCATTACTCTCTAAATTTTATAAAGGACATCATCAAAGATCTCGAAAGGACACAATATGCAAAAATCTCAACGTGAATCAGTAAGCATACAAGGAGATAAAATCAATGAAGCAAAGATTATTTTCAGTTTGTGTTTGATGTTTGTTTGTGTTGTAGAGGCAAAATTCTTTTTGGAAAGGAGACAGACAGATAGACTCAGATGTAGCTTCAAAGGACTCTGACTGGATATGACACGTCTGAGATACTAAGGACTGTAGGATATGACATTGATTGCCCCCAAGTTTGAACATTGACAGGAGATGAACGCTTTTGCCAATTGGTGTATAGACCGACTTTATTGAAAATAGGAATGCAAAAACAAACCCGGAGATATGTACAAACTAAAGTAGGACCTAAAGTTGGGAAAGACCAAGATTGCATTGATAGATGGAGCATTTTGAACAAGTGGCACCTATTTGCTAGGTTTTCACCATCTTGACAGAGATTCTATTTTTTCTACCAAGGCGCCTGTTTCTAGGTTTTCACCAAGGCACTTTTTCTTTTTCTCATTTTTTTTGTATTTTTCATTTTTTAAATTTTTTTGTAGTTTTCTTTTTTTCAATTTTTTTGTGAATCATCAAGGTGCCTATTGCTAGGTTTTCAACAAAATGTTCATTTTTTTAGGACTTTTTCAGATTTTAATAATTTTTTCAGGACATTTTTGAATACTGAATGCCTTAGGCATAGAATTTCTTCAGATGCAGAAGGTTGATTGGTTCTCAGAGCTGTTCTCCTTCAGTCATTGAGAGTTGATAGGCTCCAAAGCCAAAAGTAGTAGTGACAAAAAAGGGACTCAGCCAGTTGGGTTCAAACTTCCCCTTGTGTTCTCTATGTGATTGATTTTTAAGATTTTCTCTCAAGACTAGATCGCCAACTTGAAATTCTTTGTGTCTGACTTTCTTGTTGTAACCTCTAGACATTCTCTTTTGATATACTTTGAGATGATCATATGCTACTTGTCTATGATCATCTAGTAGTTTATGTTCTTGCAACCTAGACACTCTGTAGTCATCATTAGTTACAAGACCATGCATTCAGATTCTTAGTGATGGGATTTCAACCTCAATAGGTAGTACCACTTCAGACCCATAAACTAAAGTGAACAGCGTTGCCCCAGTAGGTGTTCTGATACTTGTTCTATAGGCCCAGAGAGCTGGATTGATCATGAGATGCCAATCTCTTCCTGTTTTATTAGCTGTACGGTGCAAGATTTTCAATAGATTCTTATTTGATGCCTCTTCTTGTCCATTCCCTTGAGGATAGTAGATTGATGACCAATGTTGTGTAATCTTGAATTTAGCACATAGATCATCTAAGTCTTTTTTCTTGAATTATCCACCATTATCTATGAGGATTGAATGTGGGATTCCATACCGACATATGATGTAGTTCAGAATGAACATGAAAATTTGCTTTCTGGTTGCTTGAGTCAAAGGGACTGCTTCTACCCATTTTGTAAAATAGTCTATAGCTGTAATAATATGGGTATGTCCATTATAATAATATGGATACATAGCACCTATCAGATCAAAGGCCCATTATTGAAAATGCCATTGTGTAGTAAAGGGAATAAGATCTTTCCCTGGTGCATGAATCAAGTTTTCATGTACTTGACACTTTTGACAATTCTTAGCATATTTGATAGCCTCTTTTTCCATGTTAGGCCAATAGTACCTAGCCCTAATAATTTTTTGAGCTAGTGTTAAACCATTGGAATGTGATCCACATATACCTTCATGAACTTCCTCTAATGCACATTGAGACTCTTCCCATTCTAAACATCTAAGGAGTGTACCATCTAGACCTCATTTGTATAGATCATTACCAATGATGACATACCATGATGTGTTTCGGATAAGGTTTCATTTCTCATACCGGTTAAAGGATTCAGGAATGATTTGGTCTTGGAGATAGGAGAAAAGTTTTTTGTATCTAGATGAATCATGACCAACAATAGTGTAGATCATGTGGGTTTCAGGGGAATCATATGTAGGATAAGATAGTGCTTCCACTAGGAACTCGTAGCGTAGCTCATGTTTGGGCTGCTGTAATAAAGATGATAGTGTTTCCATAGCATGAACAACTTTGTTCTCTATTCTAGGAATCTGTTCAAATGTGATAGATATGAAGTATTTATTTAGATCATCTACCATTCTCTTGTATGGGATTAGCTTTCCATCTTTCATTTGATACACATAATTGACATGGTGTATTACAAGTTGTGAGTCTCCATGAATGTGTAATTTTGTTACCCTCCATTCAATTTCTATCTTCATGCCATTAAGAAGGGCTTCATATTCAACAATATTTTTTTTTCAAGGAAACTTTATTCTAAATGCTTCAGGGATTGAGTATCCTTGAGGTGTTATGAATAATATGCCTACTCTAGATCCATTCTGTGTATAGGAGCCATCAAAGAATAACCACCATGTTCTAGAAGAGAGATTCATGATAGAGGAATCTGGGAATTCCATTTGCATTGGTGTATCATCAAACAATGGTGTGTCAGCCAGTTGATCAGTAATAACTTGGCCCTTAATAGCTTTCCTTTCAACATATTCAATGTCAAATTCACTCAATAGCATCACCCATTTAGCTAGTCTACCTATGAGGGGAATTTTTCTTAGTAGGTACTTTAGTGGATCAATCTTAGCTATCAATTGTGTTGTATGAGCCAACATGTAATGTCTCAGTTTCTATGATGTAAAGATCACGGGTAGACATGATTTTTCTATCATTGAATAGTTCTTCTCATATGCTACCAATGTTCTATTGATGTAGTAAATAGATCTTTCCTTTTTATTCTCATCATGTTATGCTAGCAATGCTCCTAGTGATGCATTTGTTGAGGAGACATACATGATCAATGGCTTCCCTTGGATAGGAGGCATCAAGATAGGAGGATTTGATATATATTTCTTGATATGGTTGAAATTATTTTCACATTCCTCATCCCATGCAAAGGTCACACCTTTATGTAATGTCTTTGTGAAAGGTTGTGATATGTCTGCCAATTGAGATATGAAACATCTGATAGATTGCACTCTCCCTTGTAGAGTTCCCATTTGACTTATATTTTTAGGAGCTTGCATCTCCATTATAGCCTTGACTTTAGTAGGATCAACCTCAATGCCCTTCTTTGAAACAATATAGCCCAAAAGCTTTCCAGAAGTGACACCAAAAGCACACTTTTTAGGATTCAGTCTTAGACTAAACTTCTCCATTCTATCTAGTATTTTGCTCAAGTCATGCAGATGTTTAGATCTTATCCTTGATTTAGCCAAGGTGTCATCAACATAATCCTCCATAGTTTGATGCATCATGTCATGAAAGATAGATGTCATAGCTCTTTGATAAGTAGCACGAATGTTTTTAAGGCCGAATGACATGACATTCCAATAGAAAGTACCCCATGCACATGTGAAAGTAGTTTTCTTTTGATCCTCTAGAGCAATTTTGATTTGGTTATATCTAGAGAAACCATCCATTAAGGAATACATCTCGAATCCCACAGTCATGTCCACTATCATATCAATATTAGGTAGTGGAAAATCATCCTTAGGGCATGCTTTGTTCACATCTCTAAAATATGTGCATACTCTGATTGATTTATCTGGTTTAGAAATAGGTACAATATTTGAGATCCATTCAACATAATCAATAACTTGGATGAATCTGGCTTTTAGCAATTTCTCTAATTCAGCTTTGATTATGAGTGCAACATGTGAATGCATCTTCCTCAACTTCTATTTGAAAGGTTTCACTCCTGGAGCTATAGAAAGATGGTGCATTATAAGATCAAGATCCAATCCTAGCATATCTGTATACTTTCATGCAAAATTGATCTTCTTTTCTATTAAGAAATTTGTGAATGCTTGTTTCTCTTCCTCTGATAAAGATTGTGCTACATGGATCAGTTGTGGTTCCTCTTGTTGGAAACAATTGTCTGAAGAAAATTGCTACTCAAATTATGTATTGTCTTTGATGTCACACAATGTCATAGTCTGCAAAAATCAGTACCTACCGAGCTCAGTCGGTCTACTTGGCATTAAAATTAGTGTTTATCAAGTTCACTCGGTTGTCAAAGAAAAGTTAGCATTTATCGAGTTCACTCGGTTATCAAAGAAAAATCAGCATTTATCGAGTTCACTCGGTTGTCAAAGAAAAGTTAGCATTTACTGAGTTCACTCGGTTATCAAAGAAAAAGGATTATCAGTGTTTACTGAGTTCTCTCGGTCTCCAAAAGATTGTAGAAAATTTCATTATGGTCACCAAGCACTGTCGGCCCTTGAAGGATCTTTGCAAATAAAGTTTGCTTAATTCAGCCGACTGTTATACTAAGTAATGTCGATTTGACAAATCTAAAATCATATAAATAAAAGGTCAAGTGTGAAAAATAAAGGAGAGAAATAGAAGAAGATATATAGAAGAAAGACAAGAAAGGTGTGTGTGAAATTGTGAAGGATGACCAGATATCCTTGAGGAGTAGCAGAGATATATTCGATCAGGAAGGATCTCACTTATACAGAACAAAGATCTGTAATCAGCAAGGCAGTTGCATTATTATACAAGTCATTTTCATTGTTACCTTTTTATCATTGTAACAGTGAATTCTAAATCTCTTAACCGAGTTGGTTTAACAACCATATTGTAAATCCTCTAACAAGGTGACAATTCCATTGAATTGTTCTCAAGACCTCTTAGCAGGCCACTCCTAGCAGGGTGATTAAATCCTCTAACAAGGTCACACTTAACAGTGTGTTTTGTAACCTTTTACCGGGTTGGCTTCTAACTGGGCATCACTTCAGAAAAGTGAAAATCAGTATCTAGATACATTGGTGGTTTTTCCCATATTGGGTTTCCATGTTAAATCCTGTGTCTCTTGTGTTCTTAATAGTTATCTTAATCATATACAAGTGGTGATGAATATCTAAAAAATAATTTTACTAATACTCTCTGCATCTACCAAGTTACTGCAATCCATTTACCGAGTGTTAAACAGATAATATTCATTAAGATATCCTAAGGGATCTGGAAAGAAATAATATTGAAGTGTTTTATGGTTGACTGATTCACCCCCCCCTCTCAGTCACTTCATCCATATTCCATCACCTCTATTGTACCCAAGTTGATAGATTGAGTTGGCTCTATCAATAATGGAGACCTGTCCTGTAAATTTTTCAAAAGGACATCAAATATCTCATGCTTAGGTGCCTCAGAGAGTTTTTCACCTTTGAATACATCTTTTAGTTTTACTATTTTTGGTTTTGAGACTGCCACAAAGTGGTTTTCACCCTCAGAACTCTTTTTCTTTTTGCTTTTGTTTTTCTAACTGAGATATTTGATGTCTGACTCTGTCATGCTAACACTCGATTCACTAATGGAAGTCAACATAGGCTCAACAGCATTGAGGTAGAAAGCAAGGGCATAGTCATTTGGAAAGGTAGAGATACCTTGGCTCAGATTTGTGGAGGTTTGGTCAAGAAGTTTGAGATGTTGGATAGTCAAAGTGGGGAAGGATTGGGAAATAGTATTTATAGATTTGGATCTATCATCATTGGTCCTAACTTGACTTTTGAGTTGGAAGGTGATATTACAACTTAAAATGTTTGATTTGTGAATAGGCTCAATGTCATTGTGGGAGTCCACTTTAGCCATTGGTGGATCTGACTCGTTAAGTTCATTATTTCACTCTAGACTTATGTTGGGTTTAGGTGCATATTGGTGAATAAAAACAATATGTTTGTTTGTGATAAGCTCATCTTCCTGTGGAATGACTCCCCATTCATAGTCATTGGATTCCTCATCTATGCCTCTAGGAAATCTAAGAATATGTGTGAAATTAGGATGGATTCCCCACGAAGGGTTTTCTTCTGATTCTGATTTGAATTCATACTCATGAGAGTCTGTCTCAGAATCGCTATGTTGTTCCAATTGGTCAACTATCTAAATAGTTTCAATTGATTCCTCTTGTTTGATTTTAGTAGTAGGTTCTTGTGTTTCTACTACATTGAAATTATCTTTAGGTTTCTCTTCATCTTTAAGGAGGTCTTTTATTTCTTTAGGAAAACACTCATAAGGAGTGAGCTCATCAGTGGTGTTTGAATCATCACTGTCAGATTGTTGTATGTCTTCCATTGGTTGAATTGTTGCTGAGGGTTCAATCTATTCTAAGACATGTGGAGAGTTTTTGCTAAGATAGAAAGGCTTCTTCTGATACCCTAGACCTGTTGTATTCTTGTTTGTTCAACCATGATGGTCAAGAGGTGATAGAAGACCTTTACCTTGTAGTCCTAGAGGTCCTTTTCCATTGTATCCCATTTTTGTGATTAATTTATCCCCTGGTCCATATGACTTCTAAGGAATTTTGCTTGAAGTGGAATCAAATTTCTAGACTGATTGGGATTGAGATTCATCCTTGTATAACCGTGCAAGCATGACTTCTTCTTCCTCAAATTCTTGTTTAGATACTTGCTCTGTGACAAAGCTTCCATTAAATATGACTTGGGATTCTTTAGCTGTGGGTTTCACTTTGTCAAAAGGTTGTCCATAAGATTTTGGGGACAACGGGAGAGATGTGAGAGATAAAATAGGTTCCATTTTGTATTCTCCCATACCTTTGTCTTTGATTTTGACCCCTTGTGCAATGTCTTCCATCTTGGATGTTGAAGCAATGTCTAGCTGCTTAGTGGAAGATTCTTTGTTATTAGGAACAAGTTTGTCAGCACTTTCTTTCAATCCATTGCAATTTGTATATAGGTTAGTTGGAATCATTACCTCTACTCCTTCATAAGGAAATTTCACACATTGATGGTATGTGGAAGGAATAGCTTGCATTTCATGTATCTAGGGTCTGCTTAGAAGAATGTTGTAAGCCAATGGTAGATCGAGAACTTGACATATGGTGTCTTTGATAACTGGTCCTATTCTGATAGGTAAGACAATTGTTCCTTTGGAAGATCTTTCTTGTTCATCATATGCCTTAATAGTTATCTTATTTTTAGGATCAATGGTAGCTTTTGATAATCCCAGTTGTGTGATCAAGCTGTAAGGAAAAATGTTGAGACCAACACCTCCATCTATCAACACACGTTTGACACGATGGTTTTGGATCAAGACTTCAATGTGCAAGGGCTGGTTATGTGAATGAATCAAGGAGTTATCATCTTCCTTTGAAAAGGAGATGTACTGGGGAGACATTAGATGACCAACCATAGTCTGGAATCTGTCTAAGTCAAGGTTGTTAGGAACATTGGATCCAAGTAGAGCTTTATTTGGAATGGCTCTATGAGCTGGAGATATCCGAAGCAACTCAAACATGGAGTTTTTTACATTTGTATGCTAGAGTTGTTGGAAAATATTGTATGATGTTTGCCTTGTTTCTTTAGGAGTTAATGATTTAGAGGCATCCTTCTGTTTAGAAGCAAATGAAAAATTAAAAGGCATCTTAGGGACATTTGATGAATCTAAGATTTGTCCTTGTAGATGTGCCTGAGTTGGTGATCGAGTAACTGCATTTTCTGATTAATTATCCCTATCCTTTCTTACAATTTTTTTGACATTGCAATGCTCAGATGGGCATGGTTCAACCATATTTATGACAACATTATTTCTAGAGTAGGCATAATTGACTTTAGCACCCACATTAGGCTGAGAAGATGAGTCTCCTTGACCATGTTTCAGAAATGGTTTCGTGAATGCTGTATGATCATTATTGCTTTTATGATTGTCAATTATGATTTCTCCATTATCAATTTTGTCTTGGATGATGTGTTTCAAGCATACGCAGTTATTGGTTTTATGACCCTTATTATGATAGAAGTCACAGAAATCATTCTCTCCCCACCATTTTGGTTTATGTTCATGATCAAATAATTTTATCTCAGGCAAGGTGATGATGTTGTTGACCAACAGAGTTTTCATGGCGGATTCCAAGGACTCTCCAAGAGGAGTAAACTTGCATTTAGGATCTATAGCCCAAGGTTTATAGTCAGATGGCTTCTTGTTCAATTTTGTTGCTTTTGCCTCTGAGGCTTTGATGGCTTGGGTGCCAACAGTGAGATTGAAAGTGGGTGCCTTAGATGGGGTACATATAGTATCAACAACACCATCTGTGACAATGCCTTTATTCTTGTTCCAATTTTTGTCTTTGTCTTTAGAATTAGATCCAGATTAATACTTGTCCTTTTGAAGTGACATGTGTCCTTTTTGTACAAGTACTTTCTCAATTTTGATTACATTTTCTACCATTTTATCAAAGGATGTATGATTTTGCATTTGCAAATGGTAGTTGATTTCTGGAACAAGGTTGTTGATGAAAATTTCTAGCTTCTCAGTTTCTGGAATAGGTCTAGTGTATAGAGAAAACTTTTTCCTCCATCTTTTGAGAAAATTTAGGAATGGTTCTCCTGAGTTATATTTCAAATTGCAAATGTTGATCTTAGTGATTGAATGCTAGATGTTGTAGGAGTATTGTTGATAGAATAGCTTGATCAACTCCTCAAAATTTTTGATGGTTGGAGACATTCTAGAGAACCAATGAATGGCCGCTCCTCCTAGAGATTGAGGGAAGAGACGCATTAGGTAGGTTGGTTCGTACATGAACTCCATAGATTGAGTATATAATTCTCTGACATGATCTTGAGGATCAAATTTTCCATCATACTTATCATATTTAGGCATCTCCACTCTTTTTGGGAATGGTGGCATGTACAAGTCTTTATCAAATGGAAAAGGGCAGAAAGCCTCCATGGAGAACTCCTTAGGTTCATTCTCTTTTTCTATCTTGTTGAGCTTGACTTGCATGGAATGCATCTATTTCATCATGGTCGTGATAGGAGTTTCATCCTCTTGTGTGATGATATATTCAACATTAAAGTTTTGAGAAGTTTATCCCCTTGGAGAGCCAACTCTAGAAAGTATGTTTCTTTGTCTTCTTTCAAGAAATGCCTCATCATTTTCTTGAAGTTATCATCATTTTGATATTGAGCAATTTCAGTAGGTGTGGGTTCTTGATCCACACCATGTTGGGATTTATGTCCTTGGGAACCTTGGTTTCCTCCTCCTTGAGACATGTTGTTAGGAGAACTACTAGGGATTGAATCATGAGGAGTTGCTTGATAACCTACGTGGATTGATGCAGGAGGAGTTGCTTGATGAACTACATGGATTGAGGCAGGAGGAGTGACGTAACCACCTATCAAGTAAATATTTCCAATAGTGTCTTTTGCAAATTTAATTGTGTCGAAAGGTTGATGAAATGTCTGAACAATCACAGAAGATGCCATTGAAGAGAGTTTGGGTTTTTCTCCTTGTTTTCGCTATGATGAAGCTCTAGTTTCCACCATTAACCTTGGGTGAAGAAAAAGAGAAAAATGGAGACAACTGAAGAAAGAATTGATTCAAGAAGATCGAATGATGCAACCTTGTCAAGATTGGGTTGATTAAAGATTAGTTTGGACATAAATGAAGGATACTGTGCCCTAGTAGTATGGGTAGATGCCCAAAAGATGGTGGACATGAGCTCGCAACACTTAGCCATTTTGTTGAAGATTGAATTGAAGATAACTTTGACAAGGTTTTGACACAAGATGAAAAAGACTCAAATCGATAGATCAGAAGGCTAGATCAGACTCGAGAGACCACTTTTAGGCAAATAGATTGGATTCTTTCTAGTTTCTGCTCTGTTCTTGACACAATGATTTTTTTGACAGAATCTGGAAGTAGGCTATAAAAACTGGATTTTCTAACAAATTTGGGACTTTTCTGGCAATTTTTCAAAATTATCATAGGACTTTCTCGAGGCTCGTACAATTTTGGGTAGGTTCTGGCATGAAAATTGACAAGGCTTGTATGACAGTTGACACCAGGGTTTGATTTTCTTTGACTTTTCCTAACAAAACTTGTACGACAATATGTAGGCTCCCATACGAAAAATCTAGGGGTTCTGATACAACTTTTGGTGGAAACTCGTATGAGTTTTTGAGACTCTGGGATGACTTTGGACTCTAGAAAGAAATTTTGCTTCAGATTTTGCAATTTTTTTAGTTTTCAGAATGAGTTTGTTTGTAAGATTTTCTCTGTCCAGGTTTGAAGATTTGTGTAATAGTTTAGGATTGTTCATATCCAAAGGACCAAATAGATATCAAACACATAGAACAAAAAGCAAAGGAAGCAGTTAATCATCTAAAAATAATGAACAAGGGCAAAAGAAACCTTGTGCATGAATAAGCAATAGTGACTTATTGTGCTAATTTCTAGGAATGCTACTTGGGTATGTTCTCAAAAGTTTTCCAATAACGCACATAGTCCTAGAAAATGATAAATTTTGCCTCGATAGGGTTTGTAGTAATGGTTTGACTCTACAACTTTTGTGATATCAAGAGGGAAAACTCCAATCCAGGCGCACTGAGGTTTTGGCACAGTCTGAGAATTTAATCAATCAGGAGCTGCTAGGGAGATCTGACAGCCCAACAAGAGACCACACTCATGGATATTTCTTCCACAAAGACATTTATATAGTAGCTATTACTACCACGATGAAAATGGCTATTACCGCTTGAGGTTTTGTCCACGTGGTTGACCCAATAAAGGGAATATGTCCACTATGGTTAACCCTCTCTAAAGGTGACTCACAAAAGATACCACATGGAGACTTGGTCCAGATCCAAGGATTTGAGTTTCTGATACTCCCCAAAAAGGGAGTAGAGCATAGTCCTCTAGCCTGATCACTTTTACCAAAACACAACAAACAAATCAATTCGACACGCTAAGATTAAAATTATCTCACCAAGATTCATGATGTCAACAACTATGTCTATCGATCTCTCTAGAGAGATAATGTATCGATTAAAAGATGAGGACCAAACCTAGTAAAGCCATGAAATAATCTCAGTAACCTCCCTACCTACAAGGGGATCCTTCATCAAGAAGATCTTCACATGTAAACAAGCGAATGAAGTCCACTCTCTCAAGATCATCCACAAATAGTGTTCATAGGGCCTATTTACTATGTGTAACAGATATGCAAAAAGAAAATATATGTTCATTTTATAGCCCAAAATTGAAGTCTGTGATATGAAAGCAGGAAAATTCACACAAGCTTGACATGTGAGAGTTTGTTTTATATCCAAAAATGAGGTGTTATTGGCTGCAACATAATACCTAAATTCCTCGCAACACGCTTAGTAGATTTTACCTGTTTTAACAATTTTTGTTGCGCTTTTCCAATCAGAATCAACAAATACCAATCAGAAATAGAAGATCTCAATTGTTAGGGTTAGCTATTAGTCCAAATCCAAAAATCAAATCCAAAAAACTACCTAAAAATATGAAACGACAATTGAAAATCTAGTATCAAAACTCGTATGATAGTGGGTTATCTCTCGAATGACAATCCAGACCTGATACGACAGTGGGTTACCTCCAGCATGACAATCTGAAAACTCATATGACAGTGGGTTTTCCCTCACATGACAAAGGAATTTCCAAATGAAAATGTGTAATAGCCGGTATGAGTCTCAAAAAATTCAACTGTCGTACGACAATCAGAGGGTCCTAGCATGACTTTCTAACAAAACTTGTACAAAAAATGTACGGACAAAGAATAAAATCATAGTTTTGACCAGAAAATGATAGAAAATTGATAGAAATGATTAGAATTGAAATGGAAACCCATTTCAGGGCCCCACGATGGGTGCTAGAAATGTGTGTGTGAAAATTTTACCTAACTGTGGACACAACACTTTAGTAAAACATTAGAGGTTAGCAAATCAAGATATCTATAAATAAACACAATATAGCTAACCAGGTGATTTACTACCTTCTAGTAGATGCAAGTATGGTATTCTCAGATTAGATTGAGATCAGTGACAATGCAACACCTAAATGAAGGATTTAAATGATTGAAATAAATGAAGATGAAATGTAGATTAATCTATTATTTTTTTTAGATTTTGAATGCAATAAGATGAAAAACTTGATATGAAACTAATCTAGAATGATTTGGAATGATATGAAAATTAATCTAACAATGATATGCTATGAATGAATGCTATGAACCCTAAAAAATAATAACAAAAATCTCACAATCACCTTGTGTGCAAGAGCTTGATTCTTCAAATGTCAATTCGCTAGAGTAAGTATGCAAATTTGAGGGATGTGAAAGATGAAGGACTAAGCCTCAATTATATAGAAATCCATGGTTTGAGGATGCATTGAGAAAAGCCATAAATCACTCTTGATAAACTCGGGTTGATTTTTGAGTTAACAAGAAATTAAGAATAAATAAACTCATAAAATCATGCAAAAGTAGTTTTTATCTCAAAATAGAGTTTAGTTCTCTTTTTCAACTCATCATCAAATGTTGAGTTTAGAAAGTTAACAAATTGAAATTGAAAATTGATTTAAAGTTAATTGCTTTTCTGAATGTGCATGATTTAATATGAATTAATTTAATAAATAAAGTGATTTATTTTCCACTTAACTGATTTTGAATTAAAACAATTGATTTATGGGTTAATCAATTATTAAATCAAACTTTATTCCAATTAAATCATTAAATTTGACAACTTTGATTTTAAATCAATTAAATAAATATTCAATTGATTGTTTGTAGGAATTTTGATTTATTGTCAAAATAAAAACAATATTAATTAGGAATAAATGCAATTAAATCTAATTAAATAATTAAGTGGCAGAATTAAATTAATTAATTAAATATTCATCATATTCAATGAATCAATTTTAGGATAAATAATGACATTTATCGCCAAATAATATTCAATTAAAGATAATTATGATAAATTATGAATATTCAAAGAATATTCCCCGATGCAGAATTAAGATAATCAATTAGGTTTTTGATAAACTGATGTGCAGATGTGCCTTAGGTTAGGACTTTGATGTCGATTTCGATTGATTTGATGATGTAGGAGGTTAATGAACCTATAGCCCATTTTTGGGTATTACAATTTGGATTCTACATGTGTGATTAATTTGATTTTATGAATGTTATGATGTCATGATGTTATTTTATTATGCAATGTATTATTAATGCAATGATTATGTTACAAGATAAATTAAGTGATGAATTGTATAGTACATGATGAGTTGAATGTATGCCATAGATGAATTATTAAGCCATGTGAATTATGACTTAATTATGGATATTGTAGATGAAGTATTTTGATCATGAATGTTATGAATTTACATGTATATTTTCTTGAACTACTGATGTTGGACTTTAGTGTGCAGGAAATTAGACCATGGTAAATTCGGGGAACCAAAGTATAGACTTATGTGAAATCATTTCGAGCCAAGGTTGCTTCTAATGAGAGGCAAAAACCTCATTGTAATTGTAATTTTTTTTGTAAATGTATTGAGCTTGTATGTCTCAAATTATTTTGAAAACTTGTTATTTCATTTTATGTATGTGAATGCTCAAGTGGAAATGCCATGTGGCATGTGATGTGTGATTTGTGTGTTGTGTCACTTGACACTTGTAAAGTGTACATGTGGCCATGACATGTTCCACTTGAGGATTGGTTGTCCACCAACCTAGGATAGTACCCCTTTAGGATCCCCATGTGAATCCCTTGGATAGAGAGCTTGAGGTAGTGTCTTATAATAGAATTTCGAATTTGATCTTGCCATGAGTTTTTGGGGGGCTTTAAAAGGTGCCTAGGGGTGCATTTATAAAATTTTTAGTAAGACCACTTGGTATACCTATGGGTAAGGGAATTTTTTCACCATAGGACAACCTCTTGTTGACCAAAAGACCCTTCCAAAAGTTGGATTTTCAAAATGGCCGAAAATCAACTTTTGTAAGCAAGGTCTTGGCTAGCACACCCATCCATTGAGATGCAAAGTCTTTGAACACTTTTTGGCCAAATTTTTTAGAGACCCATTTTTGGAAAGCTTGTAAGGGCTTGGGGAAGACACTCAATGGGAAGGAAATATTATCTCTAGGAGTTTGTGGGAAGAAGTGTAGAGGTCTTTTTAGTGGGGACTATTCATTTTGGAGATTTTGAACACCCACTCTCTAACTTAGAGACTAGATGAATTTGGAGAAGCTGGGATAGGAGAAAGCTTGGACAAAAAGGGAACTCATCTTCAACATTCACCATATTTGCTTTGGATCTAGGTTGGTGGCTCCAACTTGTTTTGTTGTTCTTGTTGTATGAGTAAAATTTGTGTTGTGTGATCAGAGTTTTAGTTCTATCTTCATGTTTATGTTAGTTTGTTATTTATGTAGAGAAGTTGTGCAATGTAAATATTATTCTCCTTTAGATATTATTGAGATCATGTTTTGTGGTAGTGTAGTAATGTGATTTTTTCTTGTCTTGCAAAGTGTTTGTTTATTTGGGAGTTCTCAAGGCCACACTCACCCTTGGGAGGGAAGAGTAGCCTTGGTGGTGAAGGGTTATTAGGACAACTCATGGGTGTAGAGTCTCTCCTCAAGGAGGAGAGGGAGAAATTATGGAATATAGGCTCCTTGATGCCATTTCCATGGGGGTCATAAGGGTATTTTTCTTTGGCTAATTTTCCTTGGGGGTCATAAGGGATGTGGTTGAGTTGTGTATGGGAGTAGAAGCTATGTGCTATTTCATGCCTTGTGAAGGCTTGCATTAATTTTATTTATGATTTTGGCTATCTCCCCAATGGAGTATTAGGTCCACCTTCACCCCAAAAATGGGTCTTGTGTGACCCTTGTGAAATCCTTGGGAAGGGAATTATTTTCTCCTTGTTGTTGGTAGATTCATTTTTTTTTTTGTAAAGATGTGAAGCTTGTGTGTGTGTGTAACCCATTTATGCTTTGGTTCCCCTAGCTCAGGGGTGGCTTCTTAGAAGCTTAGGTTGGGAGGTGAGCATCCCATGGTATATATAATCTTATTTGCAGGTATTGAAGAAATTGCTCTTGAAGTGAAGCTTGGAGTGGCTTTATATTGTCTACCATGTTTAGCTTTGTTGTTTAGGTAGTAGTATCCCTATATAGTAGGGGGTCCAAATGGAAGCCTTATGTATTTTATTGTAGATTCCTTTTTGTATAATGGAGTATGTAATGTTTAGAAATATACTCTAAAGTTTATTTTAAAAAAAAGAGTATAGTATTACTTTATAGTTTTATGCATAGTTGATTGTAATCTGAAATATAGTGTAATAAAAGAGTTGCTGATTTTATTATTGCACCTCTATTGTAAGTTTGATTCCTTCCTTAGTATAAAATTTCATTTTTAATTGAAACTTATAGTTAAAAAAAAAAAAAAAAAGGGATGTAGAAATCTAAAAACTTTAATTGTTACACATTAGTAGACTACTAAGTTTGGTTGTAAAATCTTGACCCATTTCTTGGTTATGCTTATGACATATGAATATAATTCATTTTTTTTGGGCTCATATTGGTAGAGGTGTTTGAAAATTACTTTTAATCAGCAAGAAATTATTTCCTTGTAAATCTGCATATAAACAGATCTAAACTTTATTTATTTTTACAATCATGTTTACAAAATGTGATGTTAAATAGTTAGGATAAACAAAATAAATATAGTGCAACCATGAACAAGGAAAATATGATATTTTTAAAACTACAAATGATTTAAGTTTTTTTTATAAAAAATTAACTTTAATCTATTTGTTAAAACATAATAATAATAATAATAATAATAATAATAATAGGAATTTTGATACTAGTAGCTATAAAATTTTCCCAAAAAAAAAAAGACAGTCTTAAACCAATTTTAAAAAATAAAATAAAGGGGGTTAGTTTACTGTTTTTAGTTCAGTAAAACAAAATAAAGTAGATTCATGATTTTATGTATTTAGAGCATTAAAAAAAAATAGTAAAGTATATTAATCTATTTCTTAAAATTTTTTTTTATTTTGTATTCTGTTTGTGTAAAAAAAAAAACTATTGTATAAGAAATATGCATTTTAAATAAATTAAGTAAATAAAAGAAATAAAAAATACTAAATAAATTATTTTAAAAAAAATTAATTAAAAAAAAAATTAATAATTTTTTTTTGGGGGGGGTGGCAGAGCCGAACCCCCTCTCTTTCCTTCCTGCTCGCAAGAGAGCCCGCTACTGCACAATCGAGTTGTGTAGGCCACGGGAGTGCCCGTGACTGCACAACTGAGTTGTGTAGGCTGTGGGAGTGCCCGCGACTGCACAACCATGCTGTGCAGGCCGCGGGAGAGCCCACGAATGCACAACTGAGTTGTGCAGGCCATAGGTGAGCCCGCGACTGCACAACCGAACTGTGCAAGCCGAGACCCACAATGTGGGATGACCGGGGTGGGTAGAGCCTTCGACTCCCCCCATTAAATGCTTTTTTTTTATTAGTTTATATTTTTTTCAAAAAAAATACAGATAGTAACAATATATAGATATATATATATATATATAGATATATATATATAGATATATATATATATATATATATATATATATATATATATATATATAGATATATATATATATATATATATATATATCTATATATATATATATATATATATATATATATATATATATATATATATATATATATATATATATATATATAATTACTATTGTATAAACAAGGGTTTTCAAATACCCAAATGGGTATTGGTATTAAGCTTTCAAAAAATATATTACCTATTTGAACCCCATCGTATAAAAATATAAAGATTTATACCATTCCCACGGTTGGCCGCTTGAAGGGCTAACTGGGCACGAAGAACTTGAATACATGAGAGTATATTTATATTCACATACGCAATATTTATATGTGGATATAAGTATAGTCCATGTAGAATTTGAAAACTCCATGGGAGGCATCTTCAAACCTTCATACCTGCAACACATAATGGTAGAGGAAGAACAAAAATTAAGCCAAACCATTAGGGTTTGGTTGGGGAAGAGTTTGAGAGAAAAAAATGAAGATTTGGAAGTCTTTTTGGGACTTTCATTTTTCCCACTAACCCTAATTTCGGGATTAAGGTTAGGGTTGGTAGGAAAAGTCAACTCCCATTTGAAATATATTTTCCTCATCTCTTCATTCTCCCCCCAAAAAGAACCCTTTGAAATTTTATTTATTTTAATGACATTTGATGTATCTTTTCAATTTTAGGTGGGTAAGTTTAATTTCTTTCTTGTAATGGAATAAGAAATGGATTTTATTTGTTGAGGAACATTGGGCAAGTTAATTATATTGGCATTAATGTAGCTAAATTAATTTATTAAATGAAGGGGTTTTTGTTGTAGGGGATTATATACAGCTTAGATTAATTCTTTATTTAATATTAAAGTTATGTTAAGGTATTAAATCTTAATGGTAGGTTATTTAATTTCCAATGAGGGATGCATGTCGTAGGGTATTATATTTAATTTAGATAAATTTTTTAATTAATTATTATTTAATAATTTAAGAAACACTTTCCTAATTATAGTTTAATTTAATTGTTAATCTTTTGGTTTAATCTAAGATAGATCTAAAGTTTAAAGGAAAGATTTGAAATCTATTAATTATTTTGATATACTAGCGACTAGTGAATAATCATTTAATTGCATTAAGATTAAGATTAAGTTAGTTAACCTTAGAATTACATTGGGTAATTCATCATGCAAGGGGTGAACCTAATCGATAACCCCTCGCCATGTTTCCCCACTATCGAAAGTAAACTTTCTCTCCCTCAGATTTAACCGTTCAACTTAAGTCAATATGGGCATGACAAAGAGGTTCATCCTATGACTACACCTTGGCTGTTTTACCAATGGGGTTTGGATTTAATAGGGATGATTTATCCACCATCTTTAAATGGTCATAAATTCATCATTAGTGCAAAAGAATACTTTACCAAATGTGTGGAATCTATACCCTTATCAGCTACCATAGGAAAGAAAATATCCTTGTTTATATTAAACCACATACTTTGTAGATATGGTGTACCTCATTCCATCATAATGGATAACGCGAAAAATTTCAAGAACTATGTATGAAATTTCACATGATACATCACTCATCTTCAATATACTACCCCCAAGGTAATGGGCAAGCAGAAGCAACAAACAAGAACATCTTAAAGATATTGAAGAGAACAATGGATAATTCAGGTAGAGATTGACACATTCAAATAAACCCAACCCTATGGGCTTATATGACAAGTATCAGAATGCCAACAGGAGCTACACCATTTTCCTTAGTTTTCAGAGCAGAGGCAGTTTTACCTTTAGAGGTAGAAATTCCATCTTTAAGAGTATCCTTACATGGTTTGATAAGTGAAGAAGACTATAGAGTTTCTAGTTTAAAAAAACTAGAACTAATGGATGAAAAACAACAACAAGCCTTCAATCATTTGAAATTTTATCAGAATCAAATGTCAAGGACCTATAACAAGCATATCAAATCAAGGACATTCCAAATAGGTGACTTAGTTTTGAGAGAAAATCCCAAGAATCAACCAGAAAGGGAAAAGAAAGAAAAATGGGAAGCAAATTGGTTAAGACCTTTTGTGATCACTTCATCTTTTGGGATAGGTACCTATAACCTAGTTGATTGTGATGGAGAAGAATTACAAGAGCCTATCAATAGTATTCACCTAAAGAGGTTTTACACATGAGACAGATAAAAGGGTATAAAGAAAAGAGTGTTAGAAATATTAGATGAAAGAACATCCTATTTATTGTACATAGTCAAAAGAGATCCGAAAAATTCTCAAAACATTGAAAAACATAAAAAAATAACAAATCAGAAATGCAGAAAAGATAAAAAATAGTGGAAAAGTGAGGATAAAGAAAGCCCAAAACATTCATAAATGATCCTCAAAAAGATGTTGTCTTGGTGAAAACCTAGCAAATAGTAGGTGCCTTGATGATACAGAACCCCAAAAAAAATTGAAAAAAGAGAAAATACAAGAAACACAAGAAAAGAGAAAAAGTACCTTGGTGAAAACCTAGCAAATAGGCACCTTGGTAGCAAAAAAAGGAAAAAGTTTTAAAAATAGAAAAAGAGAGCAAATCCATTCAATTAGTAAAAACCTAGTAAACAAACACCATTGAAAGTCCAAGTTAGTCTCATACCTAGTGGTCATCCTTGTAAATATTGCATTCAATAGATTTTGTACATATTACATAATAAAACCCCATAGTTGCATTTGCAAGTACCTAAAGGTTTCGTCACTAATCCAATCTGCAAATTGTCCAAAGTCCCACAAATAAAATCACATCAAACTAGGGGAAATCTACTCTAAAGGAGGAAAGATTCATCAAAAATAAACTTTGATCAGACACCAAATCAATTCATCAAAGCACTTAAGTGAAATGCTTCATCGAATCCAAATCCTAATCCAAATCTGTACCAAATGCAAAATTTGATCCAAGATCTCACAAGACCTTATCTCTATCGGGATTAAAAAAATATATGAAATGGATGGAACTATACTTGAAATATGGATTTGAAAAAAAGTGCAATTTTTTTCTAAAAGTGTTGACTTGATTGATTAAATCATGTCTTTCTAGCGAATCGATGAAAGTTTTTAAACTAGACTAGATGAAAGCATGATATTTTATTGATTTCTGAATGACTGTCTTAAAATCAAAGTGTTGAAGTATGTATTATTTTTCTAAGGACATGATCATCAAAGAATCATCGAGGACATGTACATATAGAAAAACTAAGATCTTTGTTTGGTTACGCAAAAGGATACCTTGGATATTTTGATGTTAAATATCATAATACCAAAATCCACTTGCAACATAGAATCCGACAAAACCGGTATTCATACTCTCATGATTGACTCCAATCAATGATAGTCATACCAAAGGATGGGAAAACAATATAAGAGGTGATAAAGGTATTCATATCATCATAGTTGAACTATTGATGGTTGTACAAATTTTAGGGTTCCAAAAAATGCTCGATGATGAATATAAGCTCTAAATTTTTGAATAGTGACAGTTAGTTGCATACATCCTAGATTAAATGCATTTAAAGTATTTTCCTTTCTTAGCTCCAAAAATGAATTTTCAAGAGAAAAAAAATAGAAAGGGGGTGGAGTTAAATAAAAAATCAAACCAACATAAAAAACTATATGTGATCGAAGTGTGTTGGAAATCAAAAATAAAAAACAAGGGTGCATTGCATTAGTTCACTTGCGTTTGTTAAAATAATTGTATCTTGCATTCATTTAGGACTTTACCCTAAGTTCATTTAAATTCATTACATTAGTTTGCATCCACTTTCATCTAAGTTCATTGCATTAGTTCACATCATTTTCACTACAATTCATTTAAAACTTGCATTAGTTTGCATTCATTTTAAATCCATCTCATTTAGATGCATTCATTTGAAAAACATTCATGATCATTCCGATTAAACTATCAAGTTCATTTATGCTTACATTACATTAGTCGGTATTCATTGCATCCATCAAATAATCTAATTATGTATAACTAATTTCATCATTAGGACATTTTAGTTGCATTCCATTAAGTTCATTAAAAAACATTGCATTTTAAATCACATTGTATTATCCATTTAGGTGCATTCATTAAATATTCCTTGCATTTAATCATTGAATTATATTCAAGTATAAGTGTATTAGGTCATTACATTTACATATACATGTTCATCATATCAATACATTATATATCATTGCATTTGCATCATCGACATCATTAATCCATATAACATTTATATATCATTTATCATGACATTAATCATTATTCATTAAAATATTAATATTAAATCATTACATTATATAGGTACATCACATTTTGCATCACATTTGAATACCATATTCATCCATTACATACATCCATATCATCAAAAAGATGCATCCATAAATATCATCACATCGCATTAATCATTAAATCATTACATCATCATACAACATTAACACATATATCATATGCATCTATAAAACATCATATATCATAACATTAATCATTATAAAATATCATTAAATCCATATCACATACATTCATCTATTCTATGTCATACATAAGACAACCATTTAAGCATAAACAAAACATGTGCATTCATATCATAAATTGTATCTGAAAAAGCATAAAAATAAAGCATATAGGAGATAAAATCATTTAGATCTGCATATCATAGAAAAGCACCTGAGAAATGAAGTCCAACACATAATGATTGCATATAAAGTAAATTTGTCAAAGTCCATGGTATCATCATCAATGCAATAACATTTGGGAATCAAAGTCCATCAGAGTATCAACAAGTATCAAAGCATAAGGGACATCAACTAATCAAAGAATAAACTGAGTCCAATGTCTCAAGATAAAAAAATGAATCATCACAATGTACATCAATGAATAGATGTCTCATCTAAAAAAAGGTCAATTGCCAGAACCATCGGCACCATTAGGACCACCATCAGGACCACGATCAACATCTGGAGCTCTACTCAAGCTAGCATGTAAACCATGATGACTCATAGCATCCATGAACACCTACATCATACTACCCAACTGATTGACTTGCTATCTAATCTCTGATATGTCAGACTATAAAACTCAAACATCAACAATAGATGTTGGAGCCTCTACAGGAGGAGCCTGACTAAGTGGATCCTGCAGTGGAGCGTAAATAGGTGGAGCCTGTGGAGGAGCCATGGAAGAAGATGGAATGGATAAAGATGGAATGAAAGAAGAAGAAGATGGAAGAATTGAAGAAGATGGCATAGAAGAAGAAGTAGGAGCCTGAGCTGGAGGAGCTTGTGGAGGTGCTAGTGGACCTTGTGCCTGATCTAATAATATCTAGGTAGCTTGAGAATCCACGTTAGCCACTAC
Organism: Chamaecyparis obtusa; assembly: GCA_027943335.1. Taxonomy (NCBI): domain Eukaryota; kingdom Viridiplantae; phylum Streptophyta; class Pinopsida; order Cupressales; family Cupressaceae; genus Chamaecyparis; species Chamaecyparis obtusa. The sequence goes on from BSBK01000535.1 coordinate 198,135, forward strand.
TTAAGCACCCACCTTCCAAAATAATCTCAACTTGTGTTGGCCACATTTGGCCAATCTTTCTACACCAACTCGATGCAAATCTCTATCCACACCACCACCTCAGACTCTAACCTGACCACCTCTCATTTGAACTCTACCACCCCTAGGAGGAATCGACGCAATAGCAATCAACAGGATAATGACCCTGCCTCCTCTAACTACTTGCCAACCTGGTCACCCTCAATGACCTTGTCTCTGACCACCCCCATCCCTGCCATCATCATCAGACTCCTCCTCTATACTAGGCACTGGCTCTGCAGGATCTGTAAATCTCAGAAATGGGTTCTGAGTGAACCAATCAACATAGTCATCTATCATGCCAACATCTGTGACATGATCTCTCATATCCCAATGAAGGTGGGCCAGCTGCAACAGCTCCTGAAAATTCATTCAGCAATCAATCTGTATCCCCCAAAGTGATCTATCTACCTGTACCTGGGCATACAATGCCAATCCCTGTGGCATGCCCTGTGTTCGACCATACTACCGCAAGACTCTCAAAAAGAAAAACCACTCAATAATTAATGGAGTATGCCTTATAATCCATCGTGGCATGCACATGAAAGGTAACTCAGCCACATCCTTAGGCCATGCCTCACAAACAATATAGGGTCGCCATACCACCTGATCAATATCATCAATCACTCATCTCCAATAGTCTAGTTTTCCCAAATGGGACTGTACTACCATCCCCTCATACAACCAAGCGAAGGGCCAGCCTGGATCACGGTGCCAGACAAAAATCGGTCTAGTAACATAGATATGCTCCCAGGTCCACAACTACAATAGGATCACACCTATAGAAAGATTCATTCCACGATGGTATACAACTGAATGAAGCTCATGGTATAATTATGCAAGTAAAAATGTCCCCCAATCAAATCATTGTGGCTAGGTGATCATATCCTCAAGGATACAACCCCAACCAACTACAAAGCCATGTCCTCATCGATCAAGAATAAGGAAACCACCAACTAGTGCTCCTAAAATAGAAGGAAGAGTAGGGAAGGAAGGAAACTGGGCCCACTGGATGGAATCATCACCAACTATAGGATTTCCAAAGACTCACCTATAGGCAATCCCATCATAAACCTAATCGTAGTAGATCAACTCTCCATGAGTGGGGATGTGAAGGATGCAGTAAACATCCTCAGGAGTAATTGTTATCTCTCCCATAGACAAGTGAAAGGTATTATGGTCAGAGTGTCATCGCTCTACCATAACTATAATAAGACCTTGATTCATGTAGAATTGAGGAATGACAAGAAGGAATGGCAACCCACATCTATCGATCAACCGATGATCTACACCGCTCAGGTCATCTATCATCTCAAAAGGCAAGGTATACAAGCCTCTAACCCCGAATGATTTAAACTCGGCCTACAAAAAGAAAGTTAAACACATTAGTATTTGAAATTATTACATTTTAGATCATCTTAAGTCAATCAAACATTTAAAATTATCAAACCACAATCAATTTTCCCTATTCTACTCAGAGAGGACGAAAAATTTATCATCACCCACCATCTAAATCAAGATTGACAATCAAACATTTAGAATGACTTGACTCAAACTGGCATCATCTGACTCACTATCAATATCAAAATCAGACTTGTTACCTACACTAATCGACTGATTGATGACACCAGACGGTTCAAAAAACTGACTCAATAGTTTGCAATTTTTACCAAATAGGGTAAACATGCTATTTTATTGTTTAAAAGTGCTAAAAGAAAAAAGCACAACTAAAAATGGTGAATGCGCAAGAGAAATAATTAAAAGTGCTACTTTAAGTTGTACACGCTATGGAATTTAGTACGTGCTACAAGAATTACCTGTATGCACTACTAAAATACTAAATTACGTACTTAAATTTTTATGTGTAGCAGAAAAAGTTAATTGCATTTTATGCCCTAGTTCTCTCATTTGTACACACTATTTAAAATAGCGGATGTGCTGCAGAAAACCATGGAAGCATTGGAGAAAATGTGTATGCACCATTAAAATGATTGAATGCGCTATTCAAATTTTAAAAAAAAGGAAAAAAGAGGGATTTTCTAGTAAAAATAAAAAAAATTTCAATTAAAATGCATTTAAATGACAAAGTGGGTTATCAGATCACATATCGGAGGTCCATATCCATGTGGCCACAAGTATTGGCACCCTTTCTCAAATCGGTGCTCTCAAATCAGGATAACCATCGCGAAATAGCTCCAAGGGGTCAAAGAGAAAAAGTCAAATGTGAAGGTGAAAATGAATAGTAAAAATGACCTTTACCCCTATATATAGCCCATTTTGACCTAAAAAGGGCATCTTTGACCAGAAAATGACCACGGACCCAAATTTTACACCAATTCTACCAAATCAGGGGCATTTGTCATCAAATGAATGCAAACACATTATCGGAAATGAAATCAAAATTCTTCACAAATTAACCTAATTCACACAAACTTGACCTAAAATGTGATATTTTTCAACAACAACCAAATTTCATTTCATTTCTGAGGGGGCATACACTTGGTTAATCAGGGGCACAACCATCAAATCAGAGCATAATCTTTTATCATAAAATTTTTTGTTTATCAATTGAAAGGGGCATCAAACATCAAGACATCGAATCAGGTATCATATTGGATAACCTACTATCAAATCGACCATCAGGACATCAAATCAAATCAAATTCCATCAAAATATGCATCTCCTATCCAACATCAAATCAAACATTAGTTGATCAGGACTTCATGTCAAAAATGATTAGGGCATTCTTTGAATCGATACGTTTCGCATGTCGACTCAAAGAGGGGCATTTGTAATCACTTGAAATTGGACAAGATCATTCAAGTCAGCAACTAGGGAAAAAATCAATGCAATTAAATCAAATCAAGCTAGGATCAAAGCAGAATTTCAATCAAGCCATAAATCAAATTTAATTAAAAATCAAAACCATAAATTCAATTTAAATCATGATAAACCAATCAATTATGTAATTAATCTAATTAATTACATAGTTCATTTAAATCAAATCAACCTATTCAAGGGGTACACATGGCTAAAGATATTAATTAAATTCAATTGATTAAAATCCTATTTTCCCTCAACCACCAAATGGGTGAAAATATCTCAACCAATAGGATTGAAGGATCAAGCTCACATGGATCAAGCTTAAATCGAATCTCCACCACCCATAAGGAGAGAACATCTTGTTCACCCCATTTTGTCCTCTTGTCCCAAGCTTTGAGGACAAAATATTTAAATGGTCTCCAAAGGTGGAACCATGGACTCAACCCTCATCAAATCATGATTAAATCAACTACACCCCCTACCCTTGCCAAAATCTATAAAAGCAAGGCATAATTCAAGCAATGATCATCCACAAATTTTATGAAGCATCAAACCTCTTGCAATGTTAAGCTAGAAAGGAAAATGTAGAGCTAATTAGTATTTTCATTTGGAATTAACTTGTATTAGCTTACTTATCATTTACTTTTCTCATATTAGGACTGTCACTAGTGAGAGCTTGCTAAGATCTCATCATTAGCATCCCTAATTAGAGATCCATAGAGTGCTTAATTGTCTTTAAATTTTCTTGATTAGATTGCTTGTTGTGGCTATTTAATTATTATTTTGATTTATTGATGATACAAACCCTATGAAGGTACTTTTCCTACTACACAAAATGGTGCCCACCATGGGGCTTTAAGTCTCACTAATTTCTAAATTCAGAGAAGTAATTTTTGTTTTGCAAATCCTTTTATTACTCTCTATTTTGTAGGTTTTTTGGTGCATTTGAAGTTTTCTCCGGCACGTACAATACATTCTCTAGCATGTGCGAGGTCTGAAACAATGCGTCTAGGACAAAGTCTTGTGCATTTACATAGAGTTTCGGTGCATTTCATCTTTCTCTTTTCTTGTCCTCATTCTTTTAGCACATGTGCCCTGACTCTCTAGCGCATACAATATATCCTCCAATGCGTTCAAGGATTTCTTTTAACACCTTTTCTTATTTTGTAAGCACATTTAAATTATGTTCTTGCGCATTTAATCTTTTTCTACAGCGCATTTACTAGTTTTAACAATGATTTCAATCATTTTAATCACACATTTAATAGATTCTGTTGCACATTTAATTAAATTGAAAATTTACAGAATCTAACATATGGAAAATGATTTCTCTATGTCTGCAAGATGACCGGTCGTAGAAAAATGAAAAAACCAGAGACCATATTTAATAGTGAGGGAAAGACCTTGACTAAAAATATTAAGGAGGAGAATACGCATATCAAGCTGGTTTTGGAGAATTCACAACAAGAAAGTGAGGTATACAAAAATTATTTGAGAGTTGTAGAAGCTTAAAAATTAAAATTCATCTCATTAAATTGGATTTACTTGCCTTAATAGATTTGTGTCAACTTTGATAAATAAGGCTTAGATTACAATTTGTTCTTGTTTTTCTTCACTTTGTTTGGTTGTGTTGACTAACTTGTTGGAGGAGAAGCGAAAGGGAAGGAACGATCACCACTAGGTGAGGATAAATAATGAAAGATTCATAAAAAAATGCCCCTAGCCTTTGCTAGCATCGATTGAAGGTGAGCATCAACTTGGTCAATTTTTGTTTAAATTGTGGTCTTGTGATTTTTGGTTATCATCTAGTAATTAAAATAGCGTAAAGGAATAAATCAAACACTAAATTTGAACAACCCCTCATTTGTGGAAAAGAGTAGAAATACTCGATTCCCATTAGTTAGTGAGTTTGGAAATTGAACCTTGTTAAAAGTGTTTGGGAATCAACAAATAGATAGGGATATGATCTTCACCTTTTGGTGAATCAAACTACCAAAATCTATCTATTCATTCCACTTTATTGCTTTCAATATGAACATGCTAGATCCATAGTGGGCTTGCCTCTCGAGATTTGCCTTAATGAGGCCGGAGAGAGGGAAAACCCAAAGCGGGATACAATTTCCTTTGCCACAATAATCCAAACCACTATAAAATAAAATACAAACATCCTTAATGGGGTGTGTGAAAAAAGGGTGTTAAGCTTTCAAACTTCCTCGAGGAGTCCTTCGGGATTGTGCAAAACTTTGATATACTGGTGGTGGGAAGCCTTCTAATTTTTGGAGGATGAAAACTTAATATCCATTTTGAACGGAATGTTGAATAAATACCTTGTTAAAATAACAAAGCCTACCTTGTAGAGCCATGTTTATGAACCAAATTGTGAACTAGGTAGATTGCTTAAAGTGTCTTTTTGTGCAAAAACCCGTGATAACCTCCTTACAAATTCAAATACTTTTTGTGTAAAAGGGTTAAAAAGAACAAGTGTATTTATGGTTGTTTTGTTTGGAAAATACATAGCAAAAGTAAGAGAAAATGATTCAAAATCAAACCTTGTTGAATGTCGGTTTCTACACACTTTCATAGACTCAAATTATATTTACAAGAAGATGACACTTGCCTTGCCAAAGAGGTCCCCAAATTTGAATCCCAAAACTCTTTCGTAAATCACAACCAAGGGGATAGTCTCCCAAATATTTTTGAAAAGAGGATTGATCCAATGGATAGGAACTCCACATTTCATGATTATCTCAATGGAGGAAGTAACAAAAACATTAATCATGCTAATCAAGCTCCAAAAGAAACAATTGAAGATAAGGTAAACAGAGCAGCTCAAGACATGGATAAATTGATAGAAAGAGATAGGGAAAGATATTTCCTAAACTTAGCCCAAGAAGGGGTAAATATTCCTCATGATTATGAGGTTGATCAACTTAATAAAGATAAGGAAGATGATAATCTGATAGGTGTGATGACTAAACAATTAAAGATGCTCCAGACACAAATTGAACTAATGAAAAAGGTAGCTGAACCGAAGCCATTCTCTATTGAGGCTTTGTACCCATTTCCTTTTAAAAAGAGCTTGGTTATTGAACCTTTTCCAATAAATGTGGTCTTTCCTAAGTATGATAAATACAGGGGTAAATCAGACCCACAAGACCACATTAGAGAGTTTTGTGCTCTAAGCATCGAATTTATGCACGATACAACTTACCTAATGAGACTTTTTCCAAGAAGTCTAGGAGGCCAAGCCATGGAATGGTTCTTGAAACTTCCACAAGGGATAAAGACATTCAAGGAATTAGCCTCTAAATTTGTGACTCATTATTCTTACAAAATTGAGCACAAGATTACCATGCTCAACCTATGTGATACTAGACAAAGAGATGGTGAATCTTTCCTAGGGTTCCTTCAAAGGTGGAGAACCATCTTTGCAAGATATCCATGAAGCATACTTGAGAAGGAAAAGATGGAAATATTCATGAATAACTTAAATGTGGAGATTAACTATAGACTCCAACTTCAATGTCCCCCAACCTTTGAAAAACTTATCGAAAATATGATCAAAATTGAGGATGTGTTGGTTAAGAGAGGAGAGATCAAATTATTCAAAGATAATAAACCCTATACCAACACTAATAACAATCACAATTCATCTAATTATAATAATAATAAAGGAGCCAACAATCACAATGATAAACCTAGACTATAGTTGAAGAACAATAAAAAAAATCTTGTGAATGACGGAGTTGTGGAAGCACACAACTTAAAGGCTACTCCCTTTAATTTATCAAGTGGGGTAAATTCAACATATAATGTCAATCAAATGACTAAAGCCCCTTAAAATAGTAATAATTCCAACAACAACAACAATAATGCTAACAAAAACAATAATAATCTTTTTAATAATTCCAACATCAACAAGCCTAAGCCTTTCTTTTCCACATATCAAAAGATAAAATTCACCTTTTTAGGTGAACCATTGGAAAATGCATTAAGGACTTTGGTGGCCAAAAAAATCATTAACTTACCTGAATCAAGGCCATATGAACCCCAAGTTAAGCCCAATTGGTGGAACAACTCTCTAATTGTGAATACCATCGCAAAAAAGGACATAAAACTAATGAATGCATGAAATTGAAACACCTTGTCCAAGATTTAATCGATGATGGAACCATAAAATTTGAAGGACCTGAAAAAAATGAGGATCATATAGAATTCAAAAACCCTTTTCTAAACCATGAAAAGGGTGAATCATCAAATATGGTGTATGATAAACTCCAAGGCTTAGATTTTGACTCCCTCCAAGAGACTTCTCTTGCCTCCTAGTATCCTATCATTCTGATAGGATCTCCTAATAGGCTTAGATAATAAACTAATACCTATTCAAACTATATTACAAGAGTCACACCTTGAAAACTTCACCTTGAATGATCCACACCTTGGTTTTTATTCATTTTCCCACTCTCACTTAGAAAGATCTAAGTGCCAAATCCTCTAAAACTTCACAAATCTCAAACTTCATCATAGGGACCATCTACACATTGAATTAATTCATATCCCATACCATTTGATTGATTTTGGAAGGATCTAGCTTCATAGTTTCATCGGCTTCAAGGATTCACTCTATGAGACCTTAAAAGTAGGCCTTTTCCTAGTAGCCTTTTTTATGGTTTTTGTCTTGTCTTGATCAAACTCTCCGAACAACCTGTAAAACCAATTTGATATTTGAGTACCCTTTTCGCTGAAATTGAAGATTTTGGAAATTTTAAGCCCTAAAACCATCCGTACACTTCCTTCCTACTATCAAGGAGAAATAGGGCTAAAAGGCCTAATTTCTAGGATAGTCTAGCTACCTGCAATAAACTTGCTCAAAACCTATCCAAATAGGTTGGTATGACCTCCATATGCCTAGGATAGATAGTTAAGATGAATACCTTGTAGAAAAATCCCTGGGGACATACTGTACCTTGCATTCCCCAAATGAAGTCTCTCAATTTCTCTCTATCAAGCCTCTAACTGAGTCTACCTAGCTTGCCTAGGGCTTGACTCTAAAATTAGCTACCTTTCTCATCCAGCTTCCTTCCTTTATATACATAATGTATAGAGACCCCACTTGAAGATTCAACCACTTATTTTGAGTTTCCATGGTTGAATCTCATGCGAGAGACATTTTTACAAAATTTGCCTAACAGAGACCAACAGACTGTCACTAACTAAAACAATTTGCTAAGCGCACTAAATCTACTCTAAACCTTTAACTCATAAAATGAAAAAGTCTTCTAATCCACTATAGAACATGATCCAATCACTGTATCAACACATTCAAAGCTTAAGATATGACCGTTCACTCAAAATCTTGATATATCCTTCAAAACAAAGTTGTAGAGCTCATATTAGCTAACTCAAACTTTTCACAATGCATGAACTACCTAGAGATTTGAGCCATCAAATACATGAGATATCTCCTCCATAATTTTAGGTCTTGTTGGCCAAGCATCACCTCCTACAACCATGGGAATCCAAGGTTATCAATGTTGCATGCAACATTTGCAATAATTGCAAATGTTGTCATGACAACATTTTTACAACATTTGGCAACTTCAACATGTGCCTTGATCCTATATTCTAGGTCACTTAACCTCCCATTTTTCAAGGTTCCAAGGTCATTTATGATCATTATAATAACATATTAACAACTTCATATCTCTAAGACATATTGATGACTCAACCTCTTTATCCCTACACTAGGAAATTTAAATAACAAATAACAAAGGCTATTAGTGTCACCTTTGTCCTAATGACTAACTCACCTAGCCAACATAGCAAGAGACCTTCTAAGGTCATAAAAAAAACTAGACTAAGCTCTTGACTTTGCTAGAGTCAAGTACAAGATAGAATTTACTAACCAATGGAGGCTAGCCTAGGTGGTCCTGCACCATCCTCCCCAAAATAAGAACTTCAATCCACCCTTGGATTGATGATGCTAGGATCAATTCCCATCCTTTTAAACTCTAATTCCTTGACCCAAATTGTATCAGAAACATTTTTCCCATACCTCTGAATGAGGTGTTCCTAATACTCTTTGTGTCCAGTCTTTTTGTAGATCCTAGTGTCTAGTACACTATCTGGTCCTGCACTTGCAACAGTAGGGAGTTGTAAGTCTTCCACATCCTTGATCACCTCATGTATGGTTTTGTCACTATCCTACTATGGTCCCTTGTAATGGACAAGGTCTACAACATTAAATATATTGGGTAGTCCACTATCCTCCGATAGGTTTATCTTGAAGGCATTGTCACCATACCTTGTCAATATAGGGCAGGGTCCTATCCTCCTCATTTACAACTTGTGAGGGACTCCTTTTTGAAATCTAGATTTTTTTAGGTGCACCATGACAAGATCACCAACATTGAACTCAACTGTCCTTCTATCTTCATCCACCTTGGCTTTGTGCTTGTTGGTGTTGTCCACTAATGTCTTCCTCACTGTTTCATGAACTTCTTGCATATCAAATGCAAAGTCATCAACATATGCACTTGCCTTGAATCCATCTTTTAAATCTCTCAATTCATAGATACCTCTAGGATGTAGGCCATATACAATTTCAAAAGGACTCTTCCTAGTTCATCTATTTATGGTGTCATTATAGGCATATTTAGCTTGCCCAATCAATTGATCCCATTGCTAACCATACTCCTTAGTCAAACATCTTAGAAGGTTTCCAAGGATCCTATTAACAACCTCAGTTTGACCATTAGTTTGGGGATGGTAAGCTGATCCAAATGATAAGTTGGTGCCCAATCTTTGCCAAAGAGTCTTCCAAAAATGACTCATAAACTTAGTGTCCCTGTCTGACACAATGCTGATAGGTAACCCATGGATTCTCACTATTTCTTTGAAGAATAGGGATGCTATTTGACTTGCATCATTTCTGGTCTTGCATGGTACAACGTGAGCCATCTTGCTGAACCTATCCAAAACCACATACACACTATCCATCCCTTGTCTTGTCTTGGGTAACCCCACTACAAAATCCATGCTTAAGCATTCCCATGGCCTAGTAGGAATAGGTAGTGGCTAATAAAGACTAGCATTTGTAGAAGTGCCCTTGGCCTTTTGGCATACTACACAACTCTCCACATACCTCCTAACATCAAGATTCATTCTAGGCCAAAAGTAAAACCTTGAAACAAGGTCTTAAGTGTTAGTGATTCCAAAGTGACCACTCAAAGCACCATTATGCTTTTCTTGAATCAAATTATCCCTAATAGAACCTCTAGGAATGCATAATTAATTCACCTTAAACAAGAGATTACTTTGCAAAGTATATTCAACATACCTACTATTAAAATGATTCTTGTATTCAACACATACCTTGTAGATATCAGCAAAGTCCTCATCATCTACATATAGATCCTTGAAATGATCTATCCCCATGCTTTTCAATTGAATTTCTTGGAGTGTGAGGGCTCTCCTTGATAATGCATCTTCCACCTTGTTTAGAACACCCTTCTTATGCTTGATATTGAAGGTGTATGCTTGTAGGTACTCAACCCACTTCATGTTCTTGTGGCTCAACTTCTCTTGTGAATTCAGAAAACTAAGTGCTTGATTGTCTAAATACACAATGAATTCCTTTGGAAGAAAGTAATGCCTCCACTTTCTTAGAGCTTGGACCAATGCATACATCTCTAGGTCATATGAGGAGTACTTCCTCTTAGCCTCACTTAACTTTTTAGAATGGAAAGCCACCGGTCTGCCCTCTTGGCTTAGAACAGCCCCAATTGCTACATTACTAGCATCACATTCAATGGTGAATAGCTTCTCAAAGCTTGGAAACACTAAAATAGGTTGGGTAGCTACCCTCTCCTTCAACAACTCAAAGCTCTTGTTAGCATCTTCATTCCACACAAACTTGGTTTTCATTCCTCCTTTGATAGTATCTAACATAGGAGCACAAATTGCACTAAACTGTCTTATGAACTTCCTATAGTATTGTGCAAGACCATGAGAACTCCTTACCTCAGTTGCTAACCTTGGGGTAGGCCAATTCATGATAGCCTCCACCTTGCTCTTATCCATTTTTAGATTGCCATGAGATGAGACAAATCCAAGGTACACTAACTCTGATTTGATGAACTCACACTTCTCCAAGTTGATCATCAACCTCTCCTCATGCAACTTCTTGAAGACAATATCAAGATGTTCCAAATGCTCACTCCATGTCTTGCTAAAAATCAGTATATCATCTAGATATACAACTACAAACTTTCCTATGTAGTCCTTGAGAACTTCATTCATGAGACTCATGAATGTGGAGGGGGCATTTGAAAAACCAAATGGCATGACAAGCCATTCATATAGCCCTTCATTGGTCTTGAAGGCTATCTTCCATTCACCACCTTCATGGATTTTTATTTGGTGATAGCCACTCTTCAAGTTTATCTTGCCATAGTACTTTGCTTCACCTAAATAGTCCATTAAGTCTTCAATCCTAGGGATAGGGAACCTATACCTTATGGTTATCCTATTGATAGCCCTTGAATCATTACATAGCCTCCAAGTTCCTCCTTTCTTAGGTGAAAGTACAGTGGGTACAACACATGGACTAATACTTTTCCTAGTTAGGCCTTGGTCTAAGAGCTCTTGTATTTGCCTTGCTATTTCCTCATTTTGTTGAGGGGTCATTTTATAAGAAACTTTGTTAGGTAGGGTAGCTCCTGGGATAGGGTCTATCCTATAGCTTATGGCTCTTCGAGGGGGTAAGGTTGATGGTTTTCCATCATTTAAAATGCCTTGGTAAGTCTGCAACATACCTTGAATCTCCTTTGGTAATTCAGTCTTCTTAGCCACCTTGCCTTCATTTTTCTCCCTCGGCCTTAACACCAATACATAGCCTATGCCTTCACTCTCTTCCATGGTTTGTAGGAACTCTTTTTCACCTACCATAAGAACATTTGGACCTTTTGTCTTTACTTTAGCATCCTCTAACAATGACTGAATTTTGAAGGTTATATTATCCTTCTTGAAAGAATAGGAATTCTTTCCTCCATCATGTATGGCTTGGTGGCCAAATTGCCAAGGTCTACCTAGGAGAAAATGACATGCATCCATAGGAAACAAATCACATAAAACTTTTTCTTTATACCTTCCAATGGAGAACTCCACCCATGATTTCTCATTCACTAACACATGTTGGCCTTTGTTAAGCCAAGTGACCTTGTAAGGATTGGTATGGGATATTCTTGTCAACTTGAGCTTGTTGACTGCTTCCTCTGACACTATATTATCAGTAGATCCTAAATCAATGATGACCCTACATACTTTCCCCATTATCTTGCATTTGATTTTAAACAAAGATCTCCTTTGGCTTGGCTCCTCCTTCACTGGTTCCTTGATTAGAGTCCTCCTCATCATGAGGTTCTCTCCTTCCTCTGAATTTAATGGAATCTTAGAATGCTTGTCTGCTACATTTATGTCTTCATGAACAAGGTTAGCTCTCTTATCACCTCCTTGTGATGAACCACCTTTCTCAGGAAATCTATAGGTAGGGTGCCCCATTTGATTGCAATGGTAGCACTTCATATTGGAAAAATAATTGCCTCTTCCTCCTTTTGAAGAACCACCACTTCTTCCTCTAAAGCTAGAGTTAGAATTTGTTCCTCTACCACCTCTACTTGAGCCTCTTTCTTGCTGCTCACTGAACTTTACCTCACCTTGAGCTCTTGAATCAGAACTTCTTCCACCATAGCCACCTCTTTGACCTTTGATATCTCTTCCTTTGCCTTTACCTTTGGAGGTTTCTTTCTTTCTCTTGCTCTTCTCCTCTATCTTCAAGGCCATTTGATAGCATTTCCTAATGGATTTTAATTTCACTAGGCTCATCTCTTCTTGAATTGACCATTTGAGGCCGTTCAAGTATCTTGCAAGCTTGATACTCTCATCTTCAACTACCTTAGATCTCAAACATAGTTTTTGAAATTCCTCAGTGTAGGCTTGGGCATCTAGTTCCTTTTGCCTTAGATTGTGTCTCCTCCTATGAAGCTAAACTTCATAATCATTAGGAAGGCAGGTTTGCTTCACTTTGGATACCATTCCCTTCCATGTTACAATAGGACCTTTTCCATCCTTTTCCCTCTCGGTTTGCACAAACTTCCACCAAGTAAGGGCTGAACCTCTTAGCCTAGACTTGGCCACCATTACCTTTTGTGCTTTAGAGATACCATCACATTCAAAATGGTTCTCTATGCTATCAATCCAATCCACAAGTGAATCTAGATCCATTTGTCCACTAAAGAGTGGGACACCTTCCAAAGCCTTGCCACTCAATGCCTTCAATGCTTTTATGAATGGCTCTTTAGGATGGATAGGGTTAGGAGCTACACTTCTTCCTCCTCCAAATCCAATTCTTTCTCCTTTTCTTTATCTTATTCCTTAAGGTCAATCTTCTCTTTGACCCTATCAGCTTTGTCTTGGACTTCACCCAAGAGCTGCTACATTTGAGCTAGTCTTTGCCTTAGTAATTTGTTATCCTCCTCTTGTTCCTCAACCTTCTTTGATAGTATAGCATTAGTCACCATGGTTCTATCTAGTGTATTATCTCCTACTGATTCAAAATATTGCAACATTAACCACAAGCTTGATCAACCAAGCTCTGATACCAATATGGTGTATGATAAACTCCAAGGCTTAGATTTCAACTCCCTCCAAGAGACTTCTCTTGCCTCCTAGTATCCTATGCTTTTGATAGGATCTCCTAGTAGGCTTATATCATTAACTAAGACCTATTCAAACTTTATTCCAAGAGTCACACCTTGAAAACTTCACCTTGAATGATCCACACCTTGATTTTGATTCACTTGCCCACTCTCACTTAGAAAGATCTAAGTGCCAAATCCTCTAAAACTTCACAAATCTCAAAATTCATTGTAGGAACCATCTACACATTGAATTAATTCATATCCCATCCCATTTTATTGATTTGGGAAGGATCTAGCTTCATAGTTTCATCGGCTTCAAGGATTCACTCTATGAGACCTTAAAAGTAGGCCTTTTCCTAGTAGCCTTTTTTAATGGCTTTTGTCTTGTCTTGATCAAACTCTCCAAACAACCTGTAAAATGAATTTGATATTTTAGTACCCTTTTGACTGAAATTGAAGATTTTGGAATTTTTAAGCCCTGACACCCTCCGTACACCTGGTTCCTACTATCAAGGAGAAATAGGGCTAAAAGGCCTAATTTCTAGGATAGTCTAGCTACCTACAATAAACTTTCTCAAAACCTATCCAAATGGATTGGTATGACCTCCATATGCCTAGGATAGATAGTTAAAATGAATAGCTTCTAGAAAAATCCCTAGGGACATACTGTACCTTACATTCCCCACATGAAGTCTCTCAATTTCTCTCTATCAAGCTTCTAACCAGGTCTACCTAGCTCACCTAGGGCTTGACTCTAAAATTAGCTACCTTGCTCATCCAGATTCCTCCCTTTATATACATAATGTATAGAGACCCCACTTGAAGATTCAACCAAACCTCATCTTCATCTTCAAAACAATATAATTTGGTAGATCAATTGCAAAGGACCCCTGCTCAAATCTCCATTCTAGAATTGCTTAAGCTTTCACCAACTCATAAGGAGATTCTAGAAAAAGCCTTAGTGGAGACTAACGTGCTTCTAAATATAGATGTAGGTAAATTAAAAAACATGGTAGGAAATCTTGTTGCATGCCATTGTCTATCCTTTTCAGAACAAGATGATATGTCTCCAAACCACTGTTAGACCATTTTCATGACAATGTAAAATCCTTTGAAAATGACCTATTTTTATCACGTACCCTAGAAAGTGCCTTGCCATGCCTGTAAGCTTATTTCAATTAGTGCAAAAAATTCACAAGGTTTTATGGTTTGTGCCCTTACCCATGTGTGGTCTTTGATGTCACCAAGCTCCATTTCAAATCGTAGGGTCTAATGTGTTCATACCAGGGAGATATTCAAGTTTTAAGGTCTGCAGAGATGGTTTACTTCATGTCGGGTGGTTTCAAAATTATCTAAGCATAAAAACCCTTGATGTTTTCTATGTCTCTGTCACCTTTTGTTTTAAGAGAAAACCCTGGATGTTTTTGATATTTCACCTCTTCGTAGTTCTTCCCTGGCTTCAACATTTCCTTTATGCGATGTTGCAACTCAGTGGGGCCTAGTTCTTCATGGTTGTTTGGTCACCTAAATTCCAGTTTCCCTTGCAGTTTGTGCCTTAGCTTTCAGGAATCGGGCGAGCGGTTAATGTTCGTTGGGCGGTTAGGCTACATGGTCGGTTAAAGTTCAATCAGGATCTACGATGGTTGTGTTTCCGCAATGAAAAGATGCAAGGAAATTAATCATCACAGAAAAGTGACAGCCGTCGATTGGGTCAAAGTCATGAAAGCCGATATGATAGTGGGTCCTAGTGGGTCTGTGTGTCAGATGTTGTAGTCATGCTCATTCCTGATTGGAAGAAGGTTAGTGATATGGCGGTTGTCAGTAGGGCTAGAGTTTGTATTAAAGTTAAAGGCCTGCCAGTTGTCTATTCATCGTGTGGTTGTCGTGAGGTCTCAAACAGAAAGTGTGAGGTATTTATTCTTCATGGCATTGTGACAGTCGTTGATTTGGTCAAGACTAAAAAGGTAAATTAGGTTGTGGGTCCATGTGCAAGGTTTTACCGATGTGTTTGTTTCTCATTGGCTGAGAGACTAATGATGTGGCCAAAGACTTTTTAGGGCCTAGTTGACTATTGCGATGATTTATGAGAACCACCTGATTTGCCGAGAAATGATGAAAATCAACGGTTATGTTTTGAACTTGACAAATTAACCATTGTCAGTCAAAATTTGAATTTAAATACAGGGCTTTGCAAAAAATAAAAGAAATAATGTGCCAGAACATATGCGATCTAATTTTCTTCTGCATGAGTCATAAATATGGAGTTTTGTAGTTGAAAGTAGGGTGAGCTCCAAGATGGTTGAGCTAGATATGATCAAATTTTGTTTGCTGCCTCGGGTTTCATATTTTGTAGGTGGTTGTTTCTAGACACAAAAATTATGTGTTAGACCAAGTGGTCAATGATATCTTCTCTAGTATGCAGAGGTAGCTGAGATATTTTGTGGTAATGAATGCTTTCCGCATGGATAATAAGATCATGCCCAGCTTTGCAGTTTTGATTGCTCGAGTTTCTAGAATGTAAAGATATTAGATTTGTCTCTGATATTTTTGATAGAATTAGGATTACTCCTTTGTGACTTTTGCAATAAATGGTTTCTTGATTTCATGTTGTAGTGGTTGGCAATGTTGCCCTAATTATGTCCTAAATGACCCTAAGCTTGTAGCAATCCTTGTTCTTATAAAAGGATTCCCAAGGTCATTTAGAAGAGGTTCTAAATTCTCTAAAAAATTTTTAGAGTTGGTTCCAAGAGTTCTTTCTAAGGGTTGAAAGAGAGAATCACGTGCAAGAGACCAAAGATAGACTTAGTTCTATAGGCTTGCATTTAGGATTGAGAGAAGAGCTCTATAACCTCTCTGTTGTACAAAAATCTTAATGAATCCATAGTGTTCTTATCTTTTGTGGTATATTTTATGTTCAGTTATTCACTCTTGTATTAGTTTATGACAAACTTGTATAAGGATAGAAAATTTTCTTTGAACCTTGTCTCCTATTTACTGATTTGTAATTTCTTATTATCTTGTGAGTTTATGACCTCAAGATCAATAATTGCAGACATAAGTGTTGTATGTTTTGATATGTTTTGGCTATTAACTTGAAAATTTAAATAAATGCCCGATGTAACCTAATAGAATTGTAGAACATTAAGGAGGATATAGGTGAGTAGTGAGGTTCTCATCTGATTATCATTTATTAAGTGAATGATAGAATCAACAATACAGTGAGGAATTATTTCTGAATATTCCCAATGGATAAGGGACTGATCACAGACACTTTGTCTAATAGATGTTCTTTCTTGTCTAACACTTCTACCCTAAGACAAACAAATCAAATTCTAAATCTTATAAGTCAGAAGTTGTGGATTAAATAGATAAATCCCTTGCTTTATATGTGAATAACTTGATAGTGTGTTTAGCTTCACATCCTATCTCTTTTTTTCATAAATAACAAGAATTTTTATGGGCATATCTACTTTGTGAGGATTAGTGGAAAAAGGTGAAATTAAGTAATCCTAATCCTAGGTTCACCTGCCTGAATTCTACAGAGTTCAAAGTGTAGAAAGCCTTAGTGCTTTGTTCATTGGTCCTTGTTCTTGTATGAATGTACTGATTGTGGGAAGTAAGCTACCCCATAGGTATATCTGTGGACTAATAAAGGTAGTTAAAATCTTGCTAAATCAAGAGCCAACAAGATGGTGACTCTACTGGGGAATAGAGATGATATAGCCATGATAAATCTAGTTTAAAGATCTTTGGTGTTACAAGTTTGTGTTGAAATAATGCAAGTACATGTTGAGCTAGACTCCTAGCTGACTTATTTATGTTATCCAGTATTCACCATTAGAGGGTAAAGTCAGAATCTAAAGGTTTTACATCTTCACATTAAGTGTGAGTGGCGACTCTGAGAAATCTCTGTAGTAGTGCTGAGAAAATTAAAATATCAAAATATGGCTCAAATAATTACTAGAGCTATGATGAGAGATCATCTTGATGATAGGCTTGAGAGTGGGCTCCCAAGTACTTCTAGGGCTCATCATCCAAGGGATGATAGGAATGTTGAAAACATGCCTCAAGCATGGAAACAAAATAATACAAATAGAAATAATCAAACCCACCCCAGTCAAGATGATAATACATCAGAATATGAAGAGGTGGTGGATTTGGGAGTAGGTCAGTATGAGGACTATGATTCTCCTTTGGAGGGAGGGGAAAGAAGATCACAATATGATAATGGAATGAACTCAAGTAAAAGTTTTGAAAATAATAGAAGGTCAAGAAGCAAAAGTAGAAGCAGACAAGATTTTTATCCTCCTTTTACCCTTGGTTCCTCAGTACCTCAAGGCCTTCATATCACATAGGAAAGGAAAGATACCATTCATAATGAAGATTCAAATTCTAAAACAACTCTCCCATAATCTGAGGACATCTTTGAAGAAGTTCACAAGTTGGAAAAAAGAGCCCAAGAATTAGTTGCTATTAGACAAAAAAATGAAAAATAAAGGGAGGACCAAATAAGGCAAGCTATGATAAGAGCAAAGCAATTGAAGAGGCAAATATCGACTATGGAAGTAATAAATTTTGTCCCAGTCATTCAAGGAATAGGGGAACAACCTGTTGTTCAAAGAATATATCAGGAAAGAAAGGATAGGGATGCTGGAAAACAAAAGGCAGTTGGGATAATAATTAATGAACCTATAAATGATAAAGATCCTTTGAATAGAGTATCAAGGTTAGAAGTTGATCTTGAAAATACTAGAAGAAAGAATGAAATAGTTGCTAAGGAACTTGAGAAAGCAGAACTTGAAGTTGCTGCTTTAGAAATGAAGAAGAAGATAAGCTTTCTCAAAGAGTCCTCAGGACCTTCAAATGCTATGCTTGGTGCTAACTCTAGAGGCCATGATGATCAGGGTGCTACTATCAGACCAGTGGGTGTTACAAATGTTGCTGATACATCTAATAAAGCACCAACTTCTCAGGATAATGGATCATTGCAAAGAAGATTGATTCATATGGAAAGGTACATGAAACTTCTTTTTATTAACATCCCTGGTTATTCTAATTTGATTGCTAAGAAAATTAGAGGAAAAATTCCTAAGTTTGCTGGCAATGATGTTGTTACATGTGAGCAACATCTAAAAAATTTCATAGATATAATAGATGATTATGAAATAGAACATGAAGATGTCATTATGAAATTATTTGTTCAATCATTAGTTGAAGATGCTAGAGATTGGTTTAGAGGACTCCCATGTGACTGCACTGGCTCTTGGGATGATTTTAGAAATTTTTTTAAGGACTAGTACGGTGATAAAATAAATGAAGGTTTTATGTTGAATGAATTCAACAATATTAAGAAAAATCCAAATGAGGAGGTCTTTGAGTTCAATGTTAGATTTCAAAAAGCAATGCATAAACTGTTCCAAGTTATCAGATTAGATGAGAAAGTTTTCTTGGCAACATATCTTAATGCTTATGATGCAAAAATGGGTTACCTACTTAGAGATAAAAATATAAGAACCATCAAGGAAGCCCAAAGATTGGCTGTGAATATTGAAAGTAACATAAGGGTTTTAGGAAAACTAGGTAGGAGAGAGGACCCTAAACCTCCTAGGTTCGAAAAGAAAGAATTAGATAAGGCCTCTAATGTGAAGCCTAGGGAGGAGGACAATTTAAAAAAAAATTGAATGCTCTAAAGGATTTGAAACCTGGTCAAAATAATAACAGGCCACAAAATGATGGTAAGCTTCCTTTTAAAAACTTTGATAGGCAACCTAGGTTGTAGAATTTTCCTTACAACACCCAATGGAAGGATGGAAGGATGGAAGGCTTACAATCCCAGAGAGAAAGGGAAAACCAAATGATAAGACCCATGATCCTTTGCAAAGACATTCTGTTAACATGATAGATGATGTTCCATGGTGCATAGTTTTCCAGTCCCCACATGATCCTGATTATTGTGCAATTGCCCAAAGTATGACTACAAATGAAGAGCAAGAGGGGGAGAAAGATGAATCCTATGATGACCGGGGTTGTGCCATTAAAATTTCACATCTATGGGAAGAATTAGATTCTACAAAAGAAGATGAAAACCAAGATGCATCATATACTCAGTGCATAAATGAGGTATATCATCAACAAGTCTTATCTGATGAGGAGAAAGATAATGAAAATATAGTTTGCAACACAAAGGAGGGTGATGACCCTTTTGCATTTAGGAGGCCTTTTGATAAAGAGATAGCTCAAATCACTATTGACATGGTTACTCAGGCTAGGGGTAATTATGTTTTGAGGAATAGGACAATTGGTAATGCTGATGGTAGACCAGCAAGCATGTTTGTTAAGAAAAATCATGAAGGTACTAAGCAAGTGCAAGATGAAAATAAGGAACCAAATAATGTCAGAAGATGGAAATATATTCCAAGGAGGGAAAGAATTGTCTAAATATACACCTATTGATATGAGTCAATTGTTATCCCACATAATAGTTAAAGTTCCACTAATGGAGATGATGAGAATAAGTGAGCACAAAAAGAAGGCCCTCACATGGATAAATGGTGTTCTTTCAACAAGCATTCAAAAGGCAGATAAGTCTAAACAAAAGGGGAATGATATTGAAGAAATTGTTTCAAAAATACCCTAGATTTACCTAGATACAAATGTTGTCAGTACTACTATGGGAACCGTTGATCCTTTTTTCTTAACATTGGTTATAAATGGAAAAATGTTAAAAAACTGCATGATAGATTATGGAGCATCCAATATAGTTATGCCTGCTGAGGTCATGAGAACAATGGGACTTCAAGTGGACACTCCTCAGGGGAGATGTTAGGCCATGGATTCTAGAGAGGTACATGTCATTGGTACAATTAGGGCCTTTCCCTACAAACTTGCAGCTTATCCTGATGGACAATTAATAATGAGTGTGCTAGTTGTTGACATATCTCCTCAATATGGGATGTTGTTGTCAAGAAAGTGGAGTGCAGCAATGGGAGGTAGTATACAGTGTGACTTATCTTTTGCAACTTTCAAAATTTCTGGTCAAAGTGTTAAGGTATCCAAGGAAAACAGAACTCCACATATGATTGAAGAGGAGACACAAAATGATAATATGAGTTGTTTCCTTGACATTGATATCAATTCTTTTAAAGTACAGAGCCCAAAGGTTGAAGGAAAAGATGAACCTTCATTATTATCTGACGACAAAGAAAATTTTACAGATCAAAATGGTCTATGGACCATGTACTTCAATGGTGCAAACTCTAAGGAGGGATTTGGTGTAGGTGTATTGTTAATTGCTCCTATTGGAAAAACATTCAAGTATTCATTTACTTTGATGTTTCCTTATACAAAAAACACTACAGAGTATGAAGCTCTATTAATAAGACTAAGATTGGTCTCAAAACACAAAATTAGAAACATTAGAGTGATTGGAGATTCAGAACTTGTGATATCTCCAATAAGATCCAAGTATGCTTCAAAGAATGATGTACTCAAAAGGTACAGAAATGTAGTTTGGGATGAGATAGAGGGTTTTAATGCTTTTGGTATTGAATGGATGGACATAAGTAAAAAAAAAATGGATGACTTGCAACCATTGCCTTAAAACCAAAGGATATTACGTTTACTAGAATTTCCAAGATAGAAACTCAATATAGACCTTCTATACCAGATAATGTTTAGAATTGGTAGATATTTGAAGATGATTGTGACATCTTGAAGTTTTTACATTCTAAGGCTGACCTTGAAGATAGAGAATTGAATTTCATTGGGTGTGTGGAAACTTTAGGTGGCAAGCATACCATCCTTGGTAAGGAAGTCTTGTAGTTAAAAATGAGCAGGGTCCCAAAGGGTTTGGTTGTTCTTGAGAGCATTTGATAACAATGACAGGTTCCTTTCAATAAAAGGTATTGATAAGCCATAAAACTTGGAGGAAATTAATTTAGGGACAGTTGACACTCCAAAAAATGTATATATTGGAGGAAAGCTATCTCCCAGGATAAGAAAGTCCCTGATTGATCTTCTTAGGAAATATAGACATGTTTTTGCATGGTCTTATGATGATTTAAAAGCTTATAAACAAGATTTGTTTCAACATGAAGTACCCTTGAAGGAAGGAACAAAACCTTTCAGACAAAAATTAAGACCCATGAATCCTAGTTTGGCACCAAAAATGCAAGAAGAATTATAAAGGATGAGTGATGCAGACATCATTAAACCTATTAGGCATTCTACTTGGGTATCCAACTTGGTCCCAGTAAGGAAGAAGAATGGAGGGATTAGGCTTTGTGTTGACTTCAGGAATTTGAATATGCATTCATTAAAAGATAATCATGGATTGCCAAATATGGAAGCCATGTTACAAAGAGTCACTGGTTTAGAGCTAATGTCTATGATGGATGGGTTTTCAGGATATAACCAAGTTATTGTCAAGGATACTGAACAATTTAAAACTGCATTTACTACTCCGTGAGGTACATATGTGTATGTCAAAATGCCTTTTGGTTTGATAAATGTTGGAGCTACTTTTCAAAGAGCCATGGATGTGGCATTTGCAGATTTCATCAACAAGTTTCTTGTGATATATCAGGATGACCTTACAGCCTACTCAACAAAAGAGGATCGACATTGTGGCCACCTTGTAAAGATTTTTGTAAGAGCTCTTGAGTATGGAGTGTCTTTGAACCCAAAGAAATGTGTTTTTGGGGTAACAGAAGGTAAGCTTCTAGGTCGCATTGTTTCTAAAGATGGTGTTAGAATTGACCCTGAGAGGGTGATTGCAATTAACAAAGTGCCATTACCAAGAAATTCCAAATGAATGCAATCTTTCTTTGGACAGATAAACCTTGTTAGGAGGTTTGTCCCAAATTTTTCTGAGACTAGTTTTCCTATCTCTAAGATGTTAAAAAAGGATGCAAAGATGAACTAGATTGAGGAAGCAAAAAGAGCCTTTTCTAAAATCAAGCAGGCAATCAAGGATGCACTTTTGTTAAGGACACCGGATTTTAGTAAGCCTCTCCAAATTTTTTTTTTGCTTCCTTTCATACTATTGCTGCAGTACTATTGCAAAAGAACTCAGAAGGTTATGAGCAACCCATATCTTTTTCAGCAAGTCTTTACAAGTAGCAAAGTTAAAATATGATATAAATGAGAAATAGGCTTATGCATTAGTTAAAGCTATTAAGAATTTTAGATGCTACTTAGTGGGAGCAACTGTAGTTGCATATGTGCCTAGTGCTACCGTGAAAGACATTTTAGTGCAATAAGAGGTTTCAGGAAGAAGGTGTAGATGGATCAATAGGATCCAAGAATTCAACATTGACATTCAAATCACAAAACTAGTCAGAGGACTAGGATTAGCTAAACTCATGGCCCAAAGAAATCTAGATGCTAATCATATAAATGTTCTTGAAGAAGAACAAAGGCCATATATTTGTGATTTGGATTGTTGTGATTGGTATAAAGATATTGTTGGGTACTTACAAAAAATGGTCCTTCCTCCTAAAATGGATGATAATAAAAAGAGGACTGTAAAATTGCATGCTTTAAGGTATGTAATTCTTAAAGGTGAATTATGGTGGAGAAGCAATGAGGGTGTTTTGCTCAAGTGTGTTGATCATGAAAAAGATAAACACTTGTTACAGGTGATGCATAAGGGTGTGTGTGGTGGCCATTACATGGCTAATACAACTTCACATAAGATATTAAGGTCTAGCTTTTGGTGGCCTACAATTTTTAAAGATGCATATTTGCTTGTCAAGAAGTGCGGTGCCTGCTAGAGATTTACAGAAAAGTTGAAATTCAGTGGTAATTCTCCTTTGAGACTTGTTGCAGTAATGGACCCTTTTCAGAAGTGGGGTATGGATTTTATTGGAGAGATCCCAAACAAATAAAGTGGTGGTCATTCATACATTCTGGTGGCCATTGATTATTTTACTAAGTGGGTGGAAGCAATTCCCACTAGAAGGGCTACTAGTAAGGTGGTGACTGATTTTATGATGCAAAATATCTTGATCAAGTTTGGATGTCCCAAGACAATAGTAGTTGACAATGCAATGTGTTTTAGGTCTGAAGAATTTGGTGTTTTCTATTAGCTATATGGGATTCAGGTCTCATACTCATCCCCTTATCACCCCCAGGGTAACAGTCAGGTAGAATCAAGTAACAAGAGCTTGATAAATTTTTTGAGAAGAGTTATGGATAAAAACAAGAAATCATGGGATTCCAAGTTACTTTTGGCCTTGTGGGCTGATAGAGTGACAATAAAAAGGGCAAATGGTTGTGCTCCTTTTGATTTGGTATATGGAATTCATGCAAGGTTACCACAAAACAATCTATTGCAGATGTACAAGTTCATCCAAATATATGATGATGATTTGGATAATGAAATGAGGATCAGGTTGGATGATTTGATATAGTTGGATGAATCAAGAAGAGAAGCTCATAACAAAAATATCAACTTACAGCTACAATATAAGAGCTTGTATGACAAAAGGACTATAGTAAGAAATTTTGATATTAATGATTTAGTTCTGATGTGGAATTCCAGATTGGAAGATAGGGGTAAGCATAGTAAATTTGACCCAATATGGTTGGGACTCTATCTCATTGATGCCAAATGGGGATTTGATTCCTATATTTTGAAGGATTTGGTTGGAAATGCTTTGGAATTGCCAGTTCATGGACAATTTCTAAAATTGTACTTTTCATAAGGAACTCTCTTTCATCCATGAACAATAAGTTAGTTTTCCCTTTTTGTAGAGTGTTTCCTTTCTCATTTTCCTATCTTCACTTTCTTTTTGAGGGGTTCCTTGCAAATTTTGTCCAATTGGTGGTCTGCTCTCCCAATGATTCTAAATTCTTGCATGGGCACAAGTTACCCATCATCCCTAGATAGAGCCAATGTTAGACCATTTTCATGACAATGTAAAATCCTTTGAAAATGGCCTATTTTTATCGTGTACCCTGGAAAGTTCCATGCCATGCCTGCAAGCTTATTTCAATTAGCACAAAAAATTCACAAGGTTTTATGGCTTGTGCCCTTACCCATGTGTGGTCTTTGATGTCACCAAGCTCTATTTCAAATCACAGGGTCTAATGTGTTCATACCAGGGAGATATTCAAGTTTTAAGGTTTGTAGAGATGGTTTACTTCATGTCAGATGGTTTCAAAATTATCTAAGCATAAAAACCTTTGATATTTTCTATGTCTCTGTCGACTTTTGTTTTAAGAGAAAACCCTAGATGTTTCTGATATTTCACCTCTTCATAGTTCTTCCCTGACATTAGCATTTCCTATATGCAATGTTGTGACTCAGTGGGGGCTAGTTCTTCATGGTTGTTTGGTCGCCTGATTTCTAGCTTCCCTTGAAGTTTATGCCTTAGCTTTCAGTGATCAAGTGAGCAGTTAATATTCCTTTGGCGGTTAGGCTACATGGTCAGTTAAAGTTTAGTCAGGATCTACGATGGTTGTGTTTCCACAATGAAAAGATGCAAGGAAATTAATCATCATGGAAAAGAGACATCCGTCGATTGGGTCAAAGTCATGAAAGCCAATAGGATAGTGGGTCCAG
This sequence comes from Chamaecyparis obtusa, assembly GCA_027943335.1. NCBI lineage: Eukaryota > Viridiplantae > Streptophyta > Pinopsida > Cupressales > Cupressaceae > Chamaecyparis > Chamaecyparis obtusa. The sequence goes on from BSBK01000535.1 coordinate 223,281, forward strand.
GTGGGTCTGCATGTTAGATGTTGCAGTCATGCTCATTCCTGATTGGCCAAAGGTTAGTGATATGGTAGTTGTCAATAGGGCTAGAGTTTGTATTAAAGTTAAAGGCCTGCAAGTTGTCTATTCATTGTGCGGTTGTCGTGATGCCTCAAATATAAAGTGCGAGGTCTTTATTCTTCACGGCATTGCGACAGCCGTCGATTTGGTCAAGACTAAAAAAGGTAAAGTAGGTTTTGGGTCCATGTGCTAGGTTTTGCTAATGTGTTTGTTTCTCATTGGCCAAGAGACTGATGATGTGGCCAAGGACTTTTCAAGGCCCAGTTGACTATTGCGATGATTTATGAGAACCACCTGATATGCCAGGAAATGATGAAAATTGACTGCTATGTTTTGAACTTGACAAAGTAACCATTGTTGGTTGACATTTGAATTTAAATACATGGTTTTGTAGAAAATAAAAGAAATAATGTGCCAGAACATATGCAATCTGATTTCCTTCTTCATGAGTCATAAATATGGAGTTTTGTAGTTGAAAGTCGAGTGAGGTCCAAGATGGTTGAGCCAGATATGATCAAATTTTGTTTGTTGCCTTGGGATTGATATTTTGCAAGTGGTTGTTTTTGGATGTAGTAGTTATGAGTGAGACCAAGTGGTTAATGATTTCTTCTTTGGTATGTAGAGGTAGCTGAGATATTTTGTGGTAATGAATGCTTGCCGCATGGATAATAAGATCATGCCCTGATTTGCAGTTTTAACTACTAGGGTTTCTAGAATGTAAAGATATTAGATTTGTCTCTGATATTTCTGATAGAATTAAGATTACTCCTTTGTGACTTCTACAATAAATGGTTTCCTGATTTCATGCTGCAATGGTTGGCAATGTTGCCCTAATTATGCCCTAAATGACCCTAAGCTTGTAGCAATCCTTGTTCTTATAAAAGCATTCCCAAGGTCATTTAGAAAAGGTTCTGAATTCTCTGCAAAAATTTCAGAGTTGGTTCCAAGAGTTCTTTCTAAGGGTTGAAAGAGAGAATCACTTGCAAGAGACCAAAGATAGACTTAGATCTATAGGCTTGCATTTAGGATTGATAGAAGAGGTCTATAACCTCTCTATTGTACAAAAATCTTAATGAATCCATAGTGTTCTTATCTTTTGTGGTATATTTTATGTTCAGTTAGTCACTCTTGTATCAGTTTGTGACAAACTTGTATAAGCATAGAAAATTTTCTTTGAACCTTTTCTCCTATTTACTAATTTGTAATTTCTTATTATCTTGTGAGTTTATGACCTCAAGATCAATAGCTGCAAACATAAGTGTTGTATGTTTTGATATGTTTTGGCTATTAACTCAAAAATTTAAATAAATGCCTAATGTAACCTAACATAATTGTAGAACATTAAGGAGGATATAGGTGAGTAGTGAGGTTCTCATCTGATTATCATTTATTAAGTGAATGATAGAATCAATAATACAGTGAGGAATTGTTTCTGAATATTCCCAATGGATAAGGGACTGATCACAGACACTTTGTCTAATAGATGTTCTTTCTTGTCTAAGAGTTCTACCCTAAGACAAACAAATCAAATTCTAAAGCTTATAAGTCAGAAGTTCTGGATTAAATAGCTAAAGCCCCTGCTTTATTTGTGAATAACTTGCTAGTGTGTTTAGCTTCACATCCTATGTATTTTTTTCATAAATAACAAGAATTTTTATGGGCATATCTGCTTTGTGAGGATTAGTGGAAAAAGGTGAAATTAAGTGATCCTAATCCTAGGTGCACCCATCTGAATTCTGTAGAGTTCAAAGTGTGGAAAGCCTTAGTGCTTTGTTCATTGGTCCTTGTTCTTGTATGAATGTACTGATTGTGGGAAGTAAGCTACCCCATAGGTATATCTCTACACTAATAAAGGTAGTTAAAATCTTGCTAAATCAAGAGCCAACAACCACCCCCAAAATCTACCCATGCATATAGAGGTCCTAATTCATAAGCGTAGAGTGAAAAGAGTCCTCATTGATGGAGGAGTAGGCCTAAATATTTGTACCCACAACTTGGTAAAAGCCTTAGGATTTTTTAGGGGAGGCTATTCACCCAAAGAAAAATATAACCATAAAATCCTATGATGATGAAGAAAGAGCCTCTAAAGGTGTCATGTTTCTTCCCATTCAAGTTGGTCCAGTGCAAAAGGAGACCATTTTCCAAGTCCTAGACATAAATCTGACTTACAATATTCTATTAGGAAGGTCGTGGATCCATGAAATATAGGCTGTACCTTCAACCTACCATCAATGTCTCAAATTTCCCTATCTAGGATAAGAAGTCATGGTAAGTGGGGATTCTATCCCATTTCAATATTGTAACAACATGAAGCCTATTAATGACTCCTTAGTCCCACATAATGTAGAAGGGTCTATAACTCAAAGAATAGAACAAGGGAAAAGTTCAAAAGATCTTCCATCTTTGAAAGGAAATTAAAAAGAGAAAAATAAATTGTTGTTGAAGATAACCAAAGTCCTACTAACCTAACTACATCAACAAGAGGAAAAGAGAAGGTTAGTGAGGAAAGTGCTCCTGATAAACAGAAAGAAGACCAAGCTAGATCCATTCAAATCTACACCAAAGATGCCCATTATCAAAAGATGGATCATATGATGAATAATTTTGAAAAGCAATGTCAAATCAAACAAAATGGTGTAGGTGAATACTCTTTATCCATGATGGATCTACCTTTATCTCCAAAATCATATGGAAGACCATCTAATCTACCTCATAAGTATAATGATCACATTGTGAGGGAAAACACCTCTTCATCCATGGATGAGGAAGATAATGAAATCCTAAATTCTCTATATAAGGATGAGGAATCAAGTACTCGTGAAAAGTGCATTCAAAATATAAGCATTCCCACTCATCAATATGGAAAAGGATTTCAAATAATGCAGAAAATGGGATATAAAGGACAAGGACCTTTAGGTATGAGAAATGAAGGATTAATAGAACCTGTTGAAATGACATGGAGAGATAGCAAGGAAAAGACTAGATTAGGATACTTAGAATAAGGGTATACTCAAAACAAGTACCCTAGGGTTTATGACCAAATCTTACAACTAGGTTCCCAAAGTGATGAAGATTCAAATAATGGGGAATGGGACTCATTATCAAGTGAGTCATGCCAAGATAAAGAAGTTGATGCCATCCATACCTACACTCCTCGCAAACAAAAAGAACAACTCTCAGAATCAAATCAAAATCAAGCTTCAAGTTCTAGTCAAGTGGTCTTAGATAATGTACCAATTCATGAAATTGAAATAAATCAATGGGTAGGAGAGCCTTATGTCCCAACATGGAGACCTACTATAGATGAATCTAACCCTAGGTTTAATCCAAGATATTTTTACCCAATGAAAATCTTAGAGGATTCTAGTGAGGAAGATTTTGACCCTAGTTCTCTAGAGAATCTTGAAGAAGCACATATCATAGACTTAAAGGATACAATGTTTGAACCTTCAAATGAGGTCATGTCTTTAAAATATATTAAACAAAACCCACCCATAGATCCTTTCTCCCTTATCTATCCAGATCTTATTGAATGGGATTCCATTGAACCTACTACCCTTCCCACATTCATGAATGATAAATTGGTGTCCCAATACCTTAATGCGGTTGAACCTTCTTCTACTAGTGAATATCAAGAAGAAGTGACAAGGGGAAGTATCAATCTCTAAGTTCGGTTAAGAATAAAGAAAGAAAAAAAATGAAAAAATGGAAAGAATCTAATGGTGAAAACCACATTGTGGCAGTATTAGATAAAAAAGAAAAAGAAATAAAGGACATTTCCAATGGTGAAAACCCAATAGAGGCACCTAAGGAAGAGAGATTTGACACTTTACTCGAGCACTATGAAGAAAGATCACCTATCTTGATTGAACCAATAGAGAAAGTAAATATTGGCTCAGAATTAGAACTGAGGATTATACACCTAGCAACATCCCTATCAAATGAGGAAAGAAAGGATTTCATAAAAAATTTCAAAGAAAAATAAACCAATTTTGCATGGTCATATGACGATATGCTTGGATTAGATCTGAATTTAATCATGCATCATTTGAATATCAAAGGAGTAAGACCAATAAAATTTTTTTGAGAAAGATATATTTGCATATAGCTTTACTTGTGAAAGTGGAGTTGGAAAAATTACTAAAAGTAGGGTTCATAAGGGCCATTGATTATGTGGAATGGATTTCAAATATTGTGCTAGTTTCCAAAGTAGATAAATCCATTAGAATTTGCACAGACTTTAGAGAACTTTATTTGGAATGTCCAAAAGATGACTTCCCTCAATCAAGCATAGACGCCATTGTAGACTTAACAATAGGACATTCAATGTTCTCACTTATGGATGGGTTTAGTAATAATCAAATAAAGATATCACCGAAGGATTAGGATAAAAAAACATTTACATGTGCATGGGGGACATTCTTTTGGAATGTTGTGCCTTTTGGTCTAAAGAATACCGGAGAAACTTATCAAAGGGCCATGACGACCATATTTCATGACATGATGCACAAGTTTATGGAAGATTATGTAGATGATATACTTGCTAAATCCCACTCAAGGGAAGACTACCCATCTTGGAGAAGATATTTGTAAGATTGGAGAAATTCAAAGTAAGGTTAAATCCAAGGAAGTGTGCATTTAGAGTTCAATTAGGAAAGCTACTACGGTACATTGTTTCAGCAAAAGGAATAGAGGTAGACCCGTCCAAAGTCAAATCCATCATGGAGATGGGGGCACCTAGAAACATAAGTCAAATGAGATCACTTTAGGGTAGGATTCAATCTATCAGAAGGTTCATCTCCCAATTAGTAGAAAAGTGCCACAATTTTACTCAACTCCTTCACAAAGACACAGTTTTCAAATGGGATGATAAATGTGAAGAAGCCTTCACTTTATTGAAAAAATATCTAATGAAACCTCCAACTTTGATGCCACCAATAAGAGGGAAGCCCTTAATCCTATACATCTCAGCCACAAAACATTCATTAGGGGCACTTTTGGCTGAGGAGGATGAATCAGGAAAGGAAAAGTCCATTTACTATATAAGAAGAACATTGGTGAAGTATGAGTTGAATTATACCTTTATTGAAAGAGCATGTTTGGTTGAAGTTTTTGCTTCCCAAAAGCTATGCCATTATATGTTATCTCATAAAATTTGACTCATTGCAAAGATTGATGGGTTATGGTGTTGAGTGAATTTGACATAGAGTATGTGGACTGAAAGTTTATCAAGGGCCAAGTCATAGTTGATCAATTAGTAGAGTCACATTTACAAGATGAACATCCAATCCAAGTAGAATTTCCAGATTCTGAAATCATAAATGTTGAAGAAAAAACATGGAAATTATATTTTGATGGTTCCTATATACAACATGGATCAGGAGCTGGGATACTTTTGATCACTCCTCAAGGATCTACAATTCCAAAATCATACAAATTGCTATTCCCATGAACAAATAATATAGATGAATATGAAGCATTGGTTATTGGCACAAAGTTGGCATTTGAATGGAAAGTGACAAAGCTACAAATCTATGGAGATTCCCAACTAGTGATCAATCAAATCAATGATGAATATCAAACAAAAGATGACAAGTTGATACCTTACAAGAACATGATTGGGAATCTCAAGAAATGCTTCACTCTCATCACATTTGAGAAAGTACCAAGGGATAAAAATAAGGCAGCAGATGCAATGGCTACTTTAGCATCACTTCTTCAAATACCAGATCAAAGTGCACGATATGAATTCCTGGTAGAAGAAGTTGAGCAACCCACATTTGACCCTACCCATCCTCATACTATTTGTTTATTAATCAGAAATGAATCACTTTGGTATGGAGCCATTTACACCTACTTGAAAGACCAAATCCTACCTATAGACTAAACCAGGAATCAAAAGAAAATATTTATATAACAAGCCCCTCATTATACCTTAATAACTAACATGTTGTATCGAAAGAGTATAGATGGAATTCTTCTAAGATGTCTAGAGAAGGAGGAATCAAACGTAGCCTTACAATAATTCCACGAATGAATTTGTGGGTCACATTCAAACGGGTTAACCCTAGCTAAGAAACTTTTTATGATAGTATATTTTTGGCCTTCTATGGAAAAATATGCTTTTCACTTTGCTAAAACTTGTCATAAATGTTAGTATCATGGGAACTTGATCCACGTTCCAGTACAAGAGTTTCATCCTATGACTACACCTTGGCCATTTTACCAATGGGGTTTGGATTTAATAGGGATGATTTATCCACCATCTTTAAATGGTCATAAATTCATCATTACTGCAACAAAACACTTTCCCAAATGGGTGGAAGCTGTACCCTTATCAATTGCCACAGGAAAGAAAATATCCTTTTTTATATTAAACTACATAATTTTTAGATATGGTGTACCTCATGCCATCATAACAAAGAGCGCCAAAAATTTCAAGAACTATATACTAAATTTCACATGTTACATCACTCATCTTTAATATACTACCCCTAAGGTAATGGGAAAGCAAAAGCAACAAACAAGAGCATCTTAAAGATATTGAAGAGAACAGTGGATAATTTAGGTAGAGATTAGCACATTCAAATAAACCCAACTCTATGGGCTTATAGGACAAGTATTAGAATTCCAACATGAGCTACACCATTTTCCTTAGTTTTTAGAGAAGACACAGTTTTACCTTTAGAGGTAGAAATTCCATCTTTAAGAGTATCCTTACATGGTTTGATAAGTGAAGAAGATTATAGAGTTGCTAGGTTACAAGAACTAGAATTACTGGATGAAAAACAATAACAAACTTTCAATTATTTGAAAGTATCAGAATCAAATGTCAAGGACCAATAACAAGCATATCAAATCAAGGACATTCCAAACAGGTGACTTAGTTTTGAGAGAAAATCCCAAGAATCAAGCAGAAAGGGGAAGAAAGGAAAATGGGAAGAAAAATGTTTAGGACCTTTTGTGATCACTTTGTCTTTTGGGACATGCACCTATAAATTAGCTAATTGTGATGGAGAAGAATTACAAGACCCTATCAATAGTATTCACCTAAAGTGGTTCTACACATGAGACAGATAAAAGGGTATAAAGAAAAGAGTATCAGAAATATCAGATGAAAGAACATCCTATTTATCGTACATAGTCAAAAGAGATCTGGAAAATTCCAAAAACATTAAAAAATAGAAAAAAGAAAACAAATAAGAAATGTAGAAAAGATAAAAAAGTAGTAGAAAATTGAGCATAAAGAAAGCCAAAAACATTCAGAAATGATCCTCAAAAAGATGTTGTATTGGTGAAAAACTAGCAAATAGGCACCTTAATGATATGGAACCACACAAAAAATTGAAAAAAGAGAAAATAGGAAAAACACAAGAAAAGAGAAAAAGTACCTTGGTGAAAACCTAGCAAATAGGCACCTTGGTAGAAAAAAAAGGAAAAAAAGCTTTAAAAACAAAAAAAGAGAGCAAATCCATGCCATCAATAAAAACCTAGTAAACAGGAGCCATTGAAAGTCCAATTTAGTCTCATACCTAGTGGTCATCTTTGTAAATATTGCATTTGCTAGCATTTTTTACATATTACATAATAAAACCCCACAATTGCATTTGCAAGTACCTAAAGGTTTCATCACTAATCCAATTTGCAAATTGTCCCAAGTCCCAAAAATGCAATCACATCAATATGGTGGTAATCTACTCTAAAGGAGGTGTTGGTGCTCAAAAATGCTAGACCATTTTGAGGCCAACTGACAGGCACAACAAGTGCCTCTGCAATTCTAGCTTGATTTAGCCAAGGCTGGTAGGCCTGAATCAAATGTGCTTCCTAACTGTACAAGCATGTGCATAAACAAAAGAATATCCCTCCAAAGGGGTTAATAATCCTTGGAGGAAAAACAACCTAATATCCTAATTTTCAGATAACTTGAAATCTAAACTAAGGCTAGAAAGTAATGCTAAACCTAATTGAATGCTTTGAAAAGAAGATAACAAATAGGATATGTAAAATGAAACTAAAGGAATAGGATGCCAAAACTAGCAAAAAATGATTAGATGACCAAATTCCATTTATAAATAAGACCAGTGCCTATTTCACCTTAGGCAATGGAGTCAATCCAATCCTCAACCCTACATACAACCTTAGAGACAGTTTTGCATTTCAAAGCAAATTGGAAGGATTTGATTCAGAGGACAATTTTCAAAATATTGAAACATACATCAAATTTTGAAGACAAGTCATAAAAAACTCATCACTTTGATTTGCATTCAAATGTGTGTGAACTATTGCAGACAATTAACTGAATTTAACTCCTTAAATGACAACCCAATTGACTTTGGCCACAAATCAAAAGGATTCTTAACCATGCTAAATGAGCAGACCAATTAATAAATCAAAATATAATAAGATCACACAACATTTTAAAAGATCACAATAAAGAAATCAAAATTGATTTATCCAAGGGACTAGTTGAGGGAATTGAAAACCAATGCATAGATGGAAAACAAAAACAACTTATCTTTTATTGATATTGAAAAATTGGTACACCAGAATCCATGTTGCAATTTTTGAACAATCCAATCGTATGAAAATTGAAATTCTTGTCATTGTCTTGTCTCTCTTTACATTTTACATTATGTATATATACATTTTTGAGTGGCTTTCACACCTCTTTAGGGTGAAAAGACACACCCTTATTACAAATTGTTTTGAAAAAATGATAAACTAACTAAAAAATAACTACCTAACTTTCGGATTTGGGCTTGGTTGAAAAACCAAAACCCCTCATGGAAAGCTAAGATTTTTAGTGGAGATAGGAAATTTGATTTCCCGAACTGGGTCTTTTTTAGATTTTTAAAATTCGACCATCTTCTTCCTCTTTCAACATCATCTTTGCAGCAGGTCAAAATTCCAGCATTTTCTGAAGGCATTGATCATAGGATTTTGATTGTTCTTGTCACAGAGGTTCCTTCCATAATATCTCAACTTTTTAATTGAAAATTAATGTAATATTTTATCCCATTTCATTTACTCCATCATTAATTATTGGGCATGGAGTTTAAGAGGCCATTTTTTAGGGTTTTATCACTATATAGGACTCCAAATTTTGCCCAAAATTTAGAGCTCCAATAGGCTCTTTCTAGGGACGTATGCTCCATTTGAGCATAGTGAGATTCTAGCTATCTCTAGAGAAGTAGACCAAGTATCCATACTAATCTGATGCGAAGTAAAATTTGGTGGCCCCAGGCCCCCCAAAATTGAACATTGATCCTTTCCTCTATCAAACCCTTGATTTTGATCACGTAACACTTTTAACCTTCCTGCTTTACACATGTCATCCTTATAGACAATTCTCACCACTTCATCAATACAATCTTTGGCATCCAATCTATATTCAGCCCTTGAGAAATCATCAGGTCCGTTGTAATCCTTGTTGAATAGAAGATTTTGGTTAATCATACAAACCTCTAGGTTAGTCTTCTTTTTTCGAATACCTTCTTATTCACAATTTGTCCCATCTCTATATTTTGGATATTTTTTCCTCTCACCAAAAATCTTTGAGAATAGCTTATCTTCAAGAAGTACAAACTCTTTCTCACCAAGAGTTTGATCAACTAGGACATTTCTAAAATTTTTAGAACTATGCTTCAACACATTCTCTTCATCATGTCTAGCTAATTCCATCACATCTTCATATGTTTGGTGTACCTCTAGCTCAAAGGATGAACTCCAAGATATCTCACCCTCTGAATGCACTTCATGAGTTTCATCAAATTTAAAATTAGGACTGTTATCTTCATTATAATGCTGATAGATTCCATTGCATAAATGATCCTCTTCAAACAATGGATTTGATAACACAGAGAAATCAGACATATATTCATCTACTTCCTCTTCAAACAATGGATTCAAGAACATGGAGAATTCAGACATACATTCATGAGAATTTTCATTTGGATCATCAAGTTTTTCATCAATAAGACTAACATCTTCATTGACATTATCTCCTAAAACTTCCTCCTGTTCATGCAGTTCTATTTCATCTCCACAATTTTATTTCTCTTGAATATGGGCTGATCCATCTACCTCCTTACCATGGTGGATTGAGAAAAAATTTGGACCATTCTTCTCAATGTGTCTTTGGTATTCTATGTCTAATAAAGCTGAAATTTATCTTGTATTGAGAAGGTTTTCTTCCTCATCATCATGGTCAGTGATACATGTTTCCATACACATCTCATCATGTGGAAATTCTTCCTCATCATGATTTGACTTCTCTTGTTGATCTAAATCTAAAATACCACAGGTTATTGTGCCTCTTTTGTAACTTTGTCATTTTATTCCATTAGATCTTCTTGTGCAATTTCAAGAATAAGCTTTAGTTGCTCACAAGTTACTCCTAAACTGTATATTTTGTTTGAAAAACTTGGCCTAATATCAGGAGGTATTTTATGAAAAATATCCATCATCCTCATAAACAAACTCACCTAATTTTCATTATCATATCATTCTAAAGTAATAAATGCATCCAAGGGAGACATACATGATTCATCCCTGTCATGGAATGCATCAAGGAACCATTGTTCAAACTACATCCATGATGAAATGCATTATGTAGGTAATGATTCATTTTTTTCCCTTGCATTATTCTTTAGTGACCATGCAAACAACTTCATGGCATCATCTTCTGTATGGATCTCATAATTATCAAGGAATATATGAAACACATCCAAATGATCAAGAGTTGGTTCATCATAATCTCCATAAAATTCAGGAACCCTCTGTGAAAGTTGTGAAAACAATTCATTAGAGCTGCATTGAAACCTTCTAAGATCTAAAGGTCTGGTATCAACGGGAATCAAAAACCTTTTGAAAATTTCTTTAAAAGGAAAATTTATCATCCCTTCTAGGCTATCTTCCTATCTCCTTCTAAGTTTTCTCCCTTAGTAGAGTCACTGACTGAAATTCTTTGTTCAATAGAGTCGCCACCTTCTTCATAAGAAGGATAAAAACATATAAATAATTCTGAGTTCTATTTCCAGTAGAGTCTCACAACTGTAACCAAAGATTCTGCAAACATCTTTTACTGATAGCATCCCCAACAGAGTCACCAATTTGTTGGTGCTAAAAAATGCTGGACCATTTTGAGGCCAACTGACAGGCACAATAAATGCCTCTGCAATTCTGGTTCGATCGAACCAAGGCTGGTAGGCCTAAATCGAGTATGCTGTCTAACTGCACAAGCACGTGCATAAAGAACAAAAATTCCTTCCAAAGGGGTTAATGATCCTTGGAAGAAACAACAACCTAATATACTAATTGTCAGAAATGTTCCAAATCTAAACTAAAGGCTAGAAAGTAATGCTAAACCTAATTGAATGCTTTGTAAACAAGATAATAAATAAGATATGAAATGTAAATCACAGAGGAATAAAAATTATAATTTCAAATGAATGAATAGACCAGTGCCTGATACCAAATTGAAAATAGAGTCAGATACATTCAATACTACATGTAACTAGAGATAGTTTTAAGATAACTCGTTTATGTAAAATGAGACCATCACCCTACAAGCTTCTATTGAAATAAAATTTACAACAATTTATACAATAGGTCCTATGGTTTTTAACTCAACTTAAGAGCCCGAAAGGAAACAATAACAGGTTCTTAGACCATGCTACCATTATTCAAATTGTAAAAATTAGTCATAAATAAATGCATGAAATAGAAAACACAGTAGGATACCCTGGCTAAAGAGTAATCCAAGAAACCAATTGAACATAAAAACTATATAATCAATAGGGTATAAACATTTATCAGATATCCATGCATAAGATCTTGAGACATTAAATTCCAGTCCGTGAGAAGGTAGATTTTTCGTAGTGATTCATTGTATCCTTTTGTTTACAACTGATTGATTATAAATATGAATCTCAATGGTTTCCTATGAAAGGACATGCCCTTTCATAGGACCTAATTATTCAACTACCCTAAAAACAAACGATAATGGTTGTTAAGATAAATATTTCCCGTACAAATATAATAATTTATTGTTCTTTGGTGTTCTGTGCATAATAATCTGATATTTAATTTCCCGCACAAAAACACCTATCATTAGATAGTCATAAAACCTAAATTAAAAAATCATCATATTTATAATGTATTACGTTTTTATAAAGACCACTATCATTCATTTATTAATTACTAATAAACTCATGCAATAATCTATAAATGTATTTTGATAAATAAAGTGGAGCATAAAAATTAAACATTAGTCATAAGTTGCCCATATTAATTATCAAAACAGAGGAAATTTTATTAATAAGACAATACTTAAAACATTTATAAATTATGAGCTTGTGTTTAGAATTTTACTTTTATATTCAAAATAAGACATAATGCATTTATATTAAAATATATTCATTTCACAAACATAATGCAATAGAAATATTTTAAAAACATTAGGGTAGAGAGTTTTATAATTCACCCTTAAAAGGGGGCATTTACCCTAAATTTATAATAATATTTAAATAATTTCACATAGGGCAAGTACATTGTTTTTACAAAATAGCCACCCTAATATTACAAAATATTTCTAATGTAAAATAATGCTACAACCAATATATATATAAATACATATAGTTTTGAAAATCTAAAATAATCTCACCTTCTAAATAAAAATTCTAAAATGTACATATTAATAAAACACTTAATTTACAAAATGAAAAGTCAAAATCAAATTAAAGAAAGGTAAAATCATTAATACCCACTTTACCCTAATAGATTGTCCTTTTTTAAAAATAAAAATATAAGAGAGTAAAGTGAAAAGTTACTTTTAGGTATTTGAAACTAAAAGGTTAATGGCAATTAACATAATTTTCAAACCCTATGGACAACGATAATTTCACCAAAATAAATATATTTATACTTTTCACTTTAGGGTTTTTAGGGTACTTTGAAATGAAACACTAAGGCCCCGTTTGTTTGCGGAATTGGAATTTGGCACAAAAGCTTATTATCTCATAATAAGGTTTTGATATCCTGATTTTGTATATTCGGAATATGTTTTGGACTGTTTGGTTGACCGGGAAGATGGATGAGACAATCCATCTTCTGCGTTTGGTTGCCATTTTTGAAATTAGAATTGGAAGATAGAAATTCCTCTTTATGTGTTTGGTTTGCAATTTCAAATTAGAATTGGAAGATAGAAATTCATCTTCTCTGTTTGGTTCTACATTTTGAATTTGAATTAAGATTTAATTTTTAATTTGATATTTTATTATTTTAGTCCATTTGATATTTTAGTCCATTGGATCCATTTTTTATGTATTACATTTTTATGTACTAAATCATAAATAAAATTTAATATATTTTTTCCAATTCTGTGAACAAAAAACTTAAATAAGTTATTATTTTGGTCCATTTTTTATGTATATTTTTTTATATTAATTTAAATTTTTATGTAGTAAACCATAAAGAAAATTTAATATATTTTTTTCAATATCATAACAAAAAAAATAAACAATATTATACATTAACAAAAACAATAAACTTGACTTTAACAAAATTTAATATTTTTTTTCAATACATTAACAAAAAAATAAACAATAGTATACATTAACAAAAACAATATTGAACAATAAACTTAACTTTTTTCAATAATTTTATACATTATCATAAACAATATTATAACAAAAAATAATAATAATAACATTGCTCATATCACATCAAAATATAAATAAGTTATCTAGTCCACATATATATCTATCTCCAAAAAATTATCAAACTAAGTAGTAAGATGATCAAACTAAATAGAATGATTGTTGCACAAAGAAGACGTCGTAAAAACAAGATTTCAGCTTTGGATGTAGCCTCCGCTTTTGCCATAGTTTTCTCTAGTCTTTTACAATTCTTGCACTCGTCATCTACAACAGGTCTGTGTGTACAATGTACTGATGATGTAGACAACGACGGGGTGTCATTGACCCATCGGAAGTAACCGCATCCAGCTCCATCCTACAATACAAATAAGTTAGTCTCGCTATAATGACTAATATTTATTATTTGTAAATATTTAAATATTGTGCATTTAACAACCTTATAGAAGTTTTTACATCCCCAAAATTTACGGCCTGGATTCTCCTCTGTCTGTGACTTCCTCAACACACAATGCAATCCATCACCACAGTCACACATAGGAGCATTCCTCGTAGCCATCAGCACTATATCAAGCAAAAATTTGTTCATTCATATTAATTTTGTTCGCTATAACAACATGAATATATTATATGGGTACAAATTACTGAAGTTATGCAAAAAATATAATGACACAACTATAACATCAGATATAACAATATCCATTAACTGGGTGGTGGTGTGAAAACACACCGTTAAATAAAAAAGCACAAGTAGATCCACCGTCTGCGCCCTTATGCCCCACATTCGATGATCAATCCTGCATCTCCAAAGTAAACATGATACAAAAACTAAAACCTGTTCATTTTTTAATGGAATACACCAAGGAGTACCATCAGAAATTTTGACTGTTTACAAACATGTACAGTAAACAATCATCAGATAGCTCATTTTTTTTATCAACATATGTGGATATTTTTTGCATCGATATTTGAAATACCTTCTTGGTTCAATTGTGTAGATAGTTTTTGATCACACTCTGTGATTCATCATCGGGATTGCAAGAGATAGTTTGAGACCAAAATGATTGCAATAGATCAAAATGGACTTTTCTTTCAGTTATTTTTATCTCTTCCATCCCCACGAAGGATCACAGAGTGTGACCGTAAAATATCTACAAAATCAAATCCAGAAGCTATTTCAAACATATTTAATGTCAGCGTATGTGTAGTCTCACTTTATCATGTGTAGTCTCAAAACTATCCATTTCTATTTCTGTACCTATCACATGGGCTTTTAAAATGAATAAAAAATGAAAAAAAATTGAAGATGATATAGAGCATTAAACAAAGTAGAATAATTTAACTTAATTTTGTAATGCGACAATAATAACAAGATGGTTAATACATACAAAATCATGAACAAGACAATTGTCTACCAAAACACATCTATAAAATCATGTCTGAAGAACTAGAAATGGATAGTTAAGAGACTACATCTTAACAATACATTAAATGAAGCATTCATCATGTCGTACTCCTTCGTGTATTCCACTTAAAAACAAATGCAAGCTAATATGTCTAAAAGCACTCGAAATTCAAAAGACGAGAGAAACAAGGTTTCCTAAAACTGGAGAGAAGAATAAAAAAATGGAGAGAAAGACAAACACTTTATAAAATTAAGTATAAATTGACAAGCACACTCTGTGAAAGCCAACATAATCACTAGCAACACAAAATAATGGAGAGGAAAATGAGCACTATATAAAATGAAGTATAAAATGACAAGCACACTCTATGAAAGCCAACATAATCACTACCAACACAAAATAATGGAGAGGAAAAGGAGCACTATATAAAATGAAGTATAAAATGACAAACACACTCTGTGAAAGCCAACATAACCACTAGCAACACAAAATAATCTTGGCATGGATCCAAGGAATTAACACAATAAAAATATCGGCAGGTACTTACTAGTGGCTCCAACATAAATATCCAATGCTTCCATTTCTCATAAAACTATATTTTGTAAGGTCATAATCGGGTTATCATCTTCATATTCCTGTCATCTTAATAATGGAGATGAACAACAATATCATATTCAGTATCATATTCAACTTATGATACTTAATATGATACTAAATATGATACTGCTTGTGATACTGAATATGATACTGCTTATGATACTAAATATTCAGTATCATAAGCAGTATCATATTCAGCTTATGATACTAAATATGATACTGAATATGATACTACTAATGATACTGAATATTCAGTAGCATATTCAACAATCATATTCATGAACAGTAGTATCATATTTGGTATCATATCCAGCAATCATATTCATGAACAGCAGTAACATATTTAGTATCATATTCATCAATCATGATCATGGACAACACTATCATATTTAGCAATCATATTCATGAACAACAGTATCATATTCAGCTTATGATACTAAATATGATACTTAATATGACGACAATGTTGTTTTCCTCTTTTTTTTGCATGGTAGAAGAAACCCTGTTCTTGGCATGATGACAATGTTGTTTTCCTCTTTTTTCTGCTCTGTTAAAACTGAATATGATACTACTTATGATACTGAATATGATACTACTTATGATACTGAATGTTCAATATCATAAGCAGTATCATATTCAGTATCATAAGCAGTATCATATTTAGTATCATAAGCTAAATATGATACTGAATGTGATACTGCTTATGATACTGAATATTCAGTATCATAAGCAGTATCACATTCAGTATCATATTCAGCTTATGATACTACTGTTCATGACTATGATTGTTGAATATGCTACTGAATATTCAGTATCATAAGCTGAATATGATACTACTTATGATACTGAATATTTAGTATTCAGTATCATAAGCAGTATCATATATTCAATATCATAAGCAGTATCATATTTAGTATCATATTCAGTATGGGCCTATTTGTTTGTCGGAAGATGACAGGAATATGAGGATGATAACCCGATTATGACCCATATCCATCATAAGCAGTATCATATTCAGCTTATGATACTGAATATGATACTGATGTTCATGAATATGATTGCTGAATATGATACTGCTTATGATACTGAATATTCAGTATCATATTCAGCAATCATATTCATGAACAGCAGTATGATATTTTGTATCATATTCATGAACAACACTATCATATTCAGTATCATATTCAGCTTATGATACTGAATATTCAGTATCATATTCAGCAATCATATTTATGAACAACAGTTATTTAAGTTAACACTCTTGAAGAAAGCCTATAGACACATTGATTGTGCAGAGATAAATAATCATTCCACTGCATAGTGATAGTTCCATATGAACAAAATGTCATTCAAGGAACAAAGAAGAAATAATGCAAAATAATGACTAAAGCATTGATTGATGATTTCAAGTTCAAGGTATATTACTATGATATGAGAATAGAAACAAGCTACTATCAATATACTATCTCAATAGTAATCAAGTTTTGTAAAGTTGGGAAGATGAACAATCACCAGTGTAGCCCATCAATAGATGTTGCTAAGAATAAGCCATGATGAAGTGAAAAATCAGTCAATGTGCAAGAAGGACAATGATCAACATATACAACACTTTTGACATCAGTACATAATAAATTAGTCAACATGAAGTATGGAAGATCAAGCACATGTATACATAGAGACTAAAGTAGAAGCATAGGTTTTGGTCATTATATAGTTCAGGAAGTGCATTCAATAGAACGTCAGAGATTGAAAGAGTGTCATCATAACCAAGGTAATTTCTATCAAGGCCATTATATTATTCTTTCACAGAGGAAAGCCACTGATAAGTAGGGAAGAGAACAATTTCAAATTAAGGGATTCTGAAGTTAGTGGTTTGTACAAGCATTTATTCAGTTTCAATTTTGTTTTAATGCAAAAATCTTGATATTGTTTGAGTAAACTATAAAGTTGATACTCTATATGATCAAACAGAAAATCATGAACTGAATCACTCATAAAGTTACTCGATCAGGAAAACCAGATTATATTGATACAGTCATCTCCCTTGTGTCATTGGACACATAAGAAGAATGACCAACATAGATCGACATTAAGGAAAACGGTCCTCTAGTTGCATAACCAGACAACAATATGGAGATCAGAATATGATGGAGAGAATGTAGCCAAACGACATCTGTTTGTATCACCATGCCTGCTACAGAGATCATTGAATCCAGAATATAAAATATATTATCCCTTTGCTCTGTTTAGAGCAGTAAGTTGCTAAAGCAATCAATAGTGCAAGTAATTATCTGCATCATACATCATATCAAAAGCATAATTATATAACGACATAATAGAGACTGCTTCCATCATTTAGTGCATAGTAATATAGTTAAATCAGATATAGCCTGTGCAATACATCATTGTTATTGTACTAGACGACCCCTAAATTGCATGTGTTTCATTGTACATTGGAGATACCATTGTCGATGTACTAGACAATCTGCATGATCACGTGAATCTATTGTATATATCAAAGTTTTGCATAACATATCAGAAAAACTTATAGATTGAAGACTATATTCCTGTCCAATCCTCAGTTTTCTCAAACAAGAGTAACTATTGGAGTAATGGGTTCATCTTAAAACTAGTTTAGTGCTTCAAGTATAATTATTACATCCATCAATCCAGGTGTAGCAAAATGTTCCATCAGAGACAACATTGATATGAATATTAATTCCATATGATAAGAAGCCAGTGTCATACAGGGAACATAAGACTTTTAAAGTGTTGCTTGAAACATCATTACCATCTACATCGTATAGGTTATATAGGTTATAAGGAGGGATTCATAACCAGAGTAGAGAATTCAAGAATAGTCATCCTACATTCTTAAATCATCCTAACAAGGGGACATTACAGTGGCAGTGGATGATGTAAAGCTCTGTTTGGTAATTGCCATTCGTGGTACCCAGTCTACCACTGATATCATAACAGACCTGAATCCTCACAGTGAAAAGTTTGAAAAAGGGTATGCACAAGCACACTCTATGAAAGGCAACATAATCACTAGCAACACAAAATAATGGAAAGGAAAACAAGCACTATATAAAATGAAGTATAAAATGACAAGCACACTCTATGAAAGCCAACATAATCACTACCAACACAAAATAATGGAGAGGAAAATGAGCACTACATAAAATGAAGTATAAAATGACAAGCACACTCTGTGAAAGCCAACATAACCACTAGCAACACAAAATAATCTTGGCATGGATCCAAGGAATTAACACAATAAAAATACCGGCAGGTACTTACTAGTGGCTCCAACATAAATATCCAATGCTTCCATTTCTCATAAAACTATATATTTTACAAGGTCATAATCGGGTTATCATCTTCATATTCCTGTCATCTTAATAATGGAGATGAACAACAATATCATATTCAGTATCATATTCATCTTATGATACTGAATATGATACTGCTTGTGATATTAAATATGATACTACTTATGATACTAGATATGATACTGAATATTCAGTATCATAAGCAGTATCATATTCAGCTTATGATACTGAATATGATACTACTTATGATACTGAATATGATACTGAATATTCAGTAGCATATTCAACAATCAAATTCATGAACAGTAGTATTAGATTCGGTATCATATTCAGCAATCATATTCATGAACAACAGTAACATATTTAGTATCATATTCAGCAATCATGATCATGGACAACACTATCATATTCAACAATCATATTCATGAACAACAGTATCATATTCAGCTTATGATACTGAATATGACTCTGCTTATGATACTGAATATGATACTAAATATTTAGTATCATATTCATGAATAGCAGTATCATATTCAGTATCATATTCAGCAATCATATTCATGAACAACAGTATCATATTCAGCAATTGCATTTAAATTAAAATATTCAAATAATCATTTTGTGACAATATGAGCGTATAATAGTAAAAAATCTCTTGGCATTTGTAATATGGGTTTTTGTAATAAAGTTCTCTGCATAAAGTTCTTTTTTCTGCTCTGTTAAAACTAAATATGATACTGCTTATGATACTGAATATTTAGTATCATAAGCAGTATCATATTCATGAACACATTCAGCTTATGATACTACTGTTCATTTTTTGAATGTTATTTGTGAATGGTAGAAGAAACCCTGTTATTGGCACGACAACAATGTTGTTTTCCTCTTTTTTTTGCTCTGTTAAAACTGATTATGATACTATTTATGATACTGAATATGATACTGCTTATGATACTGAATATTCAGTATCATAAGCAGTATCATATTCAGTATCATATTCAGCAATCATATTCATGAACAGTAGTATCATATTCAGCAATCATGATCATGGACAGCACTATCATATTCACTATCATGTTCAGCAAAAATTGAATTAAAGTTGGCATAAACATATATTCAGATTTCATGTCATATTCATATTCAGATTTCATGTTATATTCATAATGAACAGCAGTATCATGTCAGTTTTTTAGCCTTTTATAGGCTTCCAACTCATTTACAATTTTTTAAAATAACTATAAACCACCATATGTGGCTACAATCCAGTCGCTTCTCTCCTCCTTGGTCATCAATAAGAACCATTTGGCTCTTTCACGTTGACCCAAAAAGGTTTTGTAGACCTTGAGGAATACACCTCTACTCAATCCGGGCATGGATTTGAGAGCATTATAGGCATCCGTCAAAGCAATCTCATGACTAGATTCATCAATTTTAACAAGCTGAATATTGTTCATGCCCTCTTTTATTTTTTTCATTGTTTCGGACATTTCATTCAATGAAGCAGTCATACTTGCCTTCTTCCTCTTTCCCACCTTTTTGCCTGATGAACTAGGAGTCCCTCTAATACTTGTTGGAGTGGACTGAGTGGAATTATAAGGCTCATCATCCCAATCAACACTACTATCAAGATGTACATCATCCTCTTCATCATTCACATCGAATGACTCTTCCAAAGGGTTCCCTTCTTCAAACTCAAGGGCTGTGGTAGCTGCATTTCCTTCAGCCATGTCATTACCAACTATTACACCTAATTCAGTGAAGTACTGAAAGGGCTACCTCTTATAAATTCTTGCATTTTTGAACTCTCTTCGCTGCATGTTGGCATAAATAAATGGATTAGGTTCTTTGTCTTTCATTATTAACTTTTAAAAAAGGCAATATTATTTCCATCAAAATTGTAGAGAGATTACCCTACCTTGAGAAGCTCTTCCCACACGCTGTCCTCAGCATCCATGGACTGAGTAGCCTCGTTCCAAGCTAAACCGCTTGTATTTCGAAGCTCCTTCATGACTCTATATGCAAGCTTCCAAGTTTTCAACTTGTTTTTGAAGTTTTCCTTGGATAGGCTGAGGTTCAAATCAGCATTGAACCGCCTCTCAATTGCGGTCCACGCTTCTTTTTTGAAGCCTCCATCACATTTTCTTCCTAGTTGTACTTGCTCAAGGAGCAAGTCTATAAGCTTTCATTCCATGTCCTTTGACCACATAATCTTCTTCGACAAAGAAGATATCTGGCTGGTGTTAGTATTCTCATTCATGTTCATCAATGATTCTGTGTTAGCCATGCTGTGTACACAAATTGTTGTTAATCAAAGTAGCTTCATACATCAGTTTGATATATGAAAAAGGACAAGAAAAAGGAAACCATCATGTATATCAAATTGTTGTTAATCAAAGTAGCTTCATACAACAGTTTGATATATGAAAAAGGACAAGAAAAAGGAAACCATCATGTATATCAAAGTATCTTCATACATCAATTTACTCAAATAAAACACATTAACCATTACAAGTCCAATACTTGCAAATAAAAAGACAAGAAAAAGGTAACCATCAGGTAGTGTTGAGCCATACAAGGACAACTATTTTCGGGATCTATACTGTTCCCACATTCTACTTGCTATATCATTTCGAAACTATGCCCACCGGTCTCTATCATTCTGAGACAACCCATATGTCTCTAGCACTGGTACATCTATCCCATCACAACCATCTTCCTCTTCAATGTCAATTTCTGGTGGAATGCCGTCCTCTACCGTAATGTAGTTGTGTAGTATGCAACATGCTAATACAATATGGGCTTGTGTCATGATAGGATAAGATGTGGCATGCCTCAGGATTGGAAAATGCTGCTTGAGAATACCAAATGTACGCTCTATTGAGTTTCTAAGAGAGGAGTGTCGATGGTTGAACAACTCTTCTTTTGAGTTTATTAGATTTTCTCTTGAAAACTCTTTCAGGTGGTAGCGTGTACACCGATAAGGAGCAAGAAATCTAGGTGCATTGGGATATCCAGCATCCACTAGAAAATATTTTCCTACATAAATAAAGTATATTATTAATATGTAAAACGTGAAAATATTTTCCTACATAAATAAAGCATATTATTAAACTATGATTTGGCTTACCCGGGGGAACAACAAGAGGATCTGCTCTTGACAGAGCTGAAGCTAGAACACGACTATCTGCGGCAGACCCTTCCCAACCAGCAAGGCAGTACTGAAACTTATGATCGAAGGAACACACACCCATAACATTTTGTGACAGGTTGCCTTTTCTATCATGATATTTACCCTGCATGTCGACATCGACGGTGACTGGTATATGGGTTCCATCGATAGCTCCAACACAATCCTATACGATATGATACAATCATCAATTCTAAGGTCAACCACTCCTCAATGATAAAAACTTGTACAAGAAAAATGTAACAACACAACAATTACCTTGAGGAATGGATCAAAGCGTTCGTTCCCACTAATTTCAGGAGGAGTGTTTGGACTAGGTGGCAGAAAGCAATCCTTGTGGAGTCCTAAGATAGCCCTCAACACCTTGTGGAAGTATCGGCTAATTGTCTCTCCTGAGTGGCCAAAGTTGTGGGCAATCTTGCGGTTCCTCAAATTGTGGCCAATGGCGTGGAGGAACATCACAAGTTGTTCTTCTAATGTCAAGTGTATCGTATCTTTCAAGGATCCATTCACCCTTAGGATAGTAGCTAGATGAAAGAAGGCTCCCCTACTCATGCGAATCTGATCATGACAATCCACGTCATTGGAATGAATAACCCTTCTATAGAAATTATTTCCTTTTCTATATCGTTTACCCCTATCTGCATTAGATTCTAGGGCCACCACTGCTGTGGCTGCGGCAACACAAGCAATCAGAGCTATGAGAAGCTGAGAAAATTTGGTCCGCACAACTACCCGTTGTAGAACGTCAATATTCTTAATAGGATCCATCAATGGCTTGAAAACATAGGTACATATATATACAATTAGATAGATAAATAGTTACATAGATACATACCTACATACATAGATATATAGGGTGAGATAGTTCATACATATAAACAATTAGATAGATAAATACATACATAGATACATAGAAACATACCCACATACATAGAAAAGCCTCATTCTTTTCTTAAGATATCATAGCAAGATCAAGAGATATACGAAAACTTGAATCAAAATGACATTATCGACCCTAACAACCAACTAATATGATAATGAATATGATATTGCTGTTCATGAATATGATACTGCTATTCATGAATATGATACTGAATATGATACTGCTGTCCATGAATATGATACTGAATATGAACATGCTTATGATACTAAATATGATATTGAATATGATACTGTTGTATGATACTGTTGTTCATGAATATGATACTGAATATGAACATGCTTATGATACTGAATATGATAATGAATATGATACTGTTGTATGATATTGAATATGATACTGCTATATGATACTGGATATGGTACTGCTGTTCATGAATATGATTGCTGAATATTATCATCTCAAAAATTGAATATGGGCCGAAAATGAGAATATCCATCTTCCAGCCGAAGAGGTGGAATTTGTTTTGATAACCCGGTTTTGGCATTTTATAAACCCAATTTGATTCTCGGTCGGGTCCGCAATCTTCCTGTTATATTGTTTCGTGGATATGATATATTGTTTCATGGATACGATTGTGGATGAGTATGTGATATTGTTATCAGGATTCAACTATGTAGTTTTTTGAGTCAAACTCATTGACCCATGATTCATGACTACTGGTTCAACATGAACCCATGAGAATTAATGAATCTAGGTGATGCTCACAGAGGTGAAGCACCGGGACCTACCGGGAAGTCTCGATGCTTCACCTCTGTGAGCATCACCACTACTCACGAATCATGGGTCAATGAGTTTCACTCAAAAAACTACACAGTTGAGTGGGTGTTCAAACTTAGAGACAGAGCCAAAGCCAATAAGACTCTCATTCAAATGGATGAGATATTTTGCAATGTCTATGATTATTAACAAGCACTTTTGAGCCACATTTAATTCTATTTAAAAGCTTTATCAATAAATAACTGTAGTGAGTAATACTTAGGTTTAATGAGCATCTAAATGTAGTAGTGAATAAATATAGATTTTGATTTTAATTTTAAAAGTCTATTTTGAATTTTAATTTAATGACTTTAATTTATATTTCTTAGTTTTTGAAGAACCCTTTTAATACGATAAAAGTGCATTCTCATTTTAGTTCTCTATGGATCTTTTGGAATTAGTAAAATTTATGTTATATTTGGCATGATTGTGGAATGGTTATGGTCTGCTTATGGTCATGTTCTTGTTATGTTTCTACGGTGCTTATACCGGAATCCATTTCCAAAAAGAGTGTATATGGGCTTATGGTTTGGATAAGTGGTTTACCATTGTTGAGCTTAATGAAAGACTACTTGTGATGATATGTGGGTCTTTGGTGCCTGTGTAATAATCATAAGATGGTACATGAGATATATGGGGGCATCCAAGTGGATCCACACTCTTGGTTGTTGACCAATGGAGTGCATGTCATGAGTAGTTCCAACATTGTGCCTTGTAATATGGATGTCAATGTGGTGTAAACATGTTGTAAAGTGCCTTGGTATATTCTTGTGGATGGCTCTTGACTGTGTTGTGCATTTCTTGTGATTCGTGGGGTATTGGGGCATTGTGTGTTTGAAGCCTTGTTGCATGCTTGGTTGGGTATGTGTATGTGGACCATATGGTTATCTTCAGAGCATGATGGGAGGGGGCCCGATGGTTTTGTGTGGTCAGGTGGCATGGCCAACAAGTTTTGATCGATCCTAGTGTTATGCAAATATGACCTCGACTTGATGACATTTTTGTATGTTTGCATGTACTCATGCTATGTGACCGAATAATTGTATGTATTATGTAATGATAGTATATTTGTGTTATGGAACAGAGTATTCATCATGATTGTATGTTACATATATTCCTTCCCTGGCGCCAATATATATATATATATATATATATATATATATATATATATATATATATATATATATATATATATATATATATATATATATATATATATATATATATATATATATATATATATGAATAGACTAGTAATTCAGTATCAGTGTGTATTTAAATATTGTTAGAGTTCATATGTTTTTGTCTTTGATAAAAGTTTCAGTAGCAGGATGATTACATAAGTGATGAGAATGAGAATAAAAGAATTGACTATAAAAGTGGAGAGCAAAGAGTTGAGTGCACTCAAACTGAAAGTTCAGTTGGGAACGCATATAGTTTCTTGCTGATCATCAAATATGTTGGCCCACTAGGCAAAAGTGTGTATTTAAGAAAAAGACTCCATCACCAAGTTTGTAAAAAATCTTGACAAAAACAAGCCAAGTAATTTAGAAAGAGCCAGGATTGGAAATGTTTGCAACCTTAACTGGAAAGGTAGCCTTATTAGGTTGAACACATAACTTCGACAGATCACTCGTAAAAAGTTTAGTCTTTGTAATAAAGTTACAATTGAGATGAAAGATTAAATTTTTAGGTTGTTTGATCACGGGATCTTACTCTAGTAGGTACAGCCAGGTTTTTACAACTCCTGCAGTTCCAACCTTTCAGGTGAGTAATGAAACTACAACAAAAATTAAAGGCCGCTGATTTGAACTTAAACCTAGTTAAAGATATGTATAATGATAAAGCTCCAGAATTTGTGGATAATATCATTGGCAAATTAATATTTTCCACTGGTGTTTGTCAAGGCTTGGAAAGTAGTTCCATCTGATGCAGATCCTACCAGAATCAAATAGGTAACTACAATCCTAGGAAAATAATTATTCCAGAGTTAGACTGTTGATGGAGGTGAGTGAACATCACATGGGTGAGGCAGTGAGGCATGGGTGCTCTATAATCATGTATGGGTGGACAAGCATTAGACCCTCCCACTACTCATGTTATTGTCATAGGTAATAAGGTCCATTTCCTTCGAGATGTTGATTGTTTTACAAAATGCAGACATTGAATTTATGTTCTACATTAACCCTTCCAATGCAGTGCACGTGGTTGTAGCTGTAGAAATTGTGAACAATGGAATAGGGATGATGGTTAAGGCTACATGTAAGAACATTACAAGACCCCATATTGTGGATAATAAGAGTTTAACAGGCGGATTTAATTGCATTGCATTAAATCATATACTTATTAAATAAGATGATAAAAAAATTATGTATGTTCAAGTAGTGAAAGGTTTAAAAAATTAATAACAATTCCCACAAATTGCTAACAAATTCCTAAATATACATAATGTTAAATGGAAATAGTTCCAAAGATTTAATGAGATTTGATATGTAGCTGTAGCTTGATTTATCACTGGGTTTTCTCAATCAGTTTCCTTATTTTGACGGCACACAAATTTATTGCCATAGCATTTTTAATGACTTCAAGGATCTAACACCAGGCGTATAGGGGTTTATAAATTCTTCTACAAAGTAAATATTATGCAGAGAAATTTACTACAAAAACCCATATTACAAATGCAGAGAAGCAACATTGTCATCGTGCCAAGAACAGGGTTTCTTCTACCATTCACAAATAACATTCAAAAGTTTAAAAATATTATGCAGATAACTTTATTACAAAAACCCATATTACAAATGCAGAGAAGCAACATTATCATCGTGCTAAGAATAGGGTTTCTTCTACCATTCACAAGATGAGTTAGCGTACCTTGAATAACGCAGACCAGGATGAGTTGAAGATAAACCTGCAAGCAACCCAAAAACCCTCGTCTTCCTTTGTTAGCTTAGCCTTCGCCACAGTCACCTTCGCCAAATCGCCTTTGCCACGGTCGCCTTTGCCAAATTGCCTTCGCCAGAGTCGCCTTCGTCGTATCCACGAAACAATATATCGTATCCACGAAACAATATAATAGGAAGATGGCGGACCTGACCGTTCATCAAATTGGGTTTATAAAATGCCAAAATCGGGTTATCAAAACAAATTCCACCTCTTCGGCTAGAAGATGGATATTCTCATTTTCGGCCCATATTCAGATTTTGAGATGATAACCTGATTATGACTTTTAGGGTTCCAAACAGTGGATATGGGTCATAATCGGGTTATCATCCTCATATTCCTGTCATCTTCTGCGAAACAAACGGGGCTTAAAAGAACAATAACATTAGAAATAAATTAAAGTCTCCTAAAAATATATAACATCATATAAAAGAAAATCAATCACATTTATGATCCTAATAATTTATTTCTAAATTATTAAAAGGAAACAAAAAATCTAATATTAATACCTTTATTTACACATATGTTCTCAAAGAAAAACATAGAGTAATCGGTAGGGGGTAGAGTCGGGTAGTTAGGTGGGAAAAGGAATGGGTCAAGAGGTCAAGTGTTCAACTCCCTCTCCCCATTCTTTTTCCTAAAATTGGAAAAATAGATAAATACATAAATTATTATTTAATTTGAAAGTTAATTAAGGAAGAAATTACTCCCTGAGTAAGAAGTTGTACTTTACTTCTCACTTGCACATAAAAATAAAGATAAATAAGTATCTTCTCTTAACCCTCTCGAAGAAAACAAATGACTAACTGGTTAGGGGGTAGGAGGGTAGATAGGTAGGAAAAAGGTCGGCTTGAGAGGTCGAGTGTTCAACTCCCTCTCGCCACCCTTTTTGCTCAACCTATTTTATTTTTTATTTTTAGAATTATTATATTTCAAAATGAATATACATTAAATTAATTTAAATAACTAAATGCCTAATATATGAAAATAGAAAGTGACAAATATACATGCCTTTTAATCATTTCAATTTTTTATGATAAGAAATTATACAAAACTAAAAATTAAGATCGTACATCCCTAACATTTTATATATATTTTAGCCTGAATTTTCAGGTGCCAATAGTGGCTCCAATTGGGGACGTGTGTCCATACCTGGACATAGTGAGAATCTAGACTTCTCTGGAGGAGCAGACCACTCGAAACACAATGTTAAAACATGATGACTTATTGGAGGACAAAATCAAATTAAAAAGAAATCCTTTCAAGTATTAATGACCCTTGCAAATATATTTCCTAATAATATGTTTTCCATTAAAATGTAAGTAATAAAAGTATAGGAAAAGAACAATAATATTTCAAATACCAAAATAATGAAGGAACATACTTACCTCAAATGTATTTACCTTTTGTTCTATAGATGATTTTAGGGTTAGGGTTGCTGCCTCTTACCCATGACTTGGTCATTTTCTTCAAAACTTTAATTATCATTGTAGACAAAAAGGATTTAACCAAAAATCTAATTCAGAACCAGTTTGTGAAGCTCCAAATATTGATCACTTCCTCTAGAAACTGATTCATAATTATCAGTTATTAAAGCTTAAGGACCCGATATCACGTAGCCAGCTCTATGATAGATTGAGATTGAATTCCTCCACATAGTCAATCATCACATCATCGTGCACATATCCAAAATACGTTCACCTTTTTGATAGCAAAGACTGAGCTCAACATTTAATGCTATCTTGGCTGTCATCTTTGGAACACTCAACCTGATCTGTGATGACTATTGCATGTTTGGCGGTCTATTCATGGACCGTGAGTGTAGTTTTATCTCCACATGAAATACTTGCTACACCAAATACTTCTACAAACCGTGACTTTCAAAAGTGACTGTCAAAATGTTATCTCCCAGCTATCCATGGCATCAACAACTCAACAACCTCCTTCCGATAACCATTTCAAGAATGGAAACTAGTAGATCAATAATATCATCATGAATGAAAAATACATCCGCCGTAGGTAATAACAGTTAGTGACACTTCACAACCCCATTCTCTTAATTGTTAATCTCTGTTATCTTAGCCTGATTTCACAAAACATATATAATAACCATCATTCAGTTTTTCAAACACATTCTATACCAGACACAACGGCTACCCTTGTCCAGGCGTGTCCCAAATCTAAAGTTTGATTGGCTATAATCAATGGCAATCATACGAGTGCCAAACTCCACACCAATTGTCAGGTCATGAATAGGCTAGAATGGCTTATCAGTAAACTAGAGTCAAAGACATGATTTACCCACCCCTATTTTAATGCTAGTTTTCTTATCTTGTATATAGAATAGCATGTAAGCTTTCCAGCTAAGCACAGTTTTCTCACTGACTGAATACACCTGAGTATCATCTAAAGCATGCTAGATGCCTGTGGATGAACGAATAAAGTAGAAATAATGACCAGAATGTGTGCTCCATCCATCATGAACAAGAACACCATAAAGATTGTACTTAAAATTGCCTTCATGTGAACTGCTAACAAAAGGTTTGAGATCCAAAGTACAACCAAAGTCTACCTCTTTCTCTATTTTTCCTCCAGATCCCCTACACTGAAATGCTTGAGATGAATTACGAGAACATGGGGTGCTTTATCAATTTTGAGTTGCTTTAGAGCCTTCAATTTTACTTTGCATCATTCACATTGATATCTTTTCATGCCCCTATCTAACTACTCCACTGCCGTGTAATGGGACAATGATTTCAAGAAAGAATCTGACTTATGAGTTGGCCACCAAAAGTTTATGTACTAGACTCTTCTCATAAGCAACAGGCGATTCACTTGTAACCCCCATTCTCTCAAAAGTGAGCGCAGTGTTATCCTCTTCGAGCAAACTAGAAAGACTTATGTCTAGTTGGGCCTGTTGCTCCATGTCATCATCATCTCCCTCACTGTCCTTCTTCCCTTTGTAAGAAAGACAGACCAAACCACCATCCAAGCGTGCCATGATAGAATCCATTGTCACCACAAGCGTTATGTTGACAGGGAAATTGAATCCAAATAAAATTATTTATTATTGTGTTTGGCCTTTGGAGATTCCCATTGCCTTCTCACTGTGTCACATTTTATTAAGCTACGTATAACATTTTTTATTCAACTTGAGTACTGAGCACCCCATTCTGATGAATTTTAAGCACTTGTTATACCCAAACGTCCAAATCCCTTCATCGTGCCTACCATAACCATTTCTATGTCGATTACAACATCATGATACAAAGACATTTTTACAAGTTGTCTCTGACGCTGATTGGAAAATAATTTTTATATTGATTTAATTATAATATTTCCTATTATTGGTTGCTGCATGAATATGATGCTGACTGGGCATCCTTAGTTCTTGATTCCTCCTCCCCTTTCTTATCATTAACTTCACCAAACAAAATCTCACACTTGTACAATCACGGGTGCTATCTATAGTTCCCAATACTTTTGATCACTGCGCATTGCATTATAAAGATCAGTTATGCCATCGACGTCGTGCTCCCTCAATCTTCAATTCTTGGGGACAATCTGTAGTAATGTTTTTGTTGCAAGAAATGGCCTTGCAATTCCCTAAACTAAGTGAAACTGCAATAGGAAAATTGAAGTTATCTTCAAGAGATATGTCTAATAATCCTAGTTTCACTTCCAGTGAGGGTGAATTCAACCAAGGTGGTAGGAACTACCCTAGTCAACTAGCAATTCAGTACTCCCCCACATTCACCTATTAAGCAGGACCCAGTTCCTTGTGCATTGAAATTGCACCTAGATCGTCCCCATATTCTTCCTGCCTATTGATTTGCAGGGATCGTTAGAATTGTTTGCATGCCAGATGGGTGCTATGATCCACTGCTTAGATTGAAACTGGCAGGCCAAATTGTAAATGGACATTTGTTCTGTATGGTGAAATCGGTAGTAGAACATCTTATAGATGGTCTTTCCAAAGGATGAAGGGATCTTTCTTTAGAAAATAGGATTGTTTTCTTTGAGTTTAATCGGATGGGAACAATCTCGGGCATATTCTTCACCCTGTTCTATTTGGCATTTTACCTCATAAAGAAATAATAGTAAAAAATTTTGCAAGCTACAATGTATATGATAATATAAAGAAAAATACTAAACTAATGATGTATCAAAATAAACTTATAAATAGAGTAAACTAAATAAAAAATAAACTAGTGCAATACAGGGAGAAAGGAATAACTCCCTGAAATAAATGACAACCACGGATGATTGAATGCTTTCCTCTATCGTACACATGATTTTGATCATGTAATGATATGTACCTTTTGAAAATATCCTTGCTTCCTTCACTATCCCCATTTTTTGTTACATCCCTTTTCACCACCTTACTATAATATTTCTGGCAGATGCATTTTGAAAATATATTATTAAAATATTCCTCATCTCTTATTCCCGGTATTTCAAATTTCCAATTGGCTTTATGCTTATTTGAAAACCCTAGTATTTCATCACATGATAATTCTTTTGACATATCATAATGTACAGTTTCATTAAAAATATCATCCTGTGAATCACCATCGGCATTATTGACACAATATATGTCACCATTAATTCTCTCAAAAATTTCTTCCTCTCCATAAATTGAAGATGACTCCACTTTGTTCTCACATTCTAGGTGGTCAACATTTATTTGATATTTGGGAATCATTTCCTCACAATCCTGTGGAAATTGACTATATTGAAGATTTGAGATATTTTCAAAATGGTTTCGAGATGTATTGTCCCTATTGTATGCATCATAGTGCATGTATTCTTTTAATGTATTATTTTTCTAGGATTTATCATTTACTTCATCAAATACCACATGCACATGCTTACTATGATGGTTATAGAAAAAACTGTTACAAATAGGAAATACTAAGAGGGGGGGGGGTGAATCAGTATTTCACAAACTTTTACTTTTGCCCACTTATGGATATAACAGATTACTTTAGTGCATACAAAGATTATCAAGCTGATTAACAAACATAGTAGTAAATAGAAAGAACTCATAACACATGATATGTTCTCGAGGAAACCCTGGCCAAGGGAAAACCTCAGTGGGGATGGTACCCACAAAGATCACTAATCAAAAGTATCCTGTTAGGGATATTAGACCCTGTTAAGAGTCAGTTTACAATATATAGTAGATCTGTCCTGGTTAAAGGACTTTAGGCCTTGTTAGAAGCCTTAACCCTGTTAGGAGTTAGATTACAAAACCTGATCATCAGCTAAGCTCACTACCCAAACAGGTAATACAAAATGTTTCTGACTATAATATGGTATTGCTTACAACTTCATATCAATAGCCTTTGCTGTTATCACAATATACGACTTTCGCAAGTTATCCTTTTCTTTCTTTTCACAAAACACATCATTATCATTACATTTCAAGTATGCCTAATATATGAGTTATTAGAGCTAATAACTTTATATGGTCAGCTTCCAAAATATTTATCCAAGGGTAAACATCTAGGATGTCATCCCTTCATAATGTTAAGTCATTATTTTGACAAGCAAAAATAATCCCTTAACTCTTTCACTAATACTGTCTCCAAAACTGTTCTATCTACAAAACTGTCTTGGTAAACTTCAAATAACTTCATCCGTACTGCTCCAAAATTTATATGCACTAAGATGGGGTATCCTCATACTCTGTAGAAGCTTTAGTTAACTACGCAAACAAAAATATTACTCCAGTGGACGTCGCCAACTAAATCTTCATTAGGTGCTCTGTCAGGATCACTGTATCCATACTTAGACAATTTCTTCCTTCAACTTGCCATACTTGCATTCCAGATTCTGCGCTCTCAGTAGAGACCATATGTTTCCATAATGACAATATCTATGCATCCACATTAGCCAAATTGCCAACAATCTCCCCCTTTGTCATTGGTGGCAACATATGGAAAAATTGGCTAAGTGTGCAAACAAAACTTCAAAACACTTACACAAAATTGTGGCCAAATGTTATACAACACATATAAAATATTTTAATCCATAGAATAGCTCCCCCTATGAGTATCCTTCCTCAACATATTATCAATTTTCTGCTATCTCTCCCCCTTTGACAACAATGAAAAAGATAAGGTGTACAAAAATTTCAATAAAAACTTGATACCTTGTTATCAGTTATTGCAAAGCCGGTAGGCTTGCAACACAGTTGCCAAACTCTAACTTCCATGATTCAAAATCTTTCTCCCATATCTTCCTGATGGATTTAGCAACATTGAGTAGAGTACTCAATTCGTATGCTGCTGTCTGACAAGCTTGTAGGGAATTAAAGCTAAACTTCT
Organism: Chamaecyparis obtusa; assembly: GCA_027943335.1. NCBI lineage: Eukaryota > Viridiplantae > Streptophyta > Pinopsida > Cupressales > Cupressaceae > Chamaecyparis > Chamaecyparis obtusa. Next base: position 256,489 of record BSBK01000535.1, read on the forward strand.
GAAAAGATGTCTTTGCTGAAACATAGTGCTCAATTTGGTCTTCAATAATTGAGGTCTTGATTGAGACATGCTCTCTCAAGATGTTAATCCTGATCATCTTTCTATTCTTCTCCTCTGCTAACATTCTGATTTCATCATTTAACTTCCTTATGTTCTTCTCCACAGAACTTATCTTTACATTTGGGCTTGTCAAGGTGTTTGTTTCAGCTGTAATTGCATCTATCTTCTCTCTGATCTTCTTATCTTCTTTAGCTGTTAGGATTTTTGATTTTGTGCATTGTATATACAAACTCTTTCTAGTCTCAAAATGTTTCCTCAAATTATCTATGCATACATCCAAATTACCAATATCATTTCGAATATTTACACTTAAATTTTGTTGCATTTCTGCTTCATAGGCTTCCTGAACTTTTATTCTAGCAATATCCTTTAAGTTAGAAAATTTAGAGTCAAAAGAGTTTATTACCATTTTAGCTTTCTCAAGTGTATCCGATTCAAATACCTTAGTGTTGATCACACTCTCAAGTTTCTCTATCAAAAATCTAACTTTGCCTTCAAGGTCCTTCACCTTCTTATTCTTTCCAATAATTTTATTAAAAGATGTGATGAACTCAAGCTGATCATCATCTTCAACCTCTTTTCCAAGGTCTTCAAAAATTGAACCAATTTGTCTCTTCTTACTGTTAGGTGCACTAGGGGTAGTGACCTCTATCAAAATTTGTTTACCTTTAACTGTCTGCTCTACTGGAACTGATTCTGATACAGCTGGTGCTTCCACTGCCTCTGTATCCTTTTTTGATTCTGTAACCTTCTCTTGCTCTTCTAAAGACAAATTGTCAACAATGTTTCCTAGATCATGAAATACTGCATCATCTGACTCTAGTGTCACTTTAGTTCCTTCAATGTCCATTGATTCTTTTCCAATATTGATATGTGAAGAAGATGGGACTTCTTCAATACCATCTTCCTCTACATGTGATTCCTCTGATTGCTTCTGCTGAGGATCTGATTCAACATGCTTTCCTACAACTATATTTTCAAGAACTTGCATTACTGCTTGCTCAGTCTCTTTCTTTACTTCCTCCTTTTTGCCTCCCATTATAAGAATTGTTCTTCTCTTAGTTCTCAATAAAGTTCCAAGAGGCTTCAAGATTCTCTTCAAATGATCTTCATCTTTAACTTCACAGAACTGCCTGATTACATGTTCTCTCATCTTTATGTCCTCTTCTTGTGCTCTCTATTTTCTATTCACAAGTCTGTTATACAAATCTTTTGGGATCTTACCATGAATAGTGCTAAGTTTCTTATCTGTCATAATCATATGTCTAATCATTGCATTTTCAAAATTCAATCTGTCAAATGATCCATATAGATCATAGAATTTATTTATCTTAGTGAAGTCTCCATGCTGCAATATATCTTCATTAACTCTTTCAATTCTTGGTTTCCAAGTTTTCTTCTTGATTGAAACTTCATCATCATCTTTAATTACTGCTACTTTTCTAGGTACAGGTGGTACAATCACTTTCTATCTCTTGCTGGGTCTTGTTGCACTCACTTTTACTCTTTTGCTAGGAATAGGAGAAAAGGATTTTTCTCCTTCATCTTTTTCAGGTACTTCAACTTTTACCTTTAATGCAATAGGATCAACAGGGTCTGCACTAGATGCCACAGGTGGAACTACAAGATTTTTACTTTGGTTCAAGGCTTCTGCAGTCTTCTTAGCTATGTCAAACTCATGACCTGACATACCTGATTCTTTCAGTATTTTCTTCATAGTAGATTCAACTCTCCTACTAGATTTCTTCTTTTCTTTCAAACTTATTGCAGAGTTGAAATTCTCTTCATAGGTTCCAAACCTATTTGCATGACCATCCAACTCACACTTTAACAGTCTATTCACATATCCTACTGTTTCTACTTCAGATACTTCATAGCCAAGAGGGTCTATGAATTCCATTCTAGGCTCAACTACTTCAATGTAGGTGAAATCAATGTCTACCATAAAACAAATGTCATCTTTATTCTTTTCAACTAAGGATTGAGGAATCCTTGATCTGTTCTTAACAATATTCTGAAAAGTCTTCAATACAAGCTTCACACTGTCATTGACTTTATCAATTAGGTGCTTCATGTAGACTGAGTTTATTCTTTCCATTGTGTTCACATTGTCACTCCAGTCAACTATGTAAGGAAATCTTCGCAAAATATGGAAAAACATATAGGTTATCAGAGATGAAAACCTAAACTGTGTGTACTTAGCCTTCTTAATCTTTTCTAAATTCTCAAATAACTAAATTTTCAGAATTTCACATAGGTCTACTTGTTTCTTCTCAATACACATAAGATAAGCTACATGAACCATTCCCGTAGCCATGTCATCTTCCCTTGAACTACCACATAATTTAGTTGTTAGGATCTTGCAAAGGTACCTAACATCATCTTGCTTAATCTTACTTATCGCAATTCCTCTACCATTATAACTAGATCTAGTGTTGTTTAAGAAAATATTTCTCATGTTCTTTTCATTTAGTGGAATCTCTCCAACTTTTGATAATCTAGTAACATCATGAATTAGGTCGACAATTATATCAATAACTCTATCCTCCATCCAAAATTTCCCATTGTGGATTCTACTTAAAATGATCTTGGTACATTCCTCATCATTAAATTCATACTTCATGGAATAATTGATAATTTAATTGTTCTCTAGGTGCCCATAAGCTGGTTTAACTAACATGTCTTGATTATACAATTTCTTGTAATCATCACTAAAATCTGCATCTCCCAAGGTTTCAAACTTGCGACCTAAATATCCTTTAACATTCTCAATGTGTAATACTCCGTCTGGTATGGATGATAGTGCTAGTCTGTCATCAATTTCAGCTGGTTCTACTAGTTCTTTCTTAATCTTAGGTCTATTCTTATCCTTAACATTATGAACCATAGAAATATCCATCTTATCAACTGATTAAAGATCAAAAATACCTCAACTTTGCAAATCTAGGGTTTCGGTATGATCGGCACTGCAAACTGCTTCCAAACTTCTTCAAATCATCCTCAACTCACTTTTTCTTCTTTCAAATCTCTTTATAATCACTTTTTAATCATGATAACTTTGATTTCAATCTTATAACACTTCACATTAACTCGATCTGACATCGCATTCATTCATTTTGCTGCTAAAACCTCAAAAAGCTAATTCTGCAAACCTGCAACCATAAAACCTTTTTGCGACCTCGCAAAACACAATATTTTATTTTGTGCACTTAACCATAGCATTAGTACAACATAACAAACCTATATCTAACTGCGCAAAACTTAACTCATTCAAATTCCTAATCTACACTAATCCTAAGTCCTAAACTACAGAAACTTACATAATTTAAGTACTTAAAGAAGGGTCAGGTAAAGATTCATCCTTACCATCAGTTACATTACCTTCCTGACTACTTTCAGTGCTGAATATACCTCCTTGATCTATGCCTTTATCAAATTTTACTTCATCTTTATTGCTACAACAACCTTTCTCTTTGTTTCCTGCATTTTCATTCCTTCTTGCATTGTTCCTAGGGTTAGGGTTATGATGATAACCTCCATTGTTCATTCTGCAAACTCTTGCTGAGTGTCCAAACTTGTTGCATATCTGACAATGATTCCATTGTTTCCAAATCTCTATCCTTGCTGGTTAATTTGTGACCTACAATTTCTAGCAATATGTCCTACTTTGTTGCATCTAAAACATACTACCACTTTTCTTTTATTCATTTCTTCAATAGATCTCTTATCTGCATTGTTAGTATTCCCAATCATTCTATTATCATAATTATTCAAAATTACTTTAGGTCTTCTACATTTGTTAGCTCTATGTCCAAAACCATGACAATTATAACAATGTCCATTAAGAAGTTTAAATTGCTTACCTGTGCAATCTCTCTTCATGTGCCCAATAGTATTACAAGCAAAACATCTACCTTTGAATTCTCTTTGAATACCTTTAGATGATTCTTCCTATTTTGATTATTCTTGCTTTGATTCTTCTTTCTCTCTAGGTGGTTCTTCTTTAGGTGGATCTTCCAATGTGTTCTCATCTAGCTTCATTTCCTCCATACTTTCAGATGTCTTCAAATCTGGCTTCTTACTTTCATGATTTGTTCTAAACATACTAAATCCAAATCCAGTCTTATCAAAGAATGGTTCTCCAAAAGAAATTTGTTTTTCAATCCTATCACTATTTGAATATAGCCTTTCAAGTTGTTGTTTAGATTGAGTTAATTCACCTTTCACAATTTTATTATACTTCTCAAGTTCCACATACTGCACTTTTACTTTTTCAGATTCGGATGTTACCTTTTCAAGTCTTGATCTCAGATCTTCATTCTCAATTTTCAATTTTTCATTATCAGATCTCAAATTTCCATCTTTCATACTAAGCTTCAGATTTACTATCTTCAGCTCATGCTTAAGGATCTCATTTTCTTTTTCTAATTCATCACAATCTTCAACAAGAATATCAGATTTCTTTTCAGATTTCAGATCTTTAATCTTACCTTTTAATTTGTCAATAGCATTCTTTGCATCTTCATACTTTCTTCTTAAGGAGTTTCTTTCATCAGTAAGCATATCAATCTATTCAAGAGATTCTTCAAGATTCTTCTGAAGTTGATCCATATCCATAGAGATCTTACTCAAAATGCTAAGCTTTCCTTGAATGTTCCTTCTCCGAGTAACTGTGCTTTGATACCAATTGTTAGAAATAGGAAATATTGAGAGGGGGGGGTGAATCAGTATTTCACAAACTTTTACTTTTGCCCACTTATGGATATAACAGATTACTTTAGTGCATACAAAGATTATCAAGCTGATTAACAAACATAGTAGTAAATAGAAAGAACTCATAACACATGATATGTTCTCGAGGAAACCCTGGCCAAGGGAAAACCCCGGTGGGGATGGTACCCACAAAGATCACTAATCAAAAGTATCCTGTTAGGGATATTGGACCCTATTAAGAGTTAGTTTACAATATATAGTAGATCTGTCCTGGTTAAAGGACTTTAGGCCTTGTTAGAAGCCTTAACCCTGTTAGGAGTTAGATTACAAAACCTAATCACCAGCTGAGCTTATTGCCCAAACAGGTAATACAAAATGTTTCTGACTATAATATGGCACTACTTACAACTTTGCATCAATAGCCTTTGCTGCTATCACAATATACAACTTTTGTAAGTTATCCTTTTCTTTCTTTTCACAAAACACATCATTATCATTACATTTCAAGTATGCCTAATATATGAGTTATTAGAGCTAATAACTTTATATGGTCAGCTTCCAAAATCTTTATCCAAAGGTAAACATCTACGATGTTGTCCCTTCATAATGTTAAGTCATTATTTTGACAAGAAAAAATAATCTCTTAACTCTTTCGCTAATAATGACTCCAAAACTGTTCTGTTTGCAAAACTGTCTTCGGTAAACTTTGAATAACTTCATTCGTACTGCTCCAAACTTTATGCACATTGAGATGGGGTATCCTCATACTCTATAGAAGCTTTAGTTAACTGTGTGAACAAAAATATTTCTCCAGTGGATGTCACTAACTAAATCTTCATTAGGTGCTCTGTCAGGATCACTGTATCCATACTTAGATAATTTCTTCCTTCAACTTTCCATACTTGCATTCCAGATTCTACGCTCTTAGTAGAGATCATATGTTTCCATAATGACAACATCTATGCATCCACATTAGCCAAATTGCCAACAAAAACATGGACCATTTTTCTGCACATACTTTTGATATTCGATATCCAACAAATCTGAAATTTGTTCTATACTGCGGTGATTTTCTTCCTCACCATCATGGCCATTTATATCTGACTACATACAAATCTTACCATGTAAAATCTTTTCTTCAACTTGATTTGAATTCTCTTTTTCATCTAAATCTAGAATATCATTAGGTTCTTGTGCCTCTTTTATAACTTTATCATTTTCTTTCATTACATCTTCATATACAATTTTAATAAGAAGATCTACCTATTCACTAGTTACTCCTAAACTATACATTTTGTTTAAAAAACTTGGTCTAATATCAGAAGGTATCTTACTAAAGATATCAGTCATCCTCATAAACAAACTCACCACATTTTCATTATCATACTGTTCTAAAGTAATGAATGCATTCAAGAGAGACATGCTTGATTCATCCCCCTGGTGTCGATTGTCATAGTGATCATTAATGTTCCCTCAATCGTTATCCATGATATACAATGGATTAGAAAAAACTTTAAACTAATCATTGTTGCTTCCTGTAACCATTTCTTCATTATTTGGTTCCAATTTGATGAACTAATTATTCTTTGGAGATCTTCTCCCTAACATAGGCTTCGCCTGAAACTGAATTCTAGAGTCACCACCTCACTTCCTGTGAGGAAATAATAACTGTTTTGAATCCTTCTTCCCAGTATAGTCTTTACAACACTAACTAGAGATTTTGAAACTGAATTTCACTGATAGGTGCTTCCCCAGTAGAGTCACCAATTTGTTGGTGCTCAAAAATGCTGGACCATTTTGAGGCCAACTGACAGGCACAACAAGTGCCTTTGCAATTCTGGCTCGATTTAGCCAAGGCTGGTAGGCCTGAATCAAATGTGCTTCCTAACTACACAAACACATGCATAAACAATAGAAACTCCCTCCAAAGGGGTTAATAATCCTTGGAGGAAAAGTGACCTAATATCCTAATCGTCAAATAACTTGAAATCTAAACTAAGGCTAGAAAGTAATGCTAAACCTAATTGAATGCTTTGAAAAGAAGATAACAGATAGGATATGTAAAATGAAATTAAAGGAATAGGATGCTGAAACTAGAAACAAATGATTAGATGAACAAATTCAATTTATCAATAACACCAGTACCTGTTTCACCCTGGGCAATGAAGTCAATCCAATCCTCAACCCTACGTACAACCTTAGAGACAGTTTTGCATTTCAAAGCAAATTGGAAGGATTTAATTCAGAGGACAATTTTCAAAATATCGAAACATACATCAAATTTTGAAGACAAGTCATAAAAAACTCATCACTTTGATTTGCATTCAAATGTGTGTGAACTATTGCAGACAATTAACTGAATTTAACTCCTCAAATGACATCCCAATTGACTTTGGCCACAAATCAAAAGGATTCTTAACCATGCAAAATGAGCAGACCAATTAATAAATCAAAATGCAATAAGATCACACAAGATTTTAAATGATCACAATAAAGAAATCAAGATTGATTTATCCAAGGGACTAGTTGAGGGAATTGAAAACCAATGCACAAATGGAAAACAAAAACAACTTATCTTTTATTGATATTGAAAAATTGGTACACCGGAATCCATGTTGCAATTTTTGAACAATCCAATCCTATGAAAATTGAAATTCTTGTCATTGTCTTGTCTCTCTTTACATTTTACATTATGTATATATACATGTTTGAGTGGCTTTCACACCTCTTTAGGGTGAAAAGACACACCCTTATTACAAATTGTTTTGAAAAAATGATAAACTAACTAAAAAATAACTACCTAACTTTCGGATTTGGGCTTGGTTGAAAAACCAAAACACCTCATGGAAAGCTAAGATTTTTAGTGGAGATAGGAAATTTGATTTCCCGAACTGGGTCTTTTTTAGATGTTTAAAATTCGACCATCTTCTACCTCTGTCGACATCATCTTTGCAGCAGGTTGAAATTCCAGCATTTTTTGAAGGCTTTGATCATAGGATTTTGATTGTTCTTGTCACAGAGGTTCCTTCCATAATATCTCAACTTTTTAATTGAAAATTCATGTAATATTTTATGCCATTTCATGTACTCCATCATTAATTATTTGGCATGGAGTTTAAGAGGCCATTTTTTAGGGTTTTATCACTATATAGGACTCCAAATTTTGCCCAAAATTTAGAGCTCCAATAGGAGGAAAGAGTCATTTGTTATCACTGGATTTTTGTTTAATTGTCTCAGGCTCTAATTTTCCCAAAATCACCCCATAATATTTAAAGGTGTGTTTCACTCAAAGTTTCATTTCCTTACATATACACCTTGTCGATTGAACTTGAACCTTGAACTCTCGTAGTTCAAGATTTAAAGTTCAATAACATCCTATGATATGATTATCCATCTTTCATTGCAAGCTTAGCAGCATGTTGTCTTTGCAGTGTGCACTTGTCCAATGAACTATGAACTTTGAACTCTCCTGGTTGAAGATTCAAAGTTCAACGGACGTTATCCTTTTGCAAGTGGCTTTTCTTTTTGTTTTCTAATCTCTCTTGTCGCTATTTGTTTTTGCTTTATTTAATTAAATCATTCCAAAGGGTAGTCCTTCTGCCTTCTTGTTGAACTTGAACCGTGAACTCTTGTAATTCAAGGTTCGAGGTTCAAGAAGTGTGTAATTTGCAAAAGTGAAAGTGATGATTTGACATAAAGGACAGTTGGCAGTTGATTATGAGATTAGTGTGTGGCATGGATATCGTAATTAATTGAAATCACACTTAAGTGTCACTTCACTCTTGGGAAAGTATAGTAATTAATGTTTAAAGTGGTGTGAGTTCCTTGTGATCATTAATCGAACCTCATGAGACATTATTCACCATTTATTGTGAATCTCCCCTGATTTATGAACTATTTTATGATAAATTGAAGAGCCTAGCCATTTTTGTTCATAGTGGCAGAGATATCTCAGGCGACTGGCATGAAAGAAGGTATCTTTCCCTCCTCTCAGAGCTTAGTGTGTCACATAAGAAAGCAGGTGAGTCTCTCTTTTGGCCTCCTTATTTCAGTTAAAGCTCATTACTTTGTCAAATTCAAACTCCTTTAAGGTTGTTGTGTCTCCTTGTTCATTCCTAGTTTGTAAGTCAAAATGAAGATCCCAGTCCCAAATTTTGGAAATACTTCTCCTTTAATTTTCTCTCTACCTGATTGTGAAGATATCCAGATCAAAACTGGAACCTTAGAGGAAATTATAAGCTGAGTCAAAGAGCCCATCCAAGGTTCCATGCTAGAAAAATCTATTCAAAGTGGTTTGACTAATGCAGCCTCTTTTCCTATAGTAGCCCCCTGTTGAGAGCTAGTTCTCAAGTGTGGAAGAAGATATAGTTTTGAGGAGAAGTGTATTAAAAAGGTTGACGGGAGTTTGCTGGTATATATAAATAGAGATGTCATCTTGAAGGCAATAGGAATCCTTGAAAGAGACCCATATGAAGGGTGGAATATTCCCTCATCCCAGTTAGTTTTTTCCACAAAGAGAAAAATCTACAGGAATGAGATAGCTTAGTACTAGTTGCTGAAAGCCCAAAAAGGAGATTCCAGGCTCCCAAAACTACTCATCATAGATCATTTCAAGCCTGAGGTAGCTGAACTAGTTATTTTGCTCAATAGAATAAAAGGTAACCAGCATGCATATTATTGGCATGATTGGATGTATTTTTATATCCAGGTCACTCTAGGAGGGGAAAAATATATTGACTGGGCTGAAACCATTGCTGATGAACTCAATCATTAGTTAGCAAACTTCCCTACTGGCAGTAGCTTTCACATGTCTTCCTACCTGTTTTACATCCTAGCCTATACTAGAGAGTGGAAGGGTCTATTTCATGAGCATCCCCTCCCAAATATGAAGGTCTATGATTACTACCCTCACCTACAAAAGGAATATCATGTTGACAACTTTCTAAAACTAAACGGGGTTTTCTTTGGGAGGTTGACCTATGAACTTCAAGGAAATACTGAGCAGAGAATGTTTGAAGAAGCTAAAACCATTGTTAATACTTATGGAAGTTTCTTTATCCAGTTTAGAAGGTTCACATATCTGAGGATTGACAGATTTGAAGGGGAACCATTCAAGTTGCCCATATATGCTTTTGATAGCTTGATTATTGTAGAAGTGGCTCATCAACTGGCATATGTTCATAAAGGAGTCAAGGAAAGGAAGGGTAGAGCTAAGTCCAGATTTCCAGTTGAGTTAGGGTACTATACCTGTAAAAACTCTTCAGATGCCCTAAATCTAGAGCATGAATTAAGGTTTCTGAATCAGTGAATGAAAAAGACTTATTGATATAAATCTGTTGGTTTATATTTGTGGGTGGATCTCTATTGGGATATCTTACATTGAGTAGAAGTTCTTGGTTGAATGTCTTTATGTTTTCTTTGAATTCTAGTTGTGCCTTAGATTAGTGTAGTGTTTACTTATTTGAAGTCTATAAGCTTCAGATCTGTTAGTTGCTTCCAATTGCTAGTAATTATGTCATATTGATGAAAGTTACTATTTATGCCTAATCAACTTTATGGTCAAAAGTTTGATGATTGCAGAAATGCATTATTCTTTTTCATAAAAAAATTCATTGAAAATTTTACTAGGAGTTGTACCATAATTTAGAGGGTTAAATATTTCATGTTTAATCCAGTTGTTAGTAAAGAGTTGATGTTTCTTGGTGGGTTATAGAGTATAGAATTAAATTTGAAAAAGAGACAAATTCATTTACTAATAGTTTTTGGCGACTCTACTAGGGAGCTAAACTAGTAAACCATTGTCTTTGCTTTGTTTAATGTGTAAGCATGGTGTTACCTACTGACGTAATACTTGGTCTAGACGAAGTTCCCCCAGTCCTACAACCTGGTCTGCACTTTCATGACACTCAATAGGATATTATTGCATATCTAAATAACATGGCTTGGAAAGTAAAAATAAGTAATGAACAGTATCAAGAAGTTCAATTGGTGTTAGATGAAGAGGAAGAGATTGATGACTAGTTAAGGGGTCTCCCCATAGCTCTAGAAGCTGCAGTAGTTGATAGAGCAATTCAAAGACCATATAACTGCCAAGCTGGAGTCTAGACCTTACACCAGGTCTCAACGAGAGGCAAGTATTTTTGACAGTATTTTTGAAGAATTGAGAAATCTTGAAACCACAAGAGTCTGTCCCTCTAAGAAAAAGGCCCAAAGTAGACCTTCTTCTCCTCCTAAATAAACTTTCCATTCATCTACTAAAACCTATGATTGGCAAGCCTTGACTTTATCAGGGATTCAAGACCCTCCTCTTTTAACTATCTTTCCAACAGTTATCATGGCTCAACCATGGGGTAATGCAGTAGGCCCTTTAACTCTAACCGCTCATCATGCTCTTCCTAAAGGAGCCAAAGATGTTCTTCCAAGGCTCTCTAGGGATGGAAAATTAGCTGTAGAAGAGCATTTCAATTCTTTTAATGTAACCACTATAATTTTAGGGGTGCAAACTGAAGATTTAGTAGTTAGACTCTTTGTTCAAACCCTCACAGAAGGAGCTGTAAAGTGGTTTGGACATCTTCCCGTCGGATCCATAACTGATTGGAATTTCATGAAAACCGTATTTGAAGGTCATTTCAAAAGGGTAGATGATGAGCATTCTCTGGTAGCACAACTTACACAAATGAAAAAGGAGATCCATGAGCCTATGAGAGATTATGTAGCCTGGTATAAAAAAGTTATTCATAGGATTCCTGCTACAATAAGGCCCACCCCTGAAAAATAGTAATGTTTCTTTGTAAATTCTTTTCCCTCGGACATCGGTTTTCATCTTAGAAGAAATAGGCCTGCAGACTGGGTAACTTCTCAAAGCCAAGCCACTGAGCTAGAAGATGATTTGATCACCGCTGAGAAGTGGAGGAAAGATGTCCAAGTACCCAATGCACAAAATGCATCCTCTTCTGATCCTATGCTGCAAAGATTAGTTAATGATGTGATTACCCTCAAGAGTTAACTTCCTAAAAGCAATACCAATCCTCCTTTGTATCGAGATATTCCTAGAGGAATGCCTGAACAAGCTGGACCTAGTCACATATCTCAAAATTATCCCCCATTTGATAAGAACTTACTAGAAGCTCCTCCTAGAAGAGCTAATATGTGTACCTTCCATCTTATGGATGATCATGATGGTACCTCCTATCCAGAGATGATCCGATCAATGCAGATGCATGTGAACCGAGAATTGATAGAAGAATCACCTAGTGATACAGTGAGTCCTCAGTTACCTGGCGGCTTCAAAAATTTTTACATAGAATACGAGTCTGACTTTGAGCAAGGAGGAAGTATTCTAGCAAGTTTACAGGACCCTGCATGTATCGTGCTAACCAGAAGTTACCACAATTCTCAAGCTAATGACACACCATCAACATCACAATGGTGGGATAAAGGTAAAGACTTTTCACAAAAATCATCAACTTTTAAAAGTCCTTTTTCTAATGAAGATGAATCATTGAAGAAATTTTTTTTTGGTATTTCTTTTGATATCATTGATTTCTATGAAAGTTCTAAGATTCAAGTTTCCCCTGCTGAATATCTTAGATTGAATCCAAAAGAGTTGGAAAGACTTGTCAAACATGTTAAATCAGGTCAACCTCATGCAGATAAAACTACTAATGAAACTACTAATGCTGCTTTCTCAAAACAAGCTACTATAGAAACCCAAGCTACCAAAGATAAGAGTCCTCCACAAGAAAAGAGTCCTCTTGTAGGATTAAAACCAGAGCCTTTTTATTTGTCCTTGTTTATTCATGGCTTTAAGCTGAATAATTGCATTATAGATTCAGGAGCATCTGATAATATCATGCCTACTTCAGTAGCCAAAGATCTAGATCTTCCCCTCACTGTGACCTTTGGTCAATGCTATGCCCTAGATGCAAAGAAAGTCCCCTTAGTTGGAAAAATCAAGGATGCTCAAGTAGCCCTTGCAGCATACCCCAGTAAAAAGATTAAACTAACTATACTTGTAGCTGATATTCCAGCAAGCTATGGTATGCTTCTAAGAAGGACTTTCTGTCGGGATCTTGGAGGAGAGATCAAACTTGACTGGTCTCAAGCAATTATTCCAGTAGGAGATAAAAGGGTTGTCCTACAACCAGAGGGAAAATCAAAATACACAGTATTCCCATCTGAAGATCCCAAGTCTCAGATACTCTACCAAGAATCTGAGTTTGGAAATTATATGATCTCATCCACACCAGACATGAATGAAGAAGTGACAACTGATAAGTCTGATGGCCTTTGGAGTTTGGAGTTTGATGGCAGCTCTACCTCTGTTGGTTCTGGAGTAGGGGTTGTATTGATATCACCAGAAGGAGACATTTTCCCATGAGCTTTTAAGCTAGATTTTGATAATACGAACAACATTGCTGAATATGAGTCTCTTTTTCTTGGTATTGAAGAGGCGAAGAAAAGGGGTATCAAGGTACTCCGAGCCAGAGGAGATGCAGAACTTGTTGTGAGACAAGTAAGAGGAATGTATTAAAAAAAAAATGAAAGAATCAAATACTATAAAAATCATGTTTGGGATGAGATTGAAGATTTCAAAGCTTTCTCCATAGAAGTTGTTCCCAGAGAACTAAATAGTAGAGCTGATTCCCTAGCAGTTTCTTCTTCCCTGTTGTTGCCACATTCAGATTTTAAGAAAAGTTCCTACAAAATTGAAATGGTGTACAGACCGAAAGTTCTAGATAATGCTGAGCATTGGCAGGTCTTTCAAGATGATAAACAAATTGATAAATTCTTGTAGTTGGCAGAAGTTTTTAGTTCTACCTTCTTTGAAGGATCTTCATTGACCTGTGATGAGTTTTTCCCAGATGGTGTAATAGATGAAGGGATCTTTTAATTAAAAGGGAACCTCCTCCACCACCTCAAGAAGACACAAATCAAGGTGACTACGAGAAGGTAAACATAGGGGAGGAAGAAGAACCTAGATGTATAAACCTGGGAAAATGTTGCACTTCAGATGAGAAGCAGAGATTTGTCAATTTTCTAAATGAATATCGTGATACCTTTGCTTGGTCCTACCATGATTTAAAAAACTTCAAAGTAGGAAAATTCCAGCACTAGATTCCTCTCAAGACGGGTACTTCACCTTTTAGGTAGAAATTAAGAAACTATAACCCAAAAGTTTCTGAGGCAATTCAGAAAGAGGTAGAAAAATGCTACAGGCCCGTATCATTTATCCTATTCATCATTCTACTTAGATTGTGAATATAGTTCCTGTTAGAAAGAAAAATGGTGAGATAAGAATCTACGTAGATTTCATAAACTTGAACTAGTGTAGCCTAAAGGATAACTATGGACTCCCTATCATGGACCATATTCTACAGATTGTGGTAGGTTCATAGATGATGTCAATGCTAGATGGTTTCTCTAGTTACAACCAGATCAAGATGGTTGACCAGGATAAGCATAAAATAGCTTTTACCACCCTATGGGGCACATATGCTTATAGCAGAATGCCTTTTGGCTTGATTAATGTAGGTGCCACTTTCCAACGTGTAATGAATTCCTCTTTTAGCCATATGATTAATAAGGTAATATTTGTTTATCTTGATGATCTAACTATGTTTTCCAAGAGGCGTAGAAACCATCTAAGGGATTTAAGATCAGTTCTACAGAGATGCAGGGAACATGACATTTTATTAAATCTAAAAAGTTTGTCTTCACAGTCATGGAGGGTAAATTGTTGGGCCACATTGTGTCTAAAGAAGGGATCAAGATTTATCCAGAAAGAGTTAATAATTCAATAGCTTGGTTTACCTTTCAATAGGACTGGTGTTAAGTCTTTCTTTGGGAAAACCAATTTCCTCAGAAGGTTTGTTCCTGACTTTTCTAAAACAACTAAGCATATGGTGAGCCTCTTGAGTGAGAAGAACCCATTTAAATGGAGCACAGAGGTTATCAAAGCATTTGATGACATCAAGAAAGCTATAGCAAATGCTCCCACTTTAATAAATCTAGATTACAAGAAGGACTTCATAATACACTGTTATGCCTCAGGTTATACAGTGTCTGGAATATTGTTGCAGAGGAATGACAAAAATGAAGAAGTGCCCATTGCTTTCATGAGTATTCCTCTCAAAAAGCATGATTTAAACTATCCATTGGTCGAAAAGAAAGAATATGCGGTGGTAAAAAGCAGTGAAGGCTTTTAGGTTATACATTCTACATTCTCACACAGTTGTTTTTGTCCCCACCTCTACTGTCAAAGACGTCCTAACTCAACAAGAGATAGGGATGAACAACTGAGCAACGTGGATCTCCAAGATTTAGGAATTTGACCTAGAAATTCATCCTACCAAGTTGGTTTAGGGTCAAGGATTATGTAAACTTATGTCTGAGTAGGATCCTAATAGCAGTATGCCCTCAGTTCTTTTTGTCAGTTTGCGTGATTCCTGGTTTTCAGATGTGGCATTTTACCTTACTTATGGAGATTGTCCCCCTCATCTAAACCCAAAAGAAAGAAGAAATATCAAGTTAAAGGCCATGAAGTATGTTATTGTTGATGACATACTATATAAAAAGGGTTTGGATGGAGCTTTCTTGAGGTGCGTTGACAAGGAACAACAAGAAAAATTACTCAGTAAGTTTCATAATGAGGCATGCGGTGGTCACTTCTCTTCCACAGTAACCACTTTTAAAATTCTTAGGAATTGTTATTACTAGCCAAGAATGTTTGGTGATGCTTATAAGTGGGTTGCAAATTGTGAAAAATGTAAGTTGTTTGGTGGAAAGCCATAGTTAGAAGCTCTCCCTTTGAGGCCAGTGATCATAGAAGAACCTTTCAAGCAATGGGGGCTTGACTTCATCAAACAATCAACCCTCCTAGTGCTAGACATACCCACATTCTCACTGCAATGGACTATTTCACGAAATGGGTAGAGGCAATCCCAGTTAAGAAGACCACATCTGAGGTGGTGTGTGAGTTTATAAAGAATTACATTCTGGTTAGGTTTGGAGTTCCTACCAAGTTGGTCACAGAAAATGCTACAAATTTCTCTTCTCATGAGTTGAAATTATTCTGCTTTGATCATAGCATCTACCTGTCCCATGCATCTGACTATTATCCATAGGGAAATGGATAGGCGGAATCAAGTAATAAAAACTTGATCAGGATAATGAGGAAGCTAGTATGTGACAATGCTAAGGATTGGCATAATAAACTATTTGAAGCTCTCTGGGTCGATTGAACTTCTCCAAAAAGAGAAATTGGCATGTCACCCTTTGAATTGGTTTATGGTGTTGAAGCTCAGCTTTCGCTACCTTTGGAGCTAGCTACGATGAAACTACAAAAAACAATTAAAGACCAGGTTTACCAAGATGTCATTGAGAAATGGATTTTTTATCTCAACAAAATATAGGAAGAAAGAGAAGAAATGGTAAGTCAAATAGTCACACACCAGGCTTGAGTCAAGAAAAGTTTTGATCAGAAGGCCAGGCCTAGGAATTTTATGGAGGGTGATTAACTACTGTTATGGGATAAAAGATAGGAACCTAAGGGTGCCCATGGGAAATTTGAATCACTTTGGAAGGGCCCGTTCATCATCAACAAAACATTGGGATGCAATTCCTTCAAACTGGAGCATTTGGATGGTACTGTTTTACCCTTTACCTTTAATGGTCAGGACCTCAAGTTGTATAAGCTTTGAGCAGGTTAGTCCTATTTTCTGTACATATCTTTTTGTTGTGTTGTTTTTTGTGTTGTCCTTTTTGCTTGTTGTCTTTTCCTTTCTTTTCTAAGTTTTTCCTAGTTTGTGAAACCAAAGCTATAGGTTCATCCTTCGCCCTCAAGAGGTCTCATCCCTAGTTGAAGCCATTGTTATCACTAGATTTTTGTTTAATTGTCTCAGGCTCTAATTTTCCCAAAATCACCCCATAATCTTTAAAGGTGTGTTTCACTCAAAGTTTCATTTCCTTACATATACACCTTGTCGGTTGAACTTGAACCTTGAACTCTCGTAGTTCAAGATTCAAGGTTCAATAACATCCTTTGTATGATTATCCTTCTTTGATTACAAGCTTAGAGGCATGTTGTCTTTGCAGCGCACACTTGTCTAATGAACTGTGAACTTTGAACTCTCGTGGTTCAAGATTCAAAATTCAATAGACGTTATCCTTTTGCAAGTGGCTTTTATTTTTGTTTGCCAATCTTTCTTGTCACTATTTGTTTTTGCTTTATTTAATTAAATCATGCCAAAGGGTAGTCTTGCCTTCTTGTTTAACTTGAAATGTGAACTCTTGTAATTCAAGGTTCGAGGTTCAACATGTGTTTGTAATTTGCAAAAGTGAAAGTGGTGATTTGACATAAAGGATAACTGGTAGTTGGTTATGAGATCCGCATGTGGCATGGATATCATAATTAATTGAAATCACACTTAAGTGTCACTTCACTCTTGGGAAAGTATAGTAATCAATGTTTAAAGTGGTGGGAGTTCCCTGTGATTATTAATTGAACCTCATGAGACATTATTCGCCATTTATTGTGAATCTCCCCTGATTTATGAACTATTTTATGATAAATTGAAGAGCCTAGCCATTTTTGTTCATAGTGGTAGAGATATCTCAGGTGATTGGCATGGAAGAAGGTATCTTTCCGTCCTCTCAAAGCTTAGTGGGTCACATAAGAAAGCAGACGAGTCTCTCTTTTGGCCTCCTTGTTTCAGTTAAAGCTCATTACTTTGTTAAATTCAAACTCCTTTAAGGCTACTATTTCTCCTTGTTCATTCCTAGTTTGTGAGTCAAAATGAAGAACCCAGTCCCAAATTTTGGAAATACTTCTCGTTTAATTTTCTCTCTACCTGATTGTGAAGATACCCTGATCAAAATTGGAGCCTTAGAGGAAATTATAAGCCGAGTTAAAGACCCCATCCCAAGTTCCATGCTGGAAAAAGCTATTCAAAGTGGTTTGACTAATGCAGCCGCTTTCCCTATAGTAGCCCCTTGTCGAGAGCTAGTTTTCGAGTGTGGAAGAAGATATAGTTTTGAGGAGAAGTGTATTAAAAAGGTTGATGGGAGTTCACTGGTATATATAAATAGAGATGTTGTCTTGAAGGCAATAGGAATCCTTGAAAGAGACCCATATGAAGGGTGGAGTATTCCCTCATCCCAATCATTTTTTGCCACCTAGAGACAAATCTACAGGAATGAGATAGCTCAGTACTAGTTGGTGAAAGCCCAAAAAGGAGGTTCTAGGATCCCAAAATCGCTCATCGTAGATCATTCCAAGCTTGAGGTAGTTGAACTGGTTATTTTGCTCAATAGAATAAAAGGAAACCAACATGCATATTATTGGCAGGATTGGATGTATTTCTATATCCAAGTCACTCTTGGAGGGGAAAAATATATTGATTGGGCCGAAACCATTGCCAATGAACTCAATCATCAGTTAGCAAACTTCCCTGCTGGCAGTAGCTTTCACGTCTTCCTACCTGTTTTACATCCTAGCCTATACCAGAGAGTGGAAGGGTCTATTTCATGAGCAGCCCCTCCCAAATATGAAGGTCTATGATTACTACCCTCACATGCAGAAGGAATATCATGTTGATAGCTTTCTAAAACTAAATGGGGTTTTCTTTGGGAGGTTGACATATGAACTTCAAGGAAATACTGAGTAGAGAATGTCTGAAGAAGATAAACCCTTTGTTAATACTTATGGAAGTTTCTTCATCTAGTTTAGAAGGTTCACATATCTGAGGATTGGTGGATTTGAAGAAGAACCATTCAAGTTGCCCAGATATGCTTTTGATAGCTTGATTATTGCAGAAGTGGCTCATCAACTGGCATATGTTCATAAAGGAGTCAAGGAAAGGAAG
Source organism: Chamaecyparis obtusa (assembly GCA_027943335.1). NCBI lineage: Eukaryota > Viridiplantae > Streptophyta > Pinopsida > Cupressales > Cupressaceae > Chamaecyparis > Chamaecyparis obtusa. The sequence continues at coordinate 275,127 of BSBK01000535.1, forward strand.
GGTAGAGCTAAGTCCAACTTTCTAGTTGAGTTAGGGTATTATACCTGTAAAACCTCTTCAGATGCCCTACATCTAGAGCATGAATTAAGGTTTCTGAACCAGTGAATGAAAAAGACTTATTGATATAAATCTGTTGGTTTAGATTTCTGGGTGGATCTCTATTGGGATATCTTACATTGAGCAGAAGTTCTTGGTTGAATGTCTTTATGTTTTCTTTCAATTTTAGTTGTGCCTTAGAGTAGTGTAGTATTTACTTATTTGAAGTTTGTGAGCTTCAGATCTGTTAGTTGCTTCCAATTGCTAGTAATTATGTCATACTGATGAAAGTTACTGTTTATGCTTTATCAACTTTCTAGTCAAAAGTTTGATGATTGCAGAAATGCATTATTCTTTTTCATAAAAAAATTCATTGAAAATTTTACTGGGAGCTGTACCATAATTTAGAGGGTTAAATATTTTATGTTTAATCTAGTTGTTAGTAAACAGTTGATGTTTCTTGGTGGGTTATAGAGTATAGAAATAAATTTGAAAAAGAGACAAATTCATTACTAACAAAATGTTGAGCATCATATCCTCTACTATCAAAGTCCTTTTTGAGTTCAAATGTCTTTAGATTAAGATTCCTTAATTCATGCTCTAGATTTAGGGCATCTGAAGAGGTTTTATAGGTATAATACCCTAACTCAATTGGAAATCTAGACTTAGCTCTACCCTTCCTTTCCTTGACTCATTTATGAACATATGCCAGTTGACAAGCCACTTCTACAATAATCAAGCTATCAAAACCATATATGGGAAACTTGAATGGTTCCCCTTCAAATCCACCAATCCTAAGATATGTGAACCTTCTAAAGTGGATGAAGAAACTTCCATAAGTATTAACAAAGGTTTTAGCTTCTTCAAAAATTCTCTGCTCAATATTTCATTAAAGTTCATAGGTCAACCTCCCAAAGAAAACCCCGTTTAGTTTTAGAAAGCTGTCAACATGATATTCCTTCTGTAGGTGAGGGTAGTAATCATAGACATTCATATTTGGGAGGGGCTTCTCTTGAAATAGACCCTTCCACTCTCTGGTATAGGCTAGGACTACTGCCAATAGGGAAGTTTGCTAACTGATGATTGAGTTCATCGGCAATGGTTTTGGCCCAGTCAATATATTTTCCCCCTCCAAGAGTGACCTAGATATAGAAATACATCCAATCGTGCCAATAATATGCATGCTAGTTTCCTTTTATTCTATTGAGAAAAATAACTAGTTCATCTACCTCAGGCTTGAAATGATCTACGGTGAGCAGTTTTGGGAGCCTGGAACCTCCTTTTTGGGCTTTCAGCAACTAGTACTAAGCTATCTCACTCCTGTAGATTTGTCTCTTGGTGGCAAAAACTGATTGGGATGATGGAATATTCCACCCAAGAAACATTAACTCTTTACTAACAATTTGTCTCTTTTTCAAAATTTATCTCTATACTTTATAACCCACCAAGAAACATCAACTCTTTACTAACAACTGGATTAAACATGAAATATTTAACCCTTTGAATTATGGTACAACTCCCAGTAAAATTTTCAATGAATTTTTTATGAAAAAGAATAATGCATTTCTGCAATCATCAAACTTTTGACCAGAAAGTTGATAAGGCATAAACATTAAATTTCATCAATATGACATAATTATTTGTAATTGGAAGCAACTAACAGATCTGAAGCTCACAGACTTCAAATAAGTAAACACTACACTAATCTAAGGCACAACTAGAATTCAAAGAAAACATAAAGACATTCAACCAAGAACTTCTGCTCAATGTAAGATATCCCAACAGAGATCCACCTATAAATATAAACCAGTAGATTTATATCAATAAGTCTTTTTCATTAATAAAAAAAAAACTTCGATCAGTCACCAAATCAATTCATCAAAGCACAAGTGAAATGCTTCATCAAAGCCAAATCCTAATCCAAATCTGTACCAAATGGAAAATTTGATCCAAGATCTTAGAAGATTGTTGGAGTCAAAGTTCTCCTCATGTGTCCCAAATCTAGGACTCTTAGCATCCAAATTGCTCTTAAGCAATTTATTCACATATCCTTCAATCTCAACTTTTGAAACTTCATACTCAAGTGGATCTACAAATTCCACTCTAGGCTCAACTACTTCAATGTAGGTAAAGTCAGTATCAACCAAAAAACATATCTCATGCTTGAATTTCTCCACAATAGATGGTGGAATTCTAGATCTTTTCCTCATTTGATTTTGAAAGGTCTTAATTACCAAGGTTGCACTTTCATTTACTTTGTCTATAGGGTGTCTTAGGTACACCTTATTGATTCTGTCCATAGAATTTTTGTTATCATTCCAATCTTCTCCTATATTGTATGGAAATATTCTTACCAAATGAAAAAACATATATGTGATCATAGATGGAAATTTTAACTGTGAGTTCTTGGTTTTTCTGATTTTCTCAAGGTTCTCTATCAATTGAATTCTTAAGATTTCACACATATCTACCTATACTTTCTCAACACACATAAGATAAGTTGCATGTACCATGCTAGCTGCCATATCATCTTCTCTAGAATTTTCACAAAACTTTGAAGTCAAAGTTCCGCATACATATTTAACATCATCTTGTACAATCTTACGAATAACAATTCCTCTTCCATTGTATGATGACTTGGTGTTTATTAACATTTTTCTCATTAAATAGAATCACTCCAAATTTAGATAGGTCAGTTACCTCATGAATAAGGTCTGAGGTGATGTCAATGGCTCTATCATCTAACCAAAACTTACCATTGTGAATTCTTCTTAGAATAATCTTAGTCCATTCATCATCCTGAAATTCATAATGAAGTGTATACTTGATAATATCAATCTCACTCAAATATTCAAACCCTTTGTATGACATGTCCCGTTTATAGATCTTTTCATACTCCATGATCAGGTTACCATCTCCTATGGTCTCAAACTTACATTTTAGCTAGCTTCTTATGTTTTCTAAATGCAAAACTCTGTCTAGAACAAATGACAAAGCTAAACTAGGGTCTTCTTCCAAAGGCTCTACAAGATCCTTTTTCATTCTAGGTTTGACTAAATCTTTGATGTGGTGAAAAATTGATGCATCCATGATTCTATAAAAACACAACTACTTGATAATGATTACTTAGCAAAATACCTCAGAATCATGATTTAGGGCTTTGCGTAGATTTGGGAAGAAATCTGTCTCCAAATCTAGCAAACTGCTCTTAATCTCCACTGAATAGCTCTCTTTATCACTTGTAATCACTTGAATGATCATCTAATACCGATCATATACTTTTATCCTTCAAATATTTCAAGATTCTGACATCACATTAAATCTCTTTGTCGCTTCATACCAAACCTGCAAAACTTCATTCTTTTTGTCTACTTGCATACATTCATATAAATTCATGTGCTCTTAACCATAGCTTCATTATATCATATATTAGCACATATTAACTTCGCAAGACTCAATTCAATCTATTCTAACTTCTACACTATTCTAATTCTTTACTCTAATACATAATTCATGAAATAATTACTTAAGTGCTTTGAGATGAATTAGGGAATGATTCACACTTACTATCAGGTACTTCACCTGTCTAGTTTTCTAGCATACTGAGTGTGCTCTCTTGATCTATGGCTTTGAAAAATTCATCTTCTTCCAAGTTACTACAACTTCCTCTTTGACTATTGTTTGTGCTCACATTTCTCCTTGTATAGTTTCTAGGATTAGGGTTTCTCATGTTGTTCATTCTACAAAATCTTGTTGTGTGACCAAAATTGTTGCATATCTGAAAAACTACTCCATTGTTTCCATATCTTGGTCCTGTCTGACTGATTTGTGATCTAAAATTTCTAGCAATATGTCCAATCTTGTTGCATCTATAACACACAACTCCATTCCTTTTGTTCATGTCTCCAATAGGTCTCTTATCTACAGGGTTAGTATCTCTAAACATTCTACTACCATTATTATCATTAGATCTAGGTTTCTTACAATCAATAGCTCTATGTCCAAAACCATGACAATTATAACAATATCTAGAGATAGGTTTAAATTGCTTACCTATACAATCTATTTTCATGTGTCCAAAATAATTGCATGAAAAACATCTACCTTTGAATTATCTTCACATATCTTTAGGTGGTTCATGTTCTTTAGGTGAATTAGGTATATCTTCAAATTTGTTAGCTTCATCATACTTCTTTTCATCTTTTCTCTCAGAGTGTTCTAGATCTGGTTCTTTACATTTGTCAATCTTCTTAGGGAAATTTTCTTCAAGATATCCAAGACCAGTTTTATCATAGGATGGTTTCTGATAAGACATTTGTTCATCAATCTTTTCACTACTGGAATACAGTTTCTCTAGGTGTTGTTTAGACTGAGTCAATTCTCCTTTCACAATTGTATTGTACTTCTCAAGTTCAGTATACTACAAATTTGTTTTCCTAAGTTTAGATGTCACTTTACTAAGTTTAGATTTTAGATCTTCATTCTCAAATTTCAGATTTGATTCATCTTTGTTGCTTTCATCTTTCAAGCTTAACTTTAGATCTAGAATCTTCAACTCATGTATAAGGATCTCATTTTCTTTCTTCAGTTTTGAAACTTCATCAAAGTCCTTGATTTGAATTGTAGGTTCTTTCTTTGATTTCAGATCTTCCATCTTTTCTTTTAGTTTTTCAATGTAGTTTTTCTCATCATCATATTTTTCTTTCAAAGTGTATCTTTCTTCAGTAAGAATATCAATTTGTTTAAGAGCTTCTTCAAGATTCTTCTGCAATTGATCCATGTCCATAGCCATCTTACTCAAGCTGTTAGGCTTTCTCTAAATAACTTTGTTCTGAGTAACTAAGCTCTGATACCAATTGTTAGAAATAGGAAATATTGAGAGGGGGGGGGGGGGGGGGGGGGTGAATCAGTATATCACAAACTTTTACTTTTGCCCAATTACGGACATAACAAATTAACTTGAAGCTTGGCTAAAAAAGTAAACTAAGAAAACTGAATAACAAGCATAGCAATAAAGTAAATGAATGCATAACACCATGTTTGTTCTCGAGGAAACCCTGGCCAAGGGAAAACCCTAGTGGGGATGATACCCACAACTGATCCACTAATCAAAAGTATCTGGTTAAGGATGTTAACCCTGTTAGGAGTCTATTACATACATATAGTGTCTTTTTCCTAGTTAAAGGACTCTAGGCCTTGTTAGAAGCCTCAGCCCTATTAGGATTTTCTATTACAAAATAGAATGATTTTCAAGATGAGCTCACTCCCAAAACATGCAATATACAATGATATCTTCAAATACAAAGGTAAGGTACATAACCTTTTACTGCTATTGAATAGCTTTCCTATTCTGATTTAGCTTTCTAGGCTCTTCACTTTCATATACAGAGTTTTCTTACTTTCTTTCTTACAATATACAACTTCACATCATACTTTTCTTATTACAATTTCTATATGTAACTTCTTTACATTTCACATTACATAGTTCTTACATATATACAAGTTATTACAATTAATAACTTAAAGTCGACTTACAATACATAAACTCTTCTCAAAATATAAAACCAATTCATGCTACCTTAGGGTTAACATTTAGGATGTCATCTCTACATGGTTAAGTCATTATTTTGATAAACAAAATAGTCCCTTAACATAATATGATCACTTCTGTCTTCTTCTCTTTTCAGGTTTTCTTAACATTGTCTCTGTAATTCTTTAATATCTTCTTCTGTACATGTTGTATAGACTTTCACTTTCATATGCGGCTTTGATATACATATGATTATCCATGTTCAAGTGCACATTCACTTAACCTACTTCTGTGAACATCGCTAATCAAAACTGTCTCCGATTAGACTATAAAACACTGTTGTACTTAGACAATTTTCTAGGGCGCTCTTACAATATTATTTCCAACTATTATGTGATCATCATAGTGATTATATGTTTCCATAATGACAAAAATATGATATCCTACTCATAAAAATTTCCAACACCTTCATCAAGATTTAATTATGTTAATTTAAAAATTGGTTTAGAACCTATCTCGAAAAAAATAGTTTACAACCCCTCAAAATAAGCTGTAGTTACATATTCATAGGTTAAGTAGGTGGAAAAAAGATGAAAGTTTTCCCTCCCATAACCAAATGAGATAAATTTACAAGTATGCAAATTGATCTATGTAATTTAGGATCCGATGTTTAACATGCACACTTCTATTCTTGTAGTTTAGGTCAAGAAGTCTAGTTTTGTGTTTTTGGGGTTTTGGGATCTTGATACAAATTTACACAAATGTAAAATGAGTGGAAAAGTATGATATTTTGGAACCTTGAGGTTTTAGGCCCTTATTGTAAATGGAAATGGATGCAGTTTTAATTTGAAGTCTAGCATGATAAGAGTTTTCGGTTTTGGGGGTTGGATTACAAGTTTATCTATTCTAGGGATCAAGACCATTTTTTGCATGTTACCAACATGTAGTTTAATGTTAAAATCTTGAGAAAATAGGACAAATTATAGAGGTCATAACTTTTGATGTTGTTTAGGAATTTATTAGATTAAATCTCTCAAAGATGTCCCCAAAGTGGTAGCTTTCTTGTTCTATTTTGGGAGAATTTCAACATATTCTAGGGAAAATTTCTACCATCTAGGGCCTCAAAACTACATTTTAACAAATTTTATGTCCATTTTTAAAATTTAGCCCTCATAATTGCATACATGAACATAAAATTGGACGATAAATTACTGTCAAGACCCATTTAGGCACATTAAGGATATAAGGGTAGTTATTAGGCATTTTTATGATCTCCAAACCTAAACTAAATATATAGATCCAATCCCTTAAATTGACGATTATTTTATTTCACATTTAACTAAAAATTATTTCATAAAGTAAGATTGGCATGAAATCCATACAACATGACTATTTGGAGCCCATAAGAAACTTATGATAAATCTAGTCCAAAAGTGTTCCCAACTCGAATAGGGGCACGTCATGAAAACCCCAATAATACTATTTTAAGCATTTACAAAACTTGGGTCTCCAACATAACAACCCATTGACTTAACCACTTGGGCTCAACCTTTTTGATGAGAATGCAAGTATGTATTATTTCAACATTAGAAGAATTGATTTGGAAGCATAGAAAGATAAAAAATCAATGGCTAGTAAAGTATGCTAAAGTGTCAAATGAAAAGTTTATAACTACTATAAACCATCATTTGTTATAATTGTTTGTATGTGCTTATTCACCAATAGTACAACTTAAATATAATATTATTAGCTATATTAAAAATTATGAATAAAAGTTGCTAAGTATCATCACTCCTACGTAACATACATCACGCTTCTATAAATTGTGTCAATAATATTTAAATGAAATAGAAATTCAACAAGTTGGTGTAATCTTTTAATTTGATCGAATTTTTAAAAAAAGTCCTTAAATTGAGTATATTTTTGTTCAATATTTTATATTATTATACTTAAAAATGATAGTTAATGCCCTACACAATTCACAGTGCCAACATATAAGTTGATAAATATACACTATTGATATCTATTAATTCTTTGGTCAAATATATATTCCTTAATATATTCCAATATGAAAGATAAAGATTGACTGTAGAAAAAATAAATTAGATGTCTTTAAATATTTGTATTCTATCTTTGTATAAAATCAAACTTCACTTGCCATAACCTGAAAACTTAGTATGGTATAAAAAATCCATTTTAGTGGTGAGATAAATAGATGAAACTAAACCCTACCAACATTACCTTCATGAGATCTCTTATAAATGGGAACTATTTATTCACCATTTTTTAATGTACTTTCTATATGTCCAAAATGATTAAAATGATTTTGAATGTGATTGGAGTAAATATTTATTATTATATAGTTTATATTATAAACTTTAATTTATTCACTAGCTATTTTTTAATAAGACCCACTTACTAGTATTGTTTCAAATGAATTTTATAAACAAACCAAAATTTAGAATGTGCCATATAAATCAGAATTACATTGAATCACATTACAATCATATGGTAAAATACCATACCAATTGAATTGCACGCGATTGTGATGACACCAAGTCATAGGAAACAGTTCTTAAAAGAACAACTTTCCAGGACATGATCATAGTCATCATTCTTGATATGCTTTTGATATATGTAAAATGATTAAGATGATCTTAATATGATTGAAGTAAATATTTATTATTCTATAATTTACATTACAAATTTTGATTTTGATTTATTCAGATGATCAATCTGAAATTACATTACCTTTTCAATAAGACTTAATTATTAATATCGTTTCAAATAAACCATTTAAACAAAATGAAATTTAAAATATACTATTCAAACCAAAATTACATAAAATCATGTTATCACTATATGATAAAATACCCTACCAATCTAATTGCACTTTTATGGCATATGCAACTTTTCTTAGCAGAGTTGCTCTCCAATTTTGATCATAGGAGGACCAAATAAGGGAACTGTTCTTAAAAGAGTTTCTTTCCAAGTTTGGTCTGTTGAGAGACAGGATGAGATGATAGTAGGACCAAATAATATAATAAGCCATGATATAAAAAATTATGATGATGAGGAACTTTGAATTATAACTACTTGATTTAGCTATTCGATGAGAGAGATCAGATTGTCTCTTTATGGAAGGGTGGCCTATCCAAAGAATCTACTACCTGTATGCACCATAAAATGGTCGCCTAGACTTTGGGCCCCATTTATTTAATCTATCAATATCAATTCCTGAATCAATATTTGTCATACATTCAAATCAAATTTATTGATCAAATCATAAATATTTCAATTTTCCCTAAAGTTTGAATATCCCATCAATTTTTAATTAAAAGAAATATATCCCTTTTTAATAAATAAAATAATATTATTTAATTGAAATTAATATTCTTTGAATGAAATAATGTTATTTAATTAAAATCCTCTTTTAATTAAATGGTTTTATTTTATTGAATTAATATTCATTTCTAAATTATATAATATTACCTTATTTAATTAAAAGAGATATTATTCTTTAAAATTAAATAAATGAAATATTCTCTCAAAAGATCTCCTGTGATGAAAAAGGAAACAAATTGAATAAAAATAAAAGAAAATAAAATGTAATTCCATTTTATTACAAACCTTCTAAAAATGATGATTGTTTCCTCTTTTTCATTTATCCCACATTGCTTCTACTTTCACATTCGAATCCAACTTTTCCTATAAAAGGAGACCTCTCATGCTCATTCAAGGATCCCGAATTTTGATATCGAACTTATGCTACAGAATTTCATAGTTTGTAATGATTTAGCATTTCAACTTGCACATTCACATTTTAGATTAATTTACATTTTAGATTATTTGCAAATCATTTTAGTTTAAATCCATTACATATAGCTTAATTTCATTTTCAATAAATTAGTTTAGCTTAGTTTGCATGGCAAATCATTTAGAATAGTTTCATTTAGATCAACTCGAATCTCTCATTCTGAGTTGTATTTGCATGGGTAAAATAGGCTGATCTAAGAGCCACATTCAAACCATGCTCTTCTCAGATAGAGAGCTATGGGTCATTTTGTGAGAACTCACTGTTGAGCACTCTCGCATACAAAGACTCATAGAAGTGTGATCACACATCTGTGCACACATTTTTGGCACCCACCGTGGGGCCCTGAAAACGGGTTTCCTTTCATTTTCATTAATTATCTAGCTCTGAGGCTAAGGGTTTCAAGGGTCCTGGTATACTCTACAGGACGTTATTTACAGGTTTTCAGGAAAAATTTTATAGGTTCTCTAAACGACAAATTTTTTATTTTTTTTTCTGCGAGTCCGTACTATCTGTGTACAAATTTTCGCGCGAGAGTACAGAGATATCCGCACGAGATTCTGCTCCTGTAGCGTTTCTTCGCGCGAGACTGTACAAAATTTTGCCCCTGGTTCTGTGTTTTCTCATGCGATACTGTGTGTTTTCTCGCGTGGGACTGGCGTTTCCTCGCGCGGGACTGTTGTTTTCTCACGCGGACCCTGTTTTTTCTCGCGCGCTCAAGGTACTTCCTCGCGCGAGATTCTGGGGCAGTGAACTAAAATTTCCTGCTTTCTGTTTACAGTTTCATTTTCCTAACAAGTTTTCTATTTTCTGTTGCATAAAATAATTTTGTTTTCTGCAGCATAACAGTTTTCTGCAGGACGATTTGACAAAGACATAAAAAAACATACTAATGGTGTGAATGCAGGACGTTTGCCGAAGATCATTAAAACATTGTGTTTGCTTTCCTGCTTTATTCACATAGTTTAATTAGGGCTCCGTTAAAATTTCTTGTGGATTTCGATAGTGAGTAGGAATTTTGGCTCTTCATTACATGGAGGTGATGACCATGAATGAACCTAGAATTCTAATGATCTTACTAATATGATGAATCCATAGGGAAGCGGAGAAAGTTAGCGAATCTTTAGCATTTCTATTCGCCAGGGGATTATGCTCTTCTCTCCTTGAGAGAGAACCAGAAACCCAAAAGCGTGTGGATTTGGTGGAGTGAAACTAACTCGGTGATTAAGTTTGTCTTGTGTGTCTGGGTAAAGAAACGGGCTAGAGAAGTATGCTCTTCTCCCTTTAGGAGAATCAGAAAATTAGAAACCCGAATCTGAGCCAAGTCCTGAGTCACCTTTAGAGGGCCTGCCGGAAGTTGAACCTCCGGGAACGACCCAAGTGAGTACACACCTATTGCCGGTGATTCCACCTCACTATAATAAAGCAAGTTTTGTTGAGTCTAAAGACTCCAAAACCATAGTAACTTCCTTTTCATGACTTTGACTATCATCATGGAAAGGCTCTGTTTGTTGCACTGAGCGGCGCCACTCCGAGCCCTGCTTGCGGGGGTGTGTGACTTTCAGGTGTTGGTGTGGCTGCGAGGCCCCAGCTCTGTATTAGAGGCACTGAAGGTTATTGTGAACGGAAGCCAAGTAAAAACCTCTTAGTTAGTGGCCTACCCAGTTCATCTCCGAAAGGAGTCATAATCTTTGCACAAGGAGGGGGAAGAATCTCTCCGTATGTTTATCATACACAGATTCCCATCATAGGCATACACCTGGACGTTTGGAGGCGGTTGCGACACTGTCCCCTGCTACAAGGGTAACCTTTGAACGTACACTGTTGAGTCCTTGGAAACACCAAAAACACGGGCGCCCTCTAGGGGGTGACACGGCTGTGTGAGGTGCACGTATGCACATAAGCAATGGGGCAAAGATTTTGACTTCTCACCATTTTCTTTGGTAGGGATAACTATTTGCTTTTTTTTTTTTTTTTTTAGTCTTAAACATTGTCCAAAACATCTTCAAACAAGACTCCCCTAATACTATCAAGTTTCTTTGTCCTTGATAGTTCTGTTAATGACTACTGCTTGCTTCACATGTGCTTAAAACAACTCAAAAACACCAAAATTTGCAACCCACGGACATAATCTGGTAACTGTGTCACCTGCCTTCACCAGAACAAGCATCGCACGGCTTGCCTGAATATTATCGCCTGAGATCATTTTGTTGCATGCCCAGTTTCAGGTGTTTCATAAGCCTTTTTAACGTATTTGGTCATAAAATCAGTGACTTACCTTGCCCTAGAAGCCTGTTTTCACTCAAGTTTTCTGATTTTAGACTACTAAGGTGCAAAGCCTTTTCCAAGTGATGCCCAATCAGCTCAAGCATCCCAAAGCAAAGTTACCCAAATCAAAAGTTTACCAAGAGCAAAAAGTTGCCAAAAGAAACCTCAAGAGCTATCAATCCACCATCCACGCAACCCAAGCCGAAGAGAAACAGCAAACCAGACTTGAGAACATTGCCCATAACACAAGAATTAAACAGTTTGCTTATCGATTCTGAGTAAACCGTCATTACATCAACCTTGAGCCAGAAGATTGACTTGTCCTGTATTTAGGGTCCTTGTGTCTTTGAACTTTTTGAGATAGTAATCCTTGATCTCATAAGCAATTTTGCTTGAGATTGGCAAGTTAGGAATCATTTCTGTCAAATAGATAAATTTTTAGACTCTTTTGATAACACACTTGGAGAGTGTTAGTAGTCTCTTTGTCCACTCATTTTCATACAATCAAACTCAAATATACTTTGTGCAAAGTCATCCTCCTGATCCATACGTGCTAGGGTATTCACCCAAAAGGAATTGAGCACCTCTGTGGCAGTGTTGGTTTGCACCTATTTACAAATACTTCTTTTCACCATCTCTCTCGGACAAGAGAAAACTTTCACTATCCTAGTTTGGTATTGACGTTTCTTAGAATTGTCTATTTGCCTGAACTCTCCCTTTCATGTCAGTAACAACAAGATATCAAGTGAGCCAAGGAAAGCGACCCCAGATAGTCTTCAACCAACTACCCCTAATAGTCTTCTATACCCATGGGAAATTCTTCACTTCTTCTTGATTCTTTTCCTCTCACTATCTAGTCTATTTTCTTCTATTTCATCTCTTCTGTCGCTTCCATGCTTGATTCTTCTTCTTCTAGAGCCATGAATTACAAATATCTTGATATGGAACCTCTTTTGAACATGGATGATCTTGAACTCATTTCTCAATTCGAAGAGTTTTGTTCCTCTAATAGTTGTTCTAAATATGGCAAAGGTGATAAACTTAAGATAAAAATAGAAAAAAGATTGAAGGAATCAGACGCCTTTGCTAGAATTATCAACATGATCCTATCACAACCTCCTTCTTCCAAAAGTCTTTCATCTTCTAAATCTTCCAAGTCATACCATGATTCTTCTAAACATTCTTCATATTCTAAGTCTTCTCATCATTCTTCATCTCCCAAATCTTATCATGACTATTCTAAACATTATTCAAATTCCTCATTATCTAAGTCTTCTTCTTCCACTAGGTCTTCACCTTCCTCTTCTTCATGATCTCGTTCCTCTTCTACTTCTCCCAAGAGTCTTACTTCTCTTCACGAGACATACCATAATGAGCAACGGGATAATACTTGTGATACCTCTTCCATGAAGAGTGCCACACCCACATATGATGACTATGATGACTATGATGATGGACAATGTAACAATACCTATGAAACCCCTATTCTTAAGAGTCCTCCTCGTCGTGTGCTTGTGCTTACTGGAAAAGGGTCGTCACATTGGATAGATTGTGATGGTGATCCATATGACTCTGATTTTGAAAGATACTTTGATGATTTCTATGAACAATACCTAGATGATACATCTACTTCACTTGAGGAAGAGAAAGTTTAGCGCACTGATTATAAACGTAAATACTATAAGAATGTATTCTCTAAGAACTCTCATGCTGAAAATAAAGATTTTAATCTCGAGCAAGATCATGTTAATGCTAGATCTTTGTCTTGTGATGGTTCCATTCCATCCCCTACTTCCTCCAATACCCACACATTTCCTAAAGCTTCTGAGTCTACCAAATCTTTCACAAATCCTTCATCCAATTCAAATTCTAATGCTTTCCATGCGGTTCCCTATAGTTATCCTCAAGGGCCACCTCTTAAAGATACTCAAGCTAACCTTCACTTGGCTGCAAATACTTCCAATAATGCTAAATCTAAAGAGCCTAAGTCTTTATGCGCTATAATGCCTACTTCAACTAATCCTTCACCATCTCTGCCAAAGTCTTCCATACAACTCCAACCTGCTTCCTTGTCCTTAGAAGTGGTTTCATGTCAAGAGAACTCTAAAACCGATACAGAAAAGAATATAAAGAAAGATAAAGATCAAGAACCCTCCATGTCATCCACTCCTTTTCATAATGTTCTCTATCCGCGTCATGGTTCTTTTGATCCTTTACGTCCTTCCTCATTTATTCCACCATGTCTTAAGTCTTCTTCGAAGCAAGATCAAGCTACTACCCACACCGTTGAGCTTATTGATAATGAAAATAACCTTAGCACGCTTGTACTTTCCAAAGATGATACTTCCATTAAGGTTATTAAAAATGGTGTTGTTTCTTTCGATGTTAAGCCTATTCAAGAGACAAATTCTGCACTTGTGCTATCCAAAGATCCTTGTCAAGATCAAAGTCTTCCATCTTCTTATTCTACCATTCCATGTTCACTTCCGCTTTCTACTCTTCCTAAGTCTTCGCAAGCTTTGAATGATCCTATCAAAGAAAATGCTCTTATTCAAGATGTTCAGGATCCTATTGAAAATTATAATGCTCACTCTGAAGATGTTGACATCCTTGGTTGTCATATAGATGCTGATGAACTTATTGATTATCCTTTTGCATCTTCCACTTCCATCCTTGGACCTCTTCCACCACTACTAAGGACTTCACGTCTTCCTTCCATATTGGGTCCTTATGTCCCTTCATTTTCCCCTCCTAACTCTCCTAATTCATCATCTATCTTGGGTCCTTATGTCCCTCCATCTCCTATCTTTCCTCAAGATCAACATCGATGCATACCTTTGAATCCTTTTCATCCATCCACCTATCTACACCAGTCATATTATCCTTCTTCTTCCACATGTCCCAAGTCTTTTGGAAGTAACTTGAATGTTCAATATAAGAAAAAGAAAAAATACAAGAATCCATCAAAGAAAGACCATGTCTCCTCTAATCAACATGGGGGCATAAAGTCAAAAGAGATATCTAAGAAGAAAACTACAAGACAAGTATGGGTTCCAAAATCCATCATTCAAGATATTCTCTCTAAGTCATCAAAAGGAAATAAAAAGCCTAAGGCTATATGGATTCCAAAGTCTCTCTTGAAAGAGTCTAATGTTGAACAAAAATTAAAGTTGACATTCAAGCTTCCAAAGGCTTCCACTCCATCTTCTTCCAAAAACATTCTTTCATTCCATGCACCTAAACCGCAACCTCTGCTAAACATTCATCATATTCCTTCACGTATTCCTTCATTCAAGTTTCCTCCATCCTCTCACCACCCTCCAAGGTGTGCGTCGATGTTGATCTTGCCTTCCTTTCCATCTACTCTTTCACAATCCTTCCATTCATTATTCTCTTGCCTTCTATCATTTTTCCTCATTTGCATATTCCTGCTATCTTCCAACTCCACTCGCTTTACATAAAACTGTATCCTCCATTTTTCTCTTCCATCTTCCTTTCCCTATCAGCATCTTTGAGCATATAATTTTGAATCCTTGGCATATCATGGTTTATCCTTTCAAGGAGCATTATCTAAAAGCTTGCCTTCTTCCAAAAATTATAAAATTCAAAAAAAAATGAAAAAAGAGAAAAAAATGAAAAAATTAAAAATGTGCCTTGGTGAAAACCTGGAAACAGGCACCTTGGTAGCAAAAGTAAAGAGAAATAAATTCATCCTATGGTGAAAACCACTCCCTTGCGACACCTTGGATAAGTACCGTGATGAAAACCTGGCAATCAGGCATCATGCGTAGTTCTTCTACATATTTCATCCATTCCGTCTTCTCTCTTTGATCTTGACAAGGTTGACCTATACACGAACAGTTGGCTATCTTGTGAGCTATCTTACGATGATCTTATTTTTCCTCCATTCATTCTAGCCTTTCACTATCATTTTCCCCTTTGGTCTTGATCTAATAAAAAAAAGAGTAAAACACGATGCTATGAAGCCTCTTGACATGTCTACTCCTTTAGACTGCATCCTTTCCTTCTTTTGCAGTGCACCTTTGTGACTTATCCTATGCTAACCTTCCATTGCTCGTTCAGATGTACTTTACATGATAATTTTTCCCTAGCTTGGGTACTCTTGAGGAGTTTGTCTTTGAGGATTTCTTCCATTCATTCTCCTTCATTTTGTTGTCTTCCATCTCTCCCACAAGCTTGCTAATCCCTCTTGTTCTCCACCTCACTAGACATTGGGACTGCATGATGTGATCTTGCTTGGGAGTTTGATGCTCATTCTGTCTAGGGGCATCCTTTGTACATACTTATTGAACTTGAAAAAATCCAAAAAAATGATATATTGTTAAAAATCCTAAATATTGGAAAATGTCCTGAAAAAATGATCATCTTAGTGAAAACCTGGCAATAGGCGCTTTGATGTATCTCAAAAAAATTATATATTCCAAAAAATACAAAAAAAAAAAAAATACAAAAAAAAATAAAATAGAAAATGTGCCTCGGTGAAAACCTAGAAACAGGCACCTTGGTAGCAAAAATTAAAAAAAAAAAAATTATAAAAAGTCCTGAAAAAATTCTTCCAAGTGGTGAAAACCTGGAAACAGGCACTACTTGAGGCCTTCACACCCCTATTTCTTAACATGTGTCCTTGACACTTAGCCTTTCTCCATCATGCCTCGTCCTTGTTGCCTTGATTTGGAATTGGTCTTTGTCTTTGTCTAGGGGGCATCACTGTGTTATCTTTGGTCTCTTGGATATGCTTGTCTTTAGGACACCTCGCAAAGGGTGTTTTTCAACACCACCCCAACTGTGTTTTTCAACACAACCCCCGACATTGAGTGTTTCTCAACACTTATCAGTTTGGTCTTATCCAATTCGGTCATGTGATCTTACCCATTAGCAAGCATTCGACCTTTACCCTCGAAACTCAGTATCAGTTTACACACTTAAACTTTTTACAACACTTCAGCCTGAGATATGTCCAGATCTTTTCTTTGTGTGCTGACTATTATTGATATTCGTTGAGTGTCCTTGCCTAAACAGGTCTCTCCGTGATGCATAGCTAGAGGACTTGGGGCATGGGGCATGTTTTTATTTGCTTTCTGCTTGTGGGTGTTTGTCTTGAACCTCTTGAGTGTTTTTTGTTGTCTCCTTGACACACTTAGGATCTTTGAGACATCATCCTTGACTGTTTCTTGCACAACTGTCCTCATGGTTATCCTGGCATTTATGCCTTGATGCGAGCATGGTTTTGCTAAATTAAATTGGGTAAGCTAACATTGTAGTCATCTTGACCTTTATGTCTTTGATGCTCATGTTAGAATCTTTCCACATTCCAAACCGATATAAATCACATTCATATCTTCATAGTTGCATTTGTGACTAGTGATGGTTGTGTGATTGTCCGATGTCCGGTAATAACGGCCCAGTGATGAAAATAAGCTTTCTTACATTCTCTAATGAATGATGAACACAAAATACCTATGTTACCCATGCAAGTACATCTTTGCATTTTCATGTAGCTTGCATTATTTAGGCTTCATGTTAGCATTTGCACTTTTAGGTTGCATTATGAGTTTGGGAGAGTTTTCCTCATCTTTCTTGTGGATTTTTCAGTCAACTGTGGTCACGATCTGATCTTCATTTCCTTACTTTCTTTCGTGATCTCAATCAAAATTCTCTATCTTAAACAGTTGATTGATTCTATTTCTTCTCTCCATTTCTTTCCATTTCTTCTAAACTTCTATCTTCCATTCACTATTCACCCCACTTCTTTTCTTCTAATTCAATCTTGGGGCATAATCTTTCTTGCTGTGAACCTTATCTTTCATTTGATTTGATCAAATTTATCAATTTACTGTTTCTCCTCTATCTCATTTCGATTTCGATCACGAGGGGGCAGTACCTATCAAATTTCAAACCTTGATTCAGTTTTATCAAATTATCAATTGCTCCTCTTGGGGCAACATTGATTGAGATTCTTATCTCTCACTTTGGATATGATCCCAAATCGACCTCATGTTCAAAGACCTTTAGTTTATGTTTGTCCTAATGTGTTCCCATCCGTCGAACACACATCTAAGTTGTTTTGTGATCCCAGATCGATCTCACATTTCAATTCTTCTTTGACTACATGTGTTCCCAAATCGATCACACATTAGTCAAAGAGGGGCAAATGTATGCACCATAAAATGGTCGCCTAGACTTTGGGCCCCATTTATTTAATCTATCAATATCAATTCCTGAATCAATATTTGTCATACATTCAAATCAAATTTATTGATCAAATCATAAATATTTCAATTTTCCCTAAAGTTTGAATATCCCATCAATTTTTAATTAAAAGAAATATATCCCTTTTTAATAAATAAAATAATATTATTTAATTGAAATTAATATTCTTTGAATGAAATAATGTTATTTAATTAAAATCCTCTTTTAATTAAATGGTTTTATTTTATTGAATTAATATTCATTTCTAAATTATATAATATTACCTTATTTAATTAAAAGAGATATTATTCTTTAAAATTAAATAAATGAAATATTCTCTCAAAAGATCTCCTGTGATGAAAAAGGAAACAAATTGAATAAAAATAAAAGAAAATAAAATGTAATTCCATTTTATTACAAACCTTCTAAAAATGATGATTGTTTCCTCTTTTTCATTTATCCCACATTGCTTCTACTTTCACATTCGAATCCAACTTTTCCTATAAAAGGAGACCTCTCATGCTCATTCAAGGATCCCAAATTTTGATATCGAACTTATGCTGCAGAATTTCATAGTTTGTAATCATTTAGCATTTCAACTTGCACATTCACATTTTAGATTAATTTACATTTTAGATTATTTGCAAATCATTTTAGTTTAAATCCATTACATATAGCTTAATTTCATTTTCAATAAATTAGTTTAGCTTAGTTTGCATGGCAAATCATTTAGAATAGTTTCATTTAGATCAACTCGAATCTCTCATTCTGAGTTGTATTTGCATGGGTAAAATAGGCTGATCTGAGGGCCACATTCAAACCATGCTCTTCTCAGATAGAGAGCTATGGGTCATTTTGTGAGAACTCACTGTTGAGCACTCTCGCATACAAAGACTCATAGAAGTGTGATCACACATCTGTGCACACACTACCGACATTAGAGAAATGGATAAGGATGCTTTTAGTCTCTGTAAAATTCTTTTACTTTATGTAGGGTATAGGAAATTACAGTGTACGACCTATGAAGAGCTTTCAGAAGGATGGAATAACCAGAGGAGAATGAGATTGCAAGGGCCCATTATCCCCTGAGCCAATAATAGGCCAGATAAATCATTCACTATAATTGGTGCCTCAATGTTCAAAGCATTAGAAATAAATGAACAGAAAGCCAAGCGTATTAGCTTATGCCTTCAACAAGCAGTAGTATATATAAACGCATAGTTGCCCCTCTAGAATTATAAAAAAATGCAAAGTATAAAAACAAACCTAAGGCATGAAGAGTTTAAGGATAAATATAATTGATTGCTCATTTGAAATCACATTAATCTAGGTGTATTATTAAAAAACCTAGAGTAATTTCAGATGAGTCATAAACAAATCAAATCTGAGTATTGACTAGGATCCGACCCTACCCAAGGATAATAAAGTCTAATAGAAATTAAAAATTACGTAGATAACACAAATGCCAACACTAACTAAGACAAAACCCAAAGAAGATGATAGAATGACTCACTTGTATATAACAATCGACAACAAGACCAAACCAATTATACTTAAAACCTCTCTATTATAAAGAGATAAAATGTAGGCAAGTAAACACCCTTTGAAAATTTGAAGAGAGTTTATCTATTCACCTATGTGTAGATGTTCCTTTGAAAGAGAATCATATTCACTTTACACATTGTTCGTGTTGTAATTTTAGCACAATAATTAATTTTGTAACAAATACCATTGTCATAGTCTAATTGAAATTTAGATACCATAGCAGAATTAATTGTGATAGGGATTCTTTTCTCAAAACAAAGAGTTCATATTTACTTTTATTATTACTTGATAAGTAGTTGTCAATATGTTTGGCACATTTTTCAAAGGATAATGAAGAAAATAAGTCTTTATATGATTGATCTACAATGCACCATTTATATACCCTTTTCAAATAAAACTACCTTATTATTTGAATACAATATTTCCAATATTTATGTTTATGAAAGTTACCAAGATCTTGCTAGTTATTATGTCTTTAGCAATGATCTCTAATTAATCTTAAGAACCCCCCAAAAAATATGAGTGATGACATGTGGCACCTAGTTGAAGAGTTACCAAGAATTAAAAAAAGATAAGTAGAGTACACATTGCCAATACAAAAAAGTGGATAGCATTAGGAATAGAGTAGAAATATACAAGGAGTATGAATAGTTAAATTGTCATAAAGGAAAATCCCTATAGCATGGCATCATCATAAAGATGGTCAACCATCATATTATCTCTTAGTAGCATTCAATGTAAATACATCACTGAATAAAAATGTGTAAGTTCAAGGAAGAAGCGAAAGAGTAAGGAGAAAAATGAACAAGAAGATGGCACCATCACCGTCAAATCAATTTAGAATTGCACTTGAGGTAGAAAAACTATATCTAATGCAAATGCAATAGTGCAATCATTGTAAATTTAAAAGTTTACATAAGTTTAGAATAGCCACAAACTTGTTAAGGACACTGTACAACATATTTGTTTATATTCTGAAAAAAGAATTAGTAAACATTCTTACTACTTACATCACAATATTTTTTATGTCATTCTACAATTTTGAGGGACATTCAAAAATATAACTATTTTTGAGATCTCCCATTGCTACCATATTACAACTCTATAATTAAGAATAAGTAGTGATATTTCATTATATCTCTAATGAAGGTTACTCCCCTTATTCAACCAAACACACACAACACAACAGAGAATTAAATAGAAAAGAAAGAGCATAAACATTTTCTTTATCTTTTCTTCAATGAAATGAAATGACATTACAATAATATAGAAAATAACTTGCTACAACCACATGGACCTTCTTATTACAATAATTTGCAAGACAAAGCCAAATCTACACTTCTAGAATTGAGCCCGAAAACCATCCTTTATCCATGTATATGTAGCACCATAATTATCATAGAATATTTTAGAAAGGGAAATTTTGCTATCAAAACTTGAGTCTTGATAACACAACTTTCAAAAGCCATAAATTTTGACTCGAGTGTTCCATTTTCTTATATAATATATTTTTGGAAAGTTTGTGAAGAGATCTACAATGACACATACAACTAAAGATCTGTGTCTGGATTTTGAGCCTTTTTGGGGCCTATAAGGTCCTTAATTTTGAGTTTTAAGCCGTATTGGAGATTTTTTTTTGGGACAAAAATATTAATATGTTTCAAAAGGATATTGAGGTGATTCTTTTGCCAATCTCTTGATTCTCAATTATGATCCTTGGGACCAATTTTTGTGTCCACATGACCAAAAAGGAAGAAGTCTTGAAACATGACCCCAAACAGGAAAAAATATTGAAAAAATAGTGTGCGATTGTTTTATGCTATTTTTAGCTTCTATACATCTTATATATTGAAACTATCATAGTGGGCTGCTAGAAAGATAAAGAAAAACTACAAAACAAAAGAAAAATATAACATTTCTTTTTGGGTGATGCAAGATTGCTCCTACACCCTAGATGCTCCTACATCAATCTCTATTTTCTATCATATTATCTATCTATTTAAATTACAATAAAATATTAGGTATAAATAAATGATCATTTTAAACCAATTTATTACCTTCTATCACCTATAGAAACTAAAATACTAAAAATTGAAGATGATATGAACTAGAAACTACATGTATGCATGTCTTTAAACATGTAATGTTGTGGTTTAAACAATTAATTGGTGAAGCAACCACCAAGGTTCAAACCCTTGGTAGACTGTTGTGCTCGTAAGCCTTGTGCCTTCATTGGGTCATTGAGCTCACAAGTTTGACTAAGTGAAGTATGGGGATGAGGTCCCCCACTTATGGTCTCACCAATTCATAGCTTTTGGTCAAAAGAAATTTATGTAGAGGTAGAGGGCGTGTCCTACTAGCATCACCAGTCATATTAAAAAGATTACTAGAAGTTAATTTAAAAATAAAATTATATGTATGTATCTACACACAAATGTAAATACTATATATACACGTATGTGTGAGTGGGGGTACATATTTATGTATGTGTAGACATACACATAGGTATATACAAACAACTTTATGCTTGAAAATTTACACATGCTATCTCTAAGGTTTTACAATTAATTGAGGTGGATAGAAAGGGGGAATAGATAAAGTTAGCTCAACGTAGCTATGGTTGAAAGATAAAATATTAATGGTAACAATATAATGCAAATGATATAGATTTATGAATGCATGATATATCTATAATTTTTCTATCAAACCATTTAATGTATATATTAAGAAAAAATCAACATATCAATAAAATAAAATAGAAAATTCAAATAATCTAATTCAAAAGAAATACTAAGATAGTTTTTACCTAGGTCTCTTACTATGTATCATAACATCTCCAACATTTGGTTGGACCCTTTATTTTAAATAAATCCACAAACCTTGAGCTTAATTGAAAAAAAGTAGAAGAATAAATTAAATTATTATGACATGTAAATGCACCAAAAAAATATAAAATTAACTCAATTCTTTTTTTTTTTGGCGAAAGTGGTAGCCCACAGATATATTTTATTAATAAAAATTGGTTCAACACCTCAACAGGGAAAGAACCAAAAAGAAAACCATGAATCCTTGCTCAGAACAAAATACAAAATAGTACAAACTACAATACTAACCCTAATACAACTCTAGAGTAACCAAGAATACATCCAAGCCCCCCAAAAAGGGCCATCAAAAGAGGAATACCCAAACACGACCAACACCGTGTGATGAGGATCAAAGGAGTGAGCGCCTGGTGGTTGATTACTTGCAGCCATCTCAATTCCCTTATGCAGCCTCAAATCTTTTATGTATATTTTTTATACTAATTAATAATATTTTTTAATGTATACAACTTTTTAATACTTTATAATGTCAAATATCACCATACAATTTTGAAAAATATTTATTTAAATTTTATTACATTAATTTGATTTGATTTGAATTTGGATATAAGAAATTTTGATTTTTTGTACTTTACGTGTATATAATACACCTAAAAATTACAATAAAAAGATAAACTCAGCAATTAATGGCATTTTTCCCAACATTATAAATTATATCAAGATGTACACATTTGTAAAATTATTGATTAATAACTAACAAGCTAATTAAAATAGTTAAAATATGAAATACTATAAATACTATAACATCTAGTATTATAAATAAAATAAGTTCTTCCTACTCTATCTATACTACTAAATGGCCATTATAGGCTATAATAGAATATTTATAGAATTCTTCCATCAAACCATTTAATGTATGAATATTAAATCAACATATAAAAAAAATAAAATAGAAAATTCAAAGAATCTTTTGAAAGCAATGTCAAACTAGTTTCTATCTAGGTATCTTACAATGTTTGATAACATCTCCAACATTTTTGTCTCCCTTCTTTAAAATAAAGGCATAAACCTTGAATTTAATAGAACAATGTAGAAAAATAAATTGAATGGTCGTGACATGTAAATGCACAAAAAACTAAAAAATTACTTGACCCTTTTTATCTATTTTTTAATCTTAATTAATAAGACTTTCTAGTATTTACATTCCTTCTATAGTATAGAATGTTAGATCTCATCATAGATTTTTAATAAACACTTATTTGACTTTATTACATTAATTGGATTTCATTTGATTTTATATATTAACTTCAAGAAGAATTGACGTGCACATTAATTGCAACAATCAAAGTTAATATCTAAAATAAAATAAAATCAAATCAAATTAATGTAATAAAGTCAAATAAATATTTTTCTTTACTTGGTGTCATAGTCACCCACTTGTCCACTACAAATAAATTCATCACTTAGGGAAACGTCTATCAATTATGTTGTTAGATTTACATCTATTCATGTTAATAAATCACAATTGTGATTTATTTTAAATAACATATAATTGATTTGATTCATTTTAATTCATATTATTGCAATGGTTTGTACATCACAAATAATTTATGGAATCTTCTTCAATCTCGAGTACAATTATAATGATTTTGATTTGTATTCCAATCACTTTAGTATATTACCAAAATGTCCATAGGAATCAAATTGTCCTTTTGATGACTTAGGAGATTGGGTTAGAGGTTTTTAATAAAAATAGTCATTTTATTCTAAGGGTACATTTATTAAAAGTTCTAGAATTTGTTAGACGTTTCTTTCTTATTGGTTAATTTGTAATTGTTGGATCTAACAAGAGATATGTTATACCTGGAATCCTACCTTATGCCAAAATCAGAGACTTGTAATTTTGCAAAGGTTGAAAGTATCGTTGGTCTCATCTATGCACTAAACTAGAGGTCAAAAGTTTAATCGTGCTCATAACTAGCTAATTGTATAACAACTATGATTTAAAGTTAGAGCATGCGTGTCATTATTTGGATGGAAACATTTTTATATGACAACTAATTTTTGTTGCCTTTCCGGTATAGATGATATTAATGAGAATTTCTGAATACCAATTGACTACACATGGGTCCACATTGTCAATGCATTATGATAAAAATTATGAGTACCTTAAGATGATTTCAAGTTTTGAAATGTAATTAGGCTTATTTTTTATTCTCAAATAAAATTAAATAAATATAGTTGAATTTAAAACTTAGAATATCTAGATTATTTTACTTTTCTTAGATTTATATATCTTTCTCAACTACTATTCACTTTTAGATTTATTGTACTTAAAAAGAGGGTGCAATATTAATTGGAGACGAGCTAAACTAAATTTGAAACTAATAAAAAAAGAATGGCACGTAAAATTATGTACAAAATTTGAGTTTCCTTCACATATTAATGGGTAATATATTTGACAAAGTTTAGTTAAATTAGATACATGAGTATGTGCAGGATCATGGTATACCAAACCGGGCCCTTAAGTGGCAATACAAATTCAGAAAATCAGGTTTAGGCAAGTTGACATAAAAATTTGAACAAGTTATAAATATTATATAAAAAATGTGTAAGAATAGAATCTATACAAAATTGAATTTAGTTTCTAATATACTAGGCCTTTTTTGAAAAACAATTATTCTATATGTTTAAAATTTCAAATTTTAATGTAGTATTACAAAAATTTCAAGAAAAAATAAGTAGGTGTATGTCTGACCACCTTAAACACAATAAAATGATAATTTTTTTTTACAAGATTCTAGATATAAGTAGTAGACTCATGTCCGGATGTGACACATATTTTTTGTAATTTATTTCCAAGTAAATAATTAATTATGATTTTTCTTCTATAACTTTTCCAAAATACAAAAACTCTCGTGTCTGACCACGTTAACTTAGTCTAAACTTTATCAAATTGAAAATTTTTTTTATTCTTCTTATAGTAAGAAATTCATAGAATGTTACACATGTTTTGGATTTCAAAAATGTTATACAGTTTGAAAGTTATAGCTATTTTTCAATAAGTCTATCAATTAGGACTAGAAAGATAACAAGTAGGTGTATGTCTGACCACATTAAACAAATTCAAATGATAATATTTTTGTATAAGATTATAGATAAAAGTAGTAGACTCATGTTCAGATGTGATTTATATTTTTTTGTATTTTTTTTCCAAGTAAATAATTAATTATGATTTTTCTGCTACAAATTTTCCCGAATATAAAAACTCTCATGTCTGACCACCTTAACTTAGTCTAAACTTCATCAAATTTAAAGAATTATTTATTATTATTGTATTAGGTGAAGAATAGAATGTGATGTATATTTCAGATTTCAAAAATGTTATATTGTTTGAAAGTTATAGATTTTTTCAAAGAGTTTATCAATTAGGACTTCTTTTTCACATCGCCACTTTTTGGCGTACCATGATCTTGCACATACCCACATAAATGTTTTTGATATTAAAGAAGCCAAAAGCAATGGGGTTGACCCTTAATTATAATGCCCATAGGTGGAAAAAGCCAAGATATACCATTGTCAACACATGGACAACACTATAAACAGGATAACTAGCTACTTAATACCATAAACGAATACCCAAAAATGTGTCTTAGTGAAAAAAAGACCCCATGGCTAACACCTCCATATTACCAATCTGCATAGTCATAAACCTGAAATCTTCTCTATATAAGTGTTCATCATGAGATGCATACCTAAACCATATACAAAATACATGTACTTACTTATCTGCCACATATAGTTAACACGGTAATTAACAAAAAGTCTAAGATGCCACACAAAGATATACCAATTAATGCACATATCCCAAAAGACTCATAAAACTAGAGAATAAACTATTAAGGGCCCATAGAGGAATTGAGCAGGCTAGACCAAGAGGACTAAAAAAACTATAAACAACCATGACAAAAAAAACATTTTTTTCTTCTTCTCCCTAGGCTTGGAGAGAAACAAATGGGTCTAGTCATCAGTGAGAAACTTGAAGAGCTTCTTGGATGCATCATTCCTTGGGTCTTTTGCGCTATATTTCTCCTCCTACAAGAGACAAAGAGTGGTGGTCAAAGAATGCATAATCTTTAGGGAAAAATGAGAAAGCTTTGAGAAAATATCATCCAAGTGTTCCAAGTCCTTTTTAATTTTTTGAATTTCCTTCCAATTAGTAGTATAAGAACCAAAATTTCTATCCACCACAGTCTTGCCACCTCCCACAATGTTCTTTCCTTTATTTAGTGATATTTTATCCAGGAAGGTGGTATCCATTGGGGAAATGGTTTTTCTTCCACCATTTGTTATGGCAATAGTATCCATAGGGGAAATAGTTTTGCATCCACTATCAAATTTGGTAGTAAGGTCCAAGGATATCCATTTTTATACTTGTAGAGACATGTGGAGCTATTGCTATTCTAGGTAGACTCTTCACCCAACCCATAATTATCATGTCTTTCAAAATCACTAGACTTTTCTCCTCAATCGAATCCTCTTCTATAGGTTTTCCCTTACCCCCAGGTTTGATAAAAATTCTTGAAAAATAGTGAGGGGTTTCCTTAGCTTCAACATCCAAGTCAACAAGGTGAATTTTAGGTTGAATTTTGGTTTTTTTAGTAGCTTTAGGCTTGGATGGGCCTGGTGGGTCCTTTTGATTTTTCTCAGCCTTAACATGGGATTCAGGTGAGGAGGATGGATATAGGGAAGAGACGAGGGTCTTAGGTCTTTTTATACCTTTCTTCCTACCAGAAATCAAGAAGTCAATAATGCCAGAAGGGGGAGGGGATGGGGAGGATGGGGCCCCTTGCACGGAAATAGCCCTCAGAGGGTGCATAAAGCCAAATAAAAATTAAAAAGTCGCAGCATAAGCCATTGAGGCAAAATAGTATATTTTTTTCCCTATTTTTTATGATCTCTCACATCCTTAACCATGTATTCCAAAGAGTGGAGAAAATAAAAAGGCAGAGAAACCAAGTTGTGATGGAGAAAGTGATTGAGAAAAGGTAAGTGATAATAATAATAAACTTTGAAATGACCTTCTAAATAATTAAAATATTTCATTATGATAGAAAACACCTTGTCCTAGGGTTCTGACAGGTCCTCCTTGTTGAACCCACCACAAAGCTTGATAGGCTCTTCACCCTTGCAAAAGAAATGGTCCAAATTGGCTTCATTAGAGACATGACTCATTTTATTCCATTTATGACCCTTAGTGTTTAGACTAGTGGCTTGATCTATACCTTCCTCATTAAATTCAAATGTAATGCCTCCCATGGTTACTTTTCATTCCTCTCAGGTTGCCACAAACTAGTGTGAAAGCTTTTCATCAAAGTCATTGATGGCTTCCATAAACGACACAATCCCTCACTCTAAGATAATGAGCCAAACCTTAGGATCACTGTGAGTAGTATCCTCAATTTTGTTCGGTTCAACATGGAATCTATCTCCACCCATATCAATTTCCTCCAGTGTGAAATTAATAGAGTTCTACAAAGCCACAAAAAAGGAACATTTTTTTGTATTGCAGTAGTGCTTTTTTTTTTTTTTTATCAAATACAATTTTTGATTTTGAGTGTCACTCAAATATTAAATTCAATGATTTATGATGGAAAACTACTATATTTATACAAATATTTAAAAACTTCAACTACATTCAAATGAATAATACATTTTGTTAAAATATTATCTCAAATATGTGCAGTAGAGTGGATTGAACAAAATTATTTCAATTATATTTTTTAAAAATATTATAAGACATGTAGCTTGCAAATATAAGTATTGACAAAATGACATATATGTGAGAAATTGAACTAAGAACAATTGAAAACAATGTATATATCTCATATGCTTGCTATTACAAATGGATTAAATTAATGTCTAGAATATTTTCTCATTTAGTGGGTGGTACATTCCACTAAACTCTTGACATTCCACATTCACATCCAACTATATTTTCATAAGAAGTACAACAATTCTTAAAAATTAACAATGTCCATAGTCTAAGCCTTATGAATACTAATAAGATATTATGATATTGCTATCAGATTGTAGTTTTTAAGTCAAACTCAATGACCCATGTTTCATGAGGCACAATACTGGCTAATTATTTTACAAATGGGGTAGAAAGCTAAGTGGACTTGACCATGGAGAAGTGCTCGAGTTGGAGTAGTACTAGGATGGTGACCTTGCAGGAAGGTCCAATGCTACACCTCTATGATAATAACATATATGAAATAAGCGCTAGGGATCAATGAATTTGATGTGAAAACTACGCAGTTGAATCTTTCAATAGCAATATCATAATTTGACTATGGAGTAATTGGATGGGTGACCTCCTAGAAAGGCCAAATGCTAACCTTTGTGAGCATCACCTAAATGCAATGAGAATGTCTATGGAGGCATCAAAAGGGTGCCTGACATGATATTTTACTACATTTAATAATTAAATTAAAATTCAAAACATAGTCATTATCTAAATTTTAATTTAATTATTAAATTTAATAAAATGTCTTGTCAGCACCCTTTTGATGCTTGCATAGACATTTTTTATGCAATGAGTGCTCAGGTCATTGAATTTCATTCAAAAACTACACAATTAAATCTTGATATCAATATCATAACTCGATTGTAGAAAATATCTCCTACTTATCAATATCTTAAGTCACCATACTCACCATTTCAACTACAACCCTTCATCCTTTAATCAAAACTTTATTCATGGTGATCCATAAATTAATTTTTTTAAATAAAATCTTCTTACTTATATTTATTTTTAAAAATTCCTTCAATTAATATAATTATTTAAAAAATAAAAATACTAAAACTTATTTGAACCACCAAAACCTCCCATATACCCTTTATTTTAACAATTTTAAAAATATTAAATTTAAAGCTTAAGACTTGTATAGATATTTCTTGTAAGTTAACATTTGTTAGAGATGAAATATAATTGTTAGTAAGAATAAATTTAATTAAAAAACCTCACCAAAAATTAATTCTTCCATGTGTAATGCCCACGTTCAACATGGATACTTAAGAGATACACGTCAAGCAAAAGTGAGGTGAAACATGTTTTAATCCCACAAGTCAAGTGGATACCATTAATATATAACATTTCACATAGTTTAGGCTGGAGATTTAGAGATGGATAATTCAAAATGCAACAACTAGGTAGCCAATATTTAAAAATAAATAAAAAATTATATTTTAATTTTATATTTAGCAATGCATTTGTACGTGTGAAAAAAACTAATATTTTAAAAATAAGTATTGCTAATATTTTCTCATATGTTTATGTTTGTTTATTTGCTTGCATATAAGTAAATATAAGTAACTACTTTACAATTAAAAAAAATAAACTAATTTCTAAATTAACAAACAATACATAATTTTCTTTTTCTTTTGCAAATTATAGTTAAGTGACTAGAATAGAAGATTCAAATAGTGAACAAATTGTTTCTACTATCTTCAATCAATGAGTTAAAATTAATCTCAAAATTTCAAATGACATTTTGAATGCTTGATGATTCTTTTTGAACCTTTGTATGATTGAAGAAGTTGGTTTTTGTTTGTGATAGCTTCTTAATGTTGTCTTTGATGTTTAAAAATAAATGACCATAATGTATCTTAATGATTGTTGCACATTTTATTATACTAATTATAAATTACATTTTAGTCCAAATTTATAATTTAAATAGTAGAGTATAAGACCTCAATTTATTAGCCAAAATTTATAATTTCTATATTTTATATGTATACTTTACAAAGATAAAAGAAATTTAAAAAAAATATTTATCTATAATAAACTTTTCTAATAACAAGTTAAGAGTATAAAGAGAAATTCATTGCAATACTATCTAATAAAAAATATGAATAAGTTTAATTTAAATCTAAATTAAATTTTTTATATAAATAAAGAATTAATTTAATTTAAAAATATATATAGATTTTATTATCAAACAAAATATAATATAATTTTAAAATTATATAAATTATATTTAACTAATGTTCAATTTTACATTAAGATATATATTTTATTTTAAATAAAATATTAATTAAATATAATATATAATAAAAAATAAATATTTTCTAATACATGTGGAAAATAATCGAAATGTAAAGTGTGTAGCCGATGTAACTATCATACAAATTTTGAAGATTGGGAATGGGTGCAAGAAAATTCCTTTCTAGGAATCTGGTTGACTTTTTGACAAACCTCTACACAATTTTGCTTCCTTTTCTTCCTTTATGGAATGTTGTAAGGAATCTTTTGGTTCCTTGATCAATGGGTATTGGTAGGGTCAACATTGGGCTAACCTTACTGCTTTCAATGTCTCTTTGCTTCTGATTTAATCTTCCCTCAATGCTTGGGTTATTAACTATAATGATGAAGACTCTCTTGTTTGGTCTACTACTTCTAATGGATAGTTTTCAGTGCCTTTTTTTTGTTTCTTTTCTTTCTTTCTCCCTTGATCCTTCTCCCTTCTAGACTGGAGCTTGGGTGAAGTTTCTTATTCCCAAAATTAATATGTTTTTCTATATTTTTCTTCAGAACAAAATCCTAACTACTGATAACCTGTGTAAAAGAGGTTTTTTCTTCCCTAGTAGGTGCTACTTATGTATGGAGGCTAAGGAATCTATTGTTCATATTATAATTCATTATGGCTTCTCTAGGGTGATCTAGTCAAAGCTTCTCCTAAGATGGAATCTCTTCTAGGATTTTCCTAAAAATATCCAAGACTTCTTATAGTGGTGTTGTCCTTCATCTAGCCAGGTCCTTAAGGAACTTTAGGCTATTTGTGCTCCTCATCTTATCTGGGGTATCTAGAAAGAACATAATAACATAATTTTTAGGGATACCATGTCTTCTCCTGATGTGGCTGCTAATAAAATATTTAGAGTTATTGGAGAGAACATCAATCTTCTTCAAAATTCCTTAAGGATTGGAGCAATCTCTGCAAGGCTGAAGATCTCAATATAGCTAAAGAGTGGAACCTTAATTTAGATATATCTAGGGCCTTGGGTAAAACTAAGAAGTCGAGGGAAGGTTTGGTTTGTCTCTTTCCTCTGAGTGGTTGGATTAAGATTAACTTTGATGGGGTAGATAAGGGGAATCCTAGGCTAACTCAGTGTGGGGGAGTGGTAAGAGATGAGAATGATAATTGTATAGCTACGGTGGTGGGAGTTCAGTCCAACCACTTAGTAGAAGCCATGAGAACTTTCCAAATGCTTAAAAAAATTGCTAGTCACCTTAAGTGCAAGAAGGTGTGGATAAAAAGAGATTGTAATAATATTATAAATTTTCTAAGAGGAAAACACAAAGCTTCCTGGACAATAGACCATATAATACAAGGCTCAAAAGAAATAATCAATACTTTTGAAAAGTTTTATATTGCCCATTCTTATAGAGAGACCAACAAGGTGGCGGATGTGCTCTCCAACCTTGGTGTTCAAATTAATGAAATTAAAATATAAGAATGAGAGGGTAATATAAATGATGACATTATATCTCTCCTAAGATACAACCAACTAAATGGTAAGATTGGAAAAATTTCAATTAATGATGGATATGACACATAAGTTCATTGGAATTAGTGAAGAGGTAGGTGATTGTCCTAAAAACCAAAGTATGATTATTTCTCATAATGCCTTGCATGCTTAGTGGTGTTGTTTGGTAGTTGTTTATATGGGCTTCTTGTAATTAAAATTTCATTATGTTAGTGATCGGCTATGAGATTTAAAAAATTGGAGGAGACCTTAAAAGAGTTGAACGTACTTCTTATGAGGACTGGAAGAATAAGGAGAAGATTTAGCATACAATAAACAAAGAAGGGGTTACCTACTATCTTGAGAATATGCATGGCTCTGATAGAAAAATCACTAGAATCTTTATTCAGGAATGGTCGAATGGAAAAATGAAGTTGTTTGGAAATGAAGTCGTGATTGACGAAGACCTCATTGTTGAGATCACAAGATTATCCATGAAGGAAATGAAGTTCTTCAAGGATAGGAAGTTATCTGACAAAGATGTGATCAAGTTACTAAAGTCAAATGAGGAGAGGGAGTTGTTGGTTAAACGTCATAACACTTTCTATGATCCTAAGCATACTAAACCCATTTGGAGGGAGGTTTTAAATTCAATTATTTAATTTTTTACCCTTGATGGTAGATACTCTAGGGTTTATGGCTACCATTTTATGATTATTAATCATTTAAAGCATAGGGATTTTATCTCTTTTTATTTATATCTTATTTCAACCCTTAATCATAGCATAAGTAGCCATAAGAAGAACCCTAAAAACTAAGTTCTTCACAAGGGTTTGATTCTGCTAGTTTTTTAATACTTTAGGGATAGGGCTCTTGATACCCCCTAAATTCATTGCTTCTTCTAGTGAAATGGGTGAGGATAATATTGTTAGGGATGGTGAAGGGTGGGATATAGAATCTTTTGGTGAATACAATGCCCCTTCCCCCCTGCTAAAAATCCTAGGGTTTCTCTCAAGAAGATGTCGGCTGGATTCCTAAAAGAGAAAAAGATTGTGGGGGAACATGGGATTGAGACTGATGAAGATGAGGAAGATAATACCACCTCTTAGTTTGTGGAAAATAACACAAATATTACTCCTAAGAAGTCTACTATGGATTCTAGCAATAGTAAACCCTCTGGTGCTAGTATGGTGACCCCTATGGAGGTGAAAATTAAAGCTGAGAAAAGGGTGAACACTAACAAAAGGACTCTTTCTCTTGATACTGAGAAGAGTGGAAAAGATGAGGCTGGTAAGGGTAAGGTTCCTATTCTAGTTGATTATGAGATCTCAGTTGATCATGATGTGTATATTTCACCCACTAATTTTGAGGGGACTAAATCTTTACCGCAACATAAGGATAATTTATGTTCTTTTTCTATGGAGTTGTGTCTTGATGGTTTCAAAGACAAGAGGGAGGAGATGACTATTGGGGTTTTGCAGACTGTGAAGGTTGGTTCTCTATACTCCTTTCATCTCATGAAGTGACCCTTTCATGAAATAAAGAGCTTGAATCTAAAGTATCATACTCTATTTGCTAATTTTGAGGAGTTGAAGCATAATTTGGGGAATAATATTGCTCAACCCTTTCTAGTCATGATGTCCTATCCTCTCTAGTCTTCTATTGAGAAGAAATTTTTAATGCATCATGTGGAAGAAAAGGGAAATTGTAGGGATTTTTTTAGAAGAGCATGGAAGAGCTGAGTTTGTGGCTGACAAGACTAATGCTACCCTTAAGAAAATTATGGACAACAACAAGAAAATCCTTAAGTCTGATGATGATAATATGAATACCCTTATGGAGAAGTTGGAGGTTTCTCATCAGGAGGGGGATATGGTGGAGGTTGGTCAGGATAAGGAGGCTCTTATTGGTGATAGTGAGGGCTCTAGAAAGAGAACCAAGGAAAGTTTGAAGAATAAGGATACTCCCCTGCCTAAAGATATTAAGGAACTAAAAAATGTGGCTCAGAGAATGAGAAAAATGGAAGAAGAGGTCATTGTGACCTTAAATACTTTGGGATAGTTCTTTTTTTTTTTTCTTTTTTTTTTTCTTATTGTGTTTTGCTAGCCTTGGGATGGTTTTTTGTTGGTCCTACTAGGGATGGGATGGATTTGTGTCTTCTTGTCCATTTCTCTTTGTCTTTTTGTTTCTTGTTGGGGGTCTATAATGCAAAATCTTTTGTAATCTTTTTGTAAAGGGTTTTGGCTCTCCTTCAAAACCCCCTTTTGCATTAACAAAAAACTGTCATACAAATTCTAAATCAAATTTAATTTGAATGGTGGAAAGGACTTGAATGAAAGTTTATTATATTAATATGAGACTTAGAAATATTAGCAATAATTTAATAAAAATCTATTAAATAGAGGATTTTGTCTCATCAAACTTTTAGATTTATTACTATGCTAGTTAGGTGTCGTATGCATCATTCAAATTTTCCTTCTATCGTGAGGCGGAAAAAAATGATCAAGAAAAAGAAATCCTCGAGGGTGAAATCAAGCATCGTCAGGAATTTTGACGTACCTATACAAAATGTTGTGTGTCATCGTTGATAATTTTTTATAAAACATTAGAACTATATAAATATCATCTTCTATTTATTTTTGATTGGTTGTGGATAAATTTCTTTAATTTTTAAATGAGGAAAACAAAAAAATTGCTAGCAAAAATGTAAAGGGCCAATAAGGAAAAAGGAATTATTCTGGAAAAAATCTAAAAATAAAATAAAGTGACTCTAGACTTTAGGGACTCTATTAATATTTTTTTAAACAAAAACTTTAATGCAAATTAATGTTAAAAAGGTTGATGTGAAAACATTAGTATCTGCTTATAGGTAGGTAGGACTAATAAATTATGGTAACATTAAAGAGTGTCTTGTTTAATTTGGTACAATTAAATCTCTTTCTATATGACATATTGAGATGAACATACTATGATTTTGTTTTAAACATTATATTGAGATGAATGAAGTGGCTTTTTAGGATTTTGGACATGGTCTTTCTCTTTCTTCCATAAGATTGTTTTGTATGTGTACATACCTTTGTGATGAGAATGTAGGAGATATTTGTAGATATTTTTAAACTTGTGAGACTATTGTGAAGGAAATACCTTGACATTCTATGTTTCCACTATTAACGGCGGTTCTAGTAATTGTTAGACCTTATACTTTGCAGATTGTTAGTACCCATCTTGTTTTAAGTGAGATTTGTTTTTGACCTCCAAATTTGACATGAGTGATTGGAATTAGTTGTGGTTCTTACATGTCCTTTTACAATAACTTGTAAAGGTAAATGAGGTGGCGTGCTCTCATTTTCGTAGTCTATTATAAACACATTGTCACAAAGAGAGGCATATAAGATGGCAATGCACCACCATAGATTATTTTTATAGTTTTTCACAATTATGGATCATGGATATATAAGAAAAAATAACATTGTTTTGATTAATAAACTAAAAAATGATGTAAGAGTGATAAAGTGATTGAAAGAAATTTTAATACATTTGATGTGTTTATAAGATATATTTCCTTCCTTACAATAAAAAAATTAAATTAAAGAATATAAAATTTTAATTTACATAGTGATTGTGATAAAAAAAATCAAACTTTTTAATTAGATGATATAATGCTTTGTGCTTTACAACACATCATCTCACCTAGTTAAAAATATTTCTTTATTTTTATCACATGCAACCTTGTTGAATTCTTCACTAAAATGTTTCAATTAACATTTATTTAGACAAAATCTCACTCCATAAAAAATGGAGCATATATATTTGCAACATGTAGAAGGTGCAATTACTAGAGAATGGTCTATATCACACAATTTAAGGATTGGAATCCCATTGCATAAATATATAATTAGTCTAAAAGAAAAGATTTAAAAATACTTCTCCCCTTTTGATTCTCATGGATGATAGGAAAAGAAAGGGGCATCAAGTCAAGTACACTATGAGATAAACTTAACCATTATGTCTAAACTCTTAATTATAGAGAAATATGTTACCCCATTGAAAATCTAAATATTTTTTTGTTGTGATATCTCTAAAATTTTATGAGAGTATTTTCCTCAAGACAAAAGATTCTTATTGCCCTCTTCAAGGTCATAAAGTGCACAAAACCTATGAAACATATGCTTTTTTTGGTTCTTAGAAAGAAAATCCACCAAACTCTCAAGGTATTGTAATATATTACTCACATACAAATTGTAGATGCCCAAAATCAATCACTTACATTTGGTCAATTTATCTGGGCCATTATTCATTTATTCTAGTTGTTTCTATTAATTAAACAATAAACTACCATTTAATTGATTATCCCGATTCCTCTATTTTCCTCTCTATTATCTAAGGTAATTAATTTACCTATCCAACACTACCTTTGACACCAAGTTGTCTATCAAATTAAGTAAATACCTTTATTTATTTAATTAAATTCATATTTTCCACTTTCTTCCAATTTTGAATTTAATTTAATTTAAAAATCCTATTTCCCCTTATCAATTTGCAATCTCCAACATCTCCCACATGCATCCTAATCTTAATCCTAATACCCACCTAATTTCCTCATCAAATTAATTAAGTTCCTCCATTTACTTAATCTAATCTCATTTCCTCCCACTTAGAATTAAAATGAATTTTTAATTCCTTCACTCATTCTCTCTCCTCCCATCACATCCTTCTAATTTCCCACTTGTCCTCTAATCTCACTTCATTAAGCCTAACCCACTTCTTTAATCATGTGCATATTCAATCATAAAGATTATACACCTAATTCAACACATGGCATAAATGACATCCTTTACCAAGCCCACTTGTTCAAATCAACCTTAATGTCCAATTACATTCTGTAAGGACTCACATGGATATCTTATACCATTTTCCTAGTGAGGAATTTAAAATTTTGTATGCATTTCCCTTATTTCCTTTAGAGCATGAGGACAAGAAACATCACTTATCCCAACACCCAATGTGCTCCCAAGATCTCCTAGGTTGACAAGTGTCAACCTCTAATGGAGATTGAGAACCCTAATCCTTCTCAACCCTTAATCTTCCTCCATGCATCCTATCCCTCCATTCGAATTCTCTCAGGGCCCATTTGGTGCATGGAATATGGGCTCTAATTCTGGAATTAGATTTTTGGATTATTGAATTTCATGTTTGTGTCCATCCAAACAAGCAAAATTGGAATTTTGAAGTTCCAATTTTGCCCACAAAATGGGCATTTCATCTTCCACTTGAAAAGGTGGAATTAGAATTTGAGGCTCTAATTCCACTTTCAAATGCCAATTTTACCATGTCCGTCAGGTCCATTGCATTAATAATTTTTCATGTCCGCAATTTTTAAGGTCATTTTCCTTTCATTTTCACCATTTTTCCATTTGCAAGGCTACCAGGGAACAATTGCAGCATGAGACTGAGAAGCGGGAAAGGAGTGGATATGATCAGACAGGGATGAAACCCAAGCTAGTCATTGGGACTGCAACATAATAGGGAAAGGATCTACAGAGCAGCTACTCTGCAAAATAGCTACTATGTGGCTACCATTGTGAGCATGAAAAAAATTTTATGCTACCATTTTCACCGTTCGTATGTGCTCCGTCATGCTCATAGTGGTGTATATACTATTTTAAGAAATTTCAAATAGATTCCTGTCATAAAATCTGCTTTCTAGTAATTTCTATGGCACTGCGGGTAGCTAGGGTTTGGAGGCTACAAAATTGTGGGTTCTCATCTTCCGAGTGAACCAAATAGGTCAGTCCATATTTGGGAAATCATTTTCAGGATATGTATCTTCCAGAATTGCAGCATATTCCAGAATTGACTATATCCAGCATTCTTTATTCCAGCACCCAAACGGGCCCTCACATTTAACCAAAACTCATCTCTGATTCATGCAATATTTTTAATTATACAACTTCATCCTTGTACAATTTTACTCTCCATTCTTGTGCAATCTTGAGCTTTTGAAGAAATTGGAGCTCTCATCCTTATTCCTAGGCAAGCTTGAGTAACCTTGGACTACTCACATTGTTATGTTATTTAAATTATGAGCACACATACAACCAAATTATCATGGACAACTCGTTGCATCAAGAAGGCTGCTAGTTCACTACTTCAGTTTGTGTTGTTTTGATATTATAGTTTTTTTTTTTCCAATCGTGGTATGTTGTTTGGTTTTGTGATTTGAGTGTTATAATTACTTTATTGTGTTCCTTTGGATCATATTTTCATCTACACACAATTGCATCATCTATGGTGTCAAACTAAGAGGGATTAAGAGAACCATAAATGAGGAACTCCTAGCCATGATAGAGACAATAAAAATTGTGGTAAAGGACTTATTGGAATGATAAGAAAAGAGGAAAAACCATCAATAATGGTATTGTGACCATTTTTTTTATGAAACTATCAAATTAGATAATATTCAAAAATAGTTTTTTACTTCTTTTGAAGTATGTTTTAAATTATAAAATAGAATTTAGTGATTTCAATGATTTTAATGTCATGTATTGACTTAAATTTAATATGGTTGGTTATTGTGGATAGTGATTCATAAAGAGAATTATATAACAAGTTATTTATTATATATGCATTTTCTCAATCTATGTAGTCGAGATCAAACATGTCAAGCATTAGAGGGTTAGCAATAATCAATTCAAGACATGTATTCAAACAAAGTACAACAAAAGAAACCACATAACCTCTGATAGAGATAAAAACAAGCACACCCAAAAAAAAATTTGATTTGTTCTTTTGGGAGAATGTGGGTGTTATCTCCAAACAAAATATAAGATATCCCCATATGCAAGCTCAAGATGATTGAATAAAGCTACAAG
Organism: Chamaecyparis obtusa; assembly: GCA_027943335.1. Classification (NCBI taxonomy): domain Eukaryota; kingdom Viridiplantae; phylum Streptophyta; class Pinopsida; order Cupressales; family Cupressaceae; genus Chamaecyparis; species Chamaecyparis obtusa. The sequence goes on from BSBK01000535.1 coordinate 313,755, forward strand.
CATTAATGGAGATCTAATGACTACAAGACTAGTATGAAGAACTAGCTTCTAATATTGATCCAAGATGATGATATTATGAAGCTAAGATAACAAGATAATTCTAGAATGAGATGCAAACCATCAAGCTAACATGGATTTAAAGATTAAACTAGCATGATATCAAGATTCAAAACTAGAAAATGCAGATAAAATGTATATGCTAAATGCTATAGAATTTTTGAAAATAAACGAACATAATAACTCTACAATGCAAATGATGGATCAAAAACAAGAGGCAAGGCTCCTATTTATAGATTTTTGGGAGAGATGGGATGGATTGGATGAGGTGGAACCTATATGGAATCCACATAGGAGACACATAAGGGACACATAGGCTAAATTATGGCCATGCAAAGGGTATGATTTTATCACACATGTGTGAAAAACTTTTGAAAGTGATAGGTCATATAAGAGGGGAGAGAAAATGGAAGAGTGGGAAGAGGGGACAACCATGTAAGAGTGTAGGTGGTCATTTATGGAAGGTGAATCACCACCTTGGAAAGGGTTTCTCACACATGCGTGAGAAAATAATTAGGCTTAATGAGGTTAGGAATTACATAGATTAGGGTAACTAATCTAGGATTAGATCAAATGGTAAGTTTAGTGAGTGAGGTGATGGGTGTAGGCTAGGTTTTAGGTAGGGTTTAAGACTTAAATTAAATTTAATAAAATAAAATTAAATCATGTTTATAAGAATTTAGGAGTATGGAGGAAGTTAAATAAATGTAAATTTATTCAAAAGGGGATTTTGTGGAGGACATGCATTAAATTAAATTTAATATATTAGAGGGGGATGTGTTTAAATAAAATTTAAATACCTTAGATAATGAACCAAATTTAATTAATAAATCTAATTAAATAAATAGAAGCACATGACACAAATAGTTAATTAAAATCAACTATAGTGTCAAGGGGAATATTAATTAAATTTAATTTAATTAATATAAAGTTTCAAGGGACATTTTTAGATGTCAAAAATTTTCCCCTCTTTGACGTGGCATTGAAGAAGACGTCACATCAAAGAAAAGAAAATAAGATGCCCTAGAGAGAATTAGGTACCTAGGAGTCTTGCTGAAGTGGCAACAGTGAGAGATTGTGCCCCATCAAGAAAATAATGCAAAAAAGAAAATTTTGTGGAATTTTCTCAAAAAAAGGGAGGGGAAAATAATGAAGAAAGTGGAGAAAGGGATAATTTTGCATGACCATTAAGTGGTGGGAGAAAATGGGACAAAGAATGGGGACCGAGATGAAAAATGGGCTAGGGGGGCTATAAGTAGAGTGAAAAGGGCCCTACAAGAGGTCATTGTCAACACATAGAGTAGAAAAACTAGTGCATTGAGAGAAACCATGGCAGCAAAGTGAGAGAAGAAGTAGCTATGAGAGTATGTATAGACCTACCATAGATCAAAAAAATGGGACTGACTGGTGAGTACTGATGACCCGCCCTTGTTCTTTGATTTTATGCTTTAAATTTCTCTTTTTGTAGGGGTCATACGACCATGTAGGAGAATTAAATGCTATTGGGCTAGAGACGTTGATCAACTAATCAACATCTACACAAAAATTGATTGACTGATAAATATTTCTAAAGATGACAAAATGCGAAGTGGGGACACCAATTGCCAAATTGACATCCTCGTAGACATGGGTTAGGGGATTCTAGAGAGGCATCAAGGTCTAATTTATGTCTCCATGGATTGGCATTTCTACCAATATGCATTTCTAAATGGGAATGGTATCTCCACCTTTTCAACAAAAGATGACTAGCTAGTGTCACTAGATACATTCTAGGGGGTTCAAGATAGACTTAGGATACACTAGGGACATGATGCCCCAATCAAGATTGGATTCCAAAAGAATAGCATAGGGATAGAGATGACTAACATGGGTTCAAAATGGATGCAGGAACATAAGCATCCTTTTGGATCAAGATAAAACTAGCCTAACACTATGGTGCTACAGGACCAGTTGACTATGGTGGAGTAGAGACAAGTTACCTTATGAAGAATACAAAAGGTTCATGAGTGCCCATAGATTCAAGTGCATGATGGGATCATGACTACACTAGTTGAGAGGTGGCACAATGAAACTTCCATCTTCCACCTACCTAATGGAGAGGTGACCATTACATTATATGATATGTGGAAGATTTACCAAGTACCAATCAAAGGAATCATCCTAGAATCATCCTAGAGTACATACTAGAGGGCTCTGAGTAATATATGGAGACTTCCTTTAGGAGACAAATAACACAAATATCATGGGACAAAACTAGGATGTTGTGGTGGTAGGTTGTGGATGTGTGACTTCTGAGACTAACACTCTACCTCACAAGGTTGATTAGGGCTAGGATTTTACTTGATCTAGAAAGTCATGAGTTTTCAGATAGACGGGCTTGCTATCAAAGCCAAATGTTAGAGGAGGGTGTAGTTTATTACTAGGGATACACCATATTAGGTCAATTATATCATGACCTTCATATGTGTGTATATCAAGGTGTTAGGAACCTCAATATGGGTATGTCATTGCTACTAGTCTAGGTGTAGGAGCATATAGTTATTTCTATGTCGATCAGGATACTAGAGTACAGATAGTTGTATAAGCCTTATGCATGTAGATACATACATCTGATTTGGTAATATTTGAATTAGGGGATAGGGTTCTAGAGGAGAGTTCTAGATGATCTCTAGGTGTTTGAGTAGATACCATATAGGGACTATGAGCTGTAGGGGTATTGGGATAAGGATTTCTAGAGAGACGATGACAAAGAGGATACCTACTAGATATCCTTCATGATCAATGACCCACTTGAAGAGGGAGTGTGATAAAACCTTTTTATTCTTGTTCTCTTTGATCACATGCCTTGATGGTGATTTTCTTTGTGACATCTAGAAGGTCTTCAGGGAGTCCCAACTATCTTATCCTTTTCATAGTACAAAGATTCAAATGAGATCCATTTTCTATAAAGACCCTTTTAATTTTGTGATGATGGATGAGGGCTTCAATGTGTAGGATTTTCTATGATGTGGATAAGGACCACACAAGTCCTTATCTATGAACACAAGATGCTATCACATGGATATCTTCCCAATCATGGCTTGGAATTGCAATGCATTGATATTGTCTGGAAGGTGTGACTCAAGAATAGATTTCTCAAAGATTTATTTGTGGAAAGGTGAAGTGTGAAGAAGATCAAGGATGGATATCTCTATGAGAGTCTTTCCAAGTTGTGACAAAAGGTCACACCATGAAGCTGGTCTAGCAGAAGTTGATGGTGCAGCTGGTGGAGTGACAACTTGGATAATAACTTTGGTTTTATGAGTGGTAGCATTATAATTTGCACCCTTAAGTTTGGGGGTTTATACATGTTTGTCAAACTCTTCAATTCAACCACATAGGAAATCAAAGCCACAAATGTCATTCTCTTAATTTTTACACACAATGAATCAAAACCCATGATATTGTTGGTGGAGTATTCATATGGCATAACATTCAATGATGAGGATTATTCTGATCATGTTTAGGAAAGGCTTGATTATAGATCTTGACTTGAGCATTTGATGATGATGGTTTCTATCCCTCTACCTTAATATTTTCATTGTCAATAAGGTCTTGGTATCATAACCCTTGATGCAATGATATTCACAATATTCAATTGTTAGGAATAGTCCCAAGAGATAACTTGGGGGGCGGGGGGGGGGGGGGGGGGGGGGGGTGAATCAGTTATCTACAGGATTTAATTCTTTATCCAATTAAGTATACTTAAACATAAAGCATAAACACAATGAAAGAACAAATGAATACAACACCAATATTTTGGTTACAGGGAAACCCAAATAGGTAAAAACCCTGGTGGGAATTGACACCCACTAATATTCTGCACTAGAGTATTATGATCCTTGTTAGAAGATCCTTAACCCTATTAGGAGTTTCTTTACAATATATTTAGTATAGTAGACCTGGTCAAGGGTTGGACCCTATTAGGAGTCTTTTACAATTGTCCCTATTAGGGGAGAGGACACATTGTTTGAGAGCTCACTGCTCAAAGGGGTGAAGGCTACAACCTTCTAAATAATAGATACACACTATATCTGGATCTTGGTGAACTGTGCTTAGACCTATTGTCTAGATTAGTTATAATGTATAGAAAAAGTACTTTACTTGGTCACATAGACCTTCTTCTGATGGCTCAACACTTCACACACTCTGCTCTGCTCTGCTTGATCAACTATGAACCACACTTCAACAATCACAAATGACTGCATACAAATATCTTTCCTCTAAATGATATAATCAAGTCAGCCTATTAGAACCACCTTGAAATAATATTAGAGAAACCATAAAAAACTCTAATAAACATTCTATTGGCTCTACTATGCATGCAACACATGCTGGGACTTATCCAATAAGATAATTGTAGACACATGCTACACACTGTCGGCTCTACCAAAACAACTGGATATTTATCTGTAAGCTGAATTAACTCATGCGCTCTTAACTAAACATCAATAACTCTCCTCTAAGCTTAAATCCAAGGGCACATACCCATAGGATAGGCACAACTATAGAAATAATAAAATCTCTGCCGGTTCTTCTGAATAAACATAGGAAACTGCTACTGGCGAATAGTGACTGCATAACTTCACTTCTACTCATCAACAGACTATGTGTCCAAGACTGAAACATCACTAACATGTCTTCAACATATATCCAAGTGCACAAGGCTCCATGATAACTATATGGACAACCATACATAGAACACTGCCTATTACTTTGTCAGGAACACTTCTGAAACAAGCTGCTATATAATTGTCTGTACTAACAGTTAACCTTTCCACCCATGATATCATGCTGATATCATGTCCATGCTTCATATACTGAAAGCTTACTACATAAGACTTCCATGCATGCTACTTTCCATATGTTGTCATCAATGACAAAAATACAGTTAGTACTGGCCTACTGGCAAATCTCCAACAATCTCCCCCTTTGGCATTGATGGAAACATGTGGAATGAAAAACCACCACCAACCCAAATGAACATTTCTTTTATAACATTCTCCATTTCCTCTTCAAAACTCCCCCAAAGATGAATCCACCATCTACTGCAATATTTTATAATATTCTCCATTTCCTCAACTGTATTGCTGTCAAAATTGAATGTTGCTCCCCCTTAGTATATTACTCCCCCTTTTTACTTCTATTTTTCATGACTCTATATATTACTCCCCCTTTGACATCAATGGAAAAGGGTGCCATTCATTTTAGGATCTAGTACTACTCCTAAGGTAGAGTACTCAACCTTCCATCAGTCCTTGACAACTGATGCCTTTCCTCCTTTCTTCTAAGCAGAATCAGGGAAGGGAATTACTCCCAAATTTTCCCTGAGATACTCAAAAGTATCCTTAGGTAAGGGCTTTGTGAATATATCTACCAAATGATCTTTAGTACTCACATAGTCCAACTTGACTTCTTTCTCTACCACTTTCTCTCTTAGGAAGTGATACTTGATCTCAATGTGCTTTGTCTTTCCATGCATCATAGGGTTTTTTGACATATTGATAGTGCTAGTGTTATCACAGTGAATAACAATAGGATAATCAATCTGAATTTCAAAATCCTTTATCATCTAATTGATCCAAACAATTCTAGAACAATTCAAATTTGTTGCAACATACTCCGCTTTTGTTGTTGATTGAGAAATAAAATTTTGTTTCTTGCCTATCCAAGTGACAAGTCTATCACCAAGAAACACTGCTCCACCTGAAGTAATCTTTCTGTCATCAACACATCTTGCCCAATCTGCATCAGTGTACACATGAAGCTCAACATTTTCTGAATTAGGATACCATAGACCATAATCTATAATGCCCTACAAGTATCTAAATATTCTTTTTACTGCCATGAGGTGACTTTTTTTAGGTTCTGCTACAAATCTTCCAACTATGCCAACTACATTTGAAATATCAGGTCTAGTCTGAGTAAGATATATAATTTTACCAATCATAGACTTATACAATATTATATCTACTCCTGGTGAGTCATCTTCTTTTGTAAGCTTGTATCCAGTGATAATAGGGGTTCCTACTAGCTTGCAATCATCCATCTTGAATTTCTTCAGTATCTCTTTCACATATTTTGACTGATTAATAAAAATTCCTTTTTCTGTCTGATGTACATTTAGTCCCAAAAAGTATTTAATAGGACCAATCATACTCATCTCAAATTCATTATGCATTTCTTTGGCAAATTCTGCACTTAGTTTGTCATTACCTTTAAAGATAATGTCATCAATAAATATAGCTACAAGTAGTAGACCTTCAGATGTCTCTCTAATGAATAGATTACAATCTGCTGCTCCTTTCTTGAATCCTATCTTTGTTAGATATCCATCTAGTCTCTCATACCATGCTCTAGGGGCTTGCTTAAGTCCATAGAGGGCCTTCTTTAATCTGTATACCATATCAAGTTTGTTTGATAAGGTGAATCCTTTAGGCTACTCAATGTAAACTTCTTCTTTCAAATCTCCATTTAGGAATGCTGACTTGACATCCATTTGATAAACTTTGAAGTTTTTGACTGTAGCATAAGCTAGAAATAACTTAATAGCTTCTAATCTACTCACAAGCACAAATGTGTCTGAATAGTCAATGCCTTCTCTTTGCGCATATCCTTTACATACTAACCTTGCTTTGTTTCTTACTACTGTACCATCTTCATTCATCTTGTTTCTAAATATCCACTTTGTTCCAATCACATTCTTATCACTAGGTCTTGGGACCAGTTCCCAAGTGTCATTCTTAACAATCTGATCAAGTTCTTCTTTCATAGCATCATACCAATCTGAATCATTACATGCATCTTCAACATTTAAAGGTTCAATCTGAGATAGTAAACATACTGCTTCATTGCTAGCTGAGTTCTTTGCTTGTGACCCTATTAAGAGTTTACCCCTCTGATCTCCAATGATGTATGTCTTGGAATGATTTCTTGATGTAAACTTTGGAACTTTAGGTGATGTTGACTTATCAGCCTTAGGAGTTTCTTTTTCACTTGTCTCAAGGTCATTGAATAACACATCAATACTGTCAAAATTTTTTTTAATAACTGTCTCACTAGTGGAGGGTCTGTGTTCTTCAATCATGGGTGAGTAATCATGATATCTTTCTTCAATCATAAAATTTTCATCAATCTTTACATGAGCACTTTCAATGATCTTTTTCAATCTTAAATTGAAACATCTATAAGCTTTACTTTTAGTAGAGTAACCAAGAAAAATACCTTCATCACTTCTTGCATCAAACTTGCCTACTACTTCATCCTTCTTAATGTAGCATTTGCTTCATTTGCTTCCAAATATTCTAAAGTATTTTACTATGGGAACATTACCAAACCATAACTCATATGGTGTTTTGTCAATGCCTGGCCTTAATTGAATTCTATTGATGGTATAGACTACTTTATTGACCACATCTCTCCAATAGGTGTGTGCAATGTTTCCTTCTATCATGATGGTGCGTACTGTATCAAGGATGATCCTATTCCTTCTCTCTATAATTCCATTCTATTGAGGGGTTCTAGGTGCATTTAACTATTTCTTTATGCCATGTTCTTCGTAGTACTCATAGAATCTGTCAGAGGTGAATTCTCCTCCTCTATCCGATCTCAAACATTTTATCTTTAGTCTAGATTCATTCTCAACCTTAGCTTTGAACATTTTGAATTTCTCAAATGCTTCTGACTTATCTTTTAAGAACACAACCCACATCATTCTAGTATAATCATCAACAAACAAAATGAAATACCTTTCACCATAGTATGATCTTATTTGAGTTGGACCACATAGGTCTATATGAATCAGACCCAACTTGTTCTCTATTGAATTTTTCTTTCTCCTGAATGAATTTCTCACATGCTTTCCCATCACACATTCCCTGCATATAGTATCAACTAGCTTTGCTATGCTAGGTATATCTCTTACTACCTCTACATTGCTTATCTTTACTATGTTATCAAAATTGATATGACATAGTCTTTTATGCCACAACCAATTGTCATCAACTTTAGCAACAAAACAACTTGCTTTTGAATTGAGTTGAAAAACATTATCTCTTGTCTTTGAGCCTAATGCAATGATAACACCAACTTTTTTGTTAATGATGCATTTGTCATTTTTGAACTCCAACTGATAGCCTTTTATAAGTAACTATCCAACACTGAGAAGGTTATGTTTCAAACCATCAACATAAAGAACATCATCAGTACTATTCTTTCCATCCAAGGTGATGGCTTCTCTACCAACTATTGGTTTAGGAGTGTTGTCTCCAAATCTGACCATACTGCCATTGTATTTGTCCAAATGAATAAACCTACCTTTATCACCTATCATGTGATGTGAAAAAACACTATCTATAATCCAGTCTGTCCTTATGTCATCTTGTGAAATCAATGCTAGCTCTTGTTCCTTTTTATCATCTTTATGACTTGTCTTATTATTCATTTTGTCTATAATACCAATGAATCCAATTTCTTCTTCACCAAATTCTTCATCTGAAACTCCATCTCCAGCATAGTAGCATTCCTTAGAATACTTAGGCTTGTTATCCTTTTTGAACTTTCTAGCTCTAGTAGGACACTTAGATGCAAAGTGACCGATCTTATTACATGAAAAGAACTTAAATGGTAATTGAGCTTCATATTTTCCTTTTCCTTTCTTTTCTCTTTTGGAAATCATAGCAATGAAATCATCTAGTGTTTTATCTTCATCATCATCATCAAAATTACCAGAAGTGTTTGCAAATTTCTTACCATGAACTGTTGCTTTGAAGGTCGTTTCACTCTTTGGTTCTGTCTTCAATCTTGAAATCTCAAAAGATGAGATTTTGCTGATCAAAGTCTCTCTCTTGAAATTAGATGTAAGTTGCATGGTCTCATCAAGGATGTTGATCTTGATTTCATATTTAGGAGTGAGAGTAGTCATTAACTTGTCCATGATGTCCTCCTCTATAATCTCTCCACCATTGTTTCTGATTCCAACAACTGCTTCATTTATCCTTTGATTGTAAGCTTTGATGTTTTCTTGAGGTAGCATCTCTAATGCATTGTATCTTTTCTTCCATATCTTTCTGCGCACATCCTTTGCTTGTTTGTCTCCTTCAAATATGTCTTCTAGGTGCTTCCATATTTTGTGGGCTGTATCTACCTTTTTTATTTCTAAAAAATCACCATCAGATAGGGCTTTAATAAGGGATTCTTTAGCAATAGCATTCTGATGAAAAAATTCTTTTTTCCTATCAGTAGCATCTTGATGTGCAAGGTCTTCTAGGGTAGGTATCTTGGTTTCTTTGATAGTCACATCAAAAACTTCAAAACCAATGCACTGCAAATGGGTCACCATCTTGTTCTTCCAATCAAGATAATTCTCTCCATCAAACTTAGGACTTTCTTTCCTAAAGTATGCCATCTGATCAACCTCAAGTTGTTAAAATTTCTCTCCGAGGCACTTGGCTCTGATACCAATTGTTAGGAATAGTCCCAAGAGATAACTGAGAGGGGGGGGGGGGGTGAATCAGTTATCTACAAGATTCAATTATTTATCCAATTAAGTATACTTAAACATAAAGCATAAACACAATGAAAGAACACATGAACACAACACCAATATTTTGGTTACAAGGAAACCCAAATAGGTAAAAACCCTAGTGGGAATTGACACCCACTAATATTCTGCACTAGAGTATTATGATCCTTGTTAGAACATCCTTAACCCTATTAGGAGTTTCTTTACAATATATTTAGTACAGTAAACCTAGTCAAGGGTCAAACCTTGTTAGGAGTCTTTTAAAATTTTCCCTGTTAGCAGAGAGGATGCACTATCTGAGAGCTCACTGCTCAAAGGGGCGAAGGCTACAACCTTCTGAATAACAGATACACACTATATCTAGATCTTGGTGAACTGCACTTAGACCTACTATCTAGATTAGTTCCAATGTATAGAAAAAATACTTTACTTGGTCACATAGACCTTCTTCTGATGGATCAACACTTCGCACACTCTACTATGCTTTGCTTGATCAACTATGAACCACACTTCAACAATCACAAATGATTGCCTATAAATATATTTCCTCAAAATTATATAATCAAGTCAGCCTATTAGAACCACCTTGAAATCATATTAGAGAAACCATAAAAAACTCCAATAAACATTATGTCGGCTCTACTATGCACACAACACATTTTGGGACCTGTCCAATAAGATAATTGTAGACACACGCTACACACTGTCAACTCTACCAAAACAGTTGGATCTTTCTCTGTAAGCTTAATTAACTCATGAACTCTTAACTAAACATCAATAACTCTCCTCTAAGCTTAAATGCAAGGGTGCATACCTATAGGATAGACGCAACTATAGAACTAATAAAATCTCTGTCGGCTCTTCTGAATAAATACAAGAAACTGCTACTGGCGAATAGCGACTGTATGACTTCACTTCTACTCATCAACAGACTATGTGTCCATGAATGAAACATCACTAACATGTCTTCAACATATATCCAAGCGTGCAAGGCTCCATGATAACTGTACAGACAACCATACACAGAACATTGCATGTTACTCTATCAGGAACACTACTGACAAAAGCTGCTATATAACTGTCTCTACTAACAGTTAACCTCTACACCCATGATATCATGTTGATATCATGTCCATGCTTCATATACTGAAAGCTTACTACATAAGACTTCCATGCATGCTACTTTCCATATGTTGTCATCAATGACAAACATACAGCCAGTACTAGCCTGCTGGCAAATCTCCAACAATGTCCTTATACCAAGCAGGATTAGGTTGATTTATTTCATAAGGTCTAGTGTTTGGAAACTCCATCATGTTTTGGTCAACAAGTCTTCAAAAGATGACATCATGAGGCTCTACAAGAGAAGTGTAATTTTTACATTGACATGTGTTGGAATTATTTTTGTTGTTGCATGGGAACAAGTAGGTTTGGTTGTGATTTGATTGTTGTTACAACAATTTGTTCTAATTTTTATTGTGACTCTATTGGTTTTTGTTTTGATTGTGATTTTTTTTATTGTACTTGTTATGATTGCCTTGATTATTGGATTCTTGTATATTTTGGACATTTTTGGTATCAATCATTCCATTATTAACAAATCCCTTATTTTTGTTAGAGTTGTCATATTATAGTTAATAATTAATTTATTTAATTATTAGTCAACTATACTCTACACTTAAGTTAAACTTAGGCATCTTATTATTCTTTAGGGTTTTCTCCTTTAGGGTTTCAGTATCCTTTTATAAGGATTCCCTCTTTATATTTTATTCATTCACTTATTGGATCATAATAGAAGATTGTTTTCATGTGCATATGATGCCTCTGGCTTTTTGACCTCCATAGATTTTTCTTGCTTTCTATTCTTTGCTTCTTCCATGTGATAGGGTTATGCATGCAGGTGTTCTTGGGAGATTAATTTTTCACCTAATCTAACATGGTATTAGAGCCATCTTGCTGCTCGTTGTTCATGTTTTGTTGAAGTGTTTCAGAAGCAAGAGGTTTTTTTAGAGGTTTTTTATGTGGATTTAAAGGGGGGCTTTGTTTCTGGTCACTTTGGGCACAAATGGACATCTCCATTGAGCTCAGAGCACCCAAAAACCCTAGAATCCATATAAAACTTGTCCATTTTGGACAACTTGGCTCTGAGGCAAAAAAAATGGTTTTCAGTGCCATACGGGCACGAAAACTAAGAAATTTTTTTTTAAAAATCATTTTTTTAATGATTTTGCATTATTTTTTTAACGTATGTAGTGTTAAATCTTTTGGCACCACTGCCGCACCTCTGTGGCCCCCACCGTCGTCGGCCCTTTGGCCCCTGCCACCGGCAACACACCCTCCTGCACATCGGCCCACCGTCGCCGCTCCGCTCCCCGGCCCTCCTCCACCACCCCGCTCCGCTCCGCTGGCCCACTCCATCGCTGCCCAACTGCTTCATTGAGCGTGCTACCTAGCGGGCTTTTAGCCTCACGGGCCCCATTTTTTCCAAGCGGCGGTCACATGGGTGACCGGGAGCTCCAGCTCCAGCCCCCTGCGCGCGCCATGCACCCAGGGGCCTTATTTTTTTAGCCCCAAGGGCTTAAAATTTGTTTTTGGAGCCTTTCTGACCCCGTGATGGTGTTTTTGCTCTATCTGGAGCATACAGAGGTCTTTTTCGGACTTCTTTATATCATCGGAAAGCTCTTTCTGAGTATGGAGGTTAGGGTTTTTGGCTCTGCTATTTTGACAGTTTTTTTTTGTCAAAGTCTGATGTCTTTTTTTGCCTTTCAGGATCCATATCTTGCTCATCTGGGCTCTATTTTTGGAAACCAGATATCATCAGAAAGCTGGTTCAGTGAGTTTTTTCAGTGGCAGGGGTCTTTTATCCAAATTGTGCTCCAAGTTCTTTCTCCTTCAAGTTTTTCACTTTCCCACTCTGGCAGATTACTTGGATTCTACAGGTCCCGAGATCTCTTCTTCTATTCTTCTGGCTCACTCTTCTTTTTGACTTTTTGTGCATTGTATGCTTCTCTTCTGTAGCATTTTTTTTCTGTAAATGCACTAAGATAAAGTGCCTACTTCTGCATATCTGGGATTTCAGGTACCTTGTGTTTGTTTGTACTCACACTTAGTTATAAAGTGCCATGGGGGGTTATGATGTTTTGCCTTTTGTGCTCATCCACCTTTGTCAAGTGAGTGTACCTTCCATGACATTAGCCCATGTTGTGTGTCTGTGACACTGCCCTTTATCCTATGCTTGTACTTCTGTTGCACTGTTGGTGTTCCTGATTCTTCTTCTTGCAGATTTTTCTGGCATTGCATTCCAGTTTCCCTATCACCCCTCTCCTTGTTCAGCATTATGGGGGGGTTAACCTGTTGGTTCTATTGCTTCCTTGGTTCGTTTGAGTGATCTACGTATACAGTTTTTGTTCCTATGTACTAGGTGGATGCAGTGGCTAGGCACCTATGCATTTTGGTGAGATGGATCATCTACTATATAGACACTCATTCATTCCTACTTTTGGAGGCCACCTCTTCGATTGATCAGCTCTTCAGACTTTTTCTTCTCTACCTGATCATGCACTTCTTCAATGGAGGTTCCAACAGTTACTTCTGACAGTGTTTATAGCTTCATGCTTCAGAGATGCTATACATTCTCTTTCTTGTTCCTTTCTTTGGGACTTTCCCTAGATTGGAGGCTTTGTTTCCTTCATCTAGTTTATTTCTTGTATTTGGGTACCTGATCAGGCCTAGTTGCTAGGACCCATAGTTCTTTCATGCATTTTGTTTTCATGCATCTTTTAGTCCTTAGTTGTTTAGCTTCTCCCTAAGTTACACTTAAGGGGGTGTGTTAGAGTTGTCATAGTATAGATAATAATTAATTTATTTAATTATTAGTCTATTATACTTTACACTTAAGTTAAACTTAGGCATCTTATTATTCTTTAGGGTTTCAGTATCCTTTTATAAGGATTCCCTCTTTGTATTTTATTCATTCACTTATTGGATCATAATAGAAGATTGTTTTCATGTGCATATGATGCCTCTGGCTTTTTGGCCTCCATAGATTTTTCTTGCTTTCTGTTCTTTGATTCTTCCATGTGATAGGCTTATGAATGTAGGTGTTCTTGGGAGATTAGTTTTTCACCTAATCTAACAATTTTAGGTCCAAAACTTAGGTTTTTTATGTCTTCAAAGTGCTTGACAAAATTGAGAAGAGTGACGAAAAATATTGTTGTGTGAATACTTGTGGAAATGAAGTTTGACCTATATTCAGGATGCTCGTACCCATGTTAATAGATGTGCTCGTTGTAATATAAGTTCTATTGTGAGATGTCAAATTTGGAATGGTGTTAAGGATTTGTTGAATATTTTCATTTGTTAATCAAAATTTTTGTGTGGGTTTTGATGTTGAGACCAATTGAGATGTTGATGTATTTTGATATGTTGATGTAGGATGTTAAGTAGAAGGCCTACTAGAAACTACCTTTGACTTATCTTGTGATGATTTTGTGTTGATTGTGGAAGCCAACGTAGTATCGATAGGAGCTTTGGCCTTGACAACATTATGATAAAGAAAATAATTGTCAAAGTTTTATGGGACCATGACTCAATATGTGACAAGATTCATGAAGATTTCAGCTTTGTTTTGTCTAATGACTTTATCTACCACCTCCAAGTTGTAAGGATCTTCAATAAATTCATTCACATGAGGAGACATATCTGGTTGATCAACAAGTTCTTCTTCAGGCTCATTAGCGATCTTCATAGAAAGAATCTTAGTGCCTCCAAGATGTGTCAATGAAAATGGGTTTTTTTTGTATTTTCTAATGTCTACTAAAAATCTCCTCATGTTTCTGGCCCATGAGTGAGTTACAACCATACAAATGTGACCTTTGGAAAGATGACATATGAAAGATGAAGTCTAAGACTGATTTGGATGAAATATTTGATGAGGGATGAAAGATGGACTTAGGACTAGGAGAAAATGTTTGAGACTTTTCATCATGAGGGTAGGGCCTCAAAGATGTTAAATTTAGATGATAGATTGTGAGGGAAGGGCCTCAATTGATTTGATTTTGACTTTGATGATTAGATGAAGGTTTTGGATAACCTTAGTGAATTAAGATCCTATTAGGCACAATGATTTGGATGTTGGATGATATCTTTCTTCAACTTGGGATAGACTAATGATATTGACAAAATAGGATATTGAATAGTTAAATCAATCACTCAAGATGAACAATGTTATCAAGTAATGTAATTCAACAAATGTTTTTCTAAGGATGAGGATCTTAATGAAACCTTGATAAATCTTCAACCTTTAGATTGCGATGAAAATATTTATAAATATGTGAAGAATTGGTTTGATTGATTGGGTTGGTCTTGACTCTAATTTGGATGTGGGTCAATCAAGACAACAAGATTTAAGCCCAAATGAAGGATGGTTCTCCTAAGTCAAAATTTGGAATATTGATGATTATGGAATATTAGAGTGAAAGTTTGATGAAGTGTAAAGGTATAACTCTAGTCATTGTAGGTTTTTCTGGCAGGTTCGATGAAGTTGTGTTTTACTTGGGACTTGGTGATGAATTTGATGACTTTATTGTTGAATATCATCATGCCATCTCTCTCATCTTGTTGGGCACAAATCTAGCTTTCTTTGATAACACATTGTTGCTTCCTAATGGTTCTATTAACTATTTTATTCTCTTTGTAAGAAAGGGGTAGTTGGACTTTGACCATCTTATGTTTCTCTGAATCTAACATGGATCATGGAAAATTACAATTCTACACTATAGGGACCCAATTTGGATAAAATGACTTGATAGTCATTTAGGAGGGTCAAAATGATGAATGTTTTCAAGGTCTGCAAGCTCACTATTTTCTAGCGGAGAGGCTAGTTGTAGTTAGAGACGCCAATCTTCAAAGACAATGAATTGTAGACAACAATGTCATTGTAGGAAATTTGACTATTCAATAAAGTATTCTATCCAAATTCTAGAGAGGAAAAGATAGGGGTCTACTAAGTGCAGATGCTAATTTGCATAGATTTCAATCTAGAGAATAGACAAATTTTCAAATTTTTAGGGTTTGACCAAGTTTGACTATTTGTTTGGATTGATTTGTTGGGTATTTTTCATGGAAAGAACAAAAAGAGTAGGTAAAACCCTAAAAATTGTGAAATATTTAAGATTCAATTTTTCTTTCAAAAATCATTTCCACTAGTCTTAATATTGAACAAGCATTTTTTACCTTAAGGAAATAGTTACAATTTAACACATTGTAATCCCAAAGGAGCAAGCTTGAATCTTGATATATTAGACCCTCATGCATTGTGTACCTCTCAATCTAAGTCGATGCAGATATAAATGATAAAAATATGCACTTAATAGGGCCTCCAAGGAGTTAGTGAATAAGGGATCCCCTTGCAGGGGCTTACCCAACTTCCAGTGATGAAATCCAAAATATTTCACACCTCACATCTAGGGGTATAGGTATATTGAGTAATTTTAAAGGATGATACAATCATCTTGCATTACAAGTGTTAAACCAAAGATAACAGGGTAGGATTCTAAATTAATAGTTTCTAGTTAGGTCCATGGTGTCTCTCCAATAGGTTTGTATATGTGTGAGACACTTAAGTCTCTAGTGCACTATGTCGACTCCTTAAGCACTATTTATCCTGATCCAAACTCATCCACACACAACACCTGAGCTTGGTAGGATAAGAATTTTTTTAATTCAGTGTCTTATTTATATACCATTTGTGGTATTTACTAGTTTGAGTTTGTCCTTCGAAGGGGACCACTTCTCTCCAAACAGGCCTCTCTAGATGCAATGATAAAATTGGCTTTCTCTTACACCCAAGATCCATGAAGGTGAGGGGAGAGGATACAATGAATTATATCTTTCCATCACGTAGATTAAAGGGATCTAACTTCTAAACATTAAGTGAAGACTTTTAAGGGAGTACCTCCACCAATAAATCCTTCGAATAATGCAAGACACATGATTAATTCCAAATTGAAACTTACTTAGAGTGACTATGTGTGGCTACTCTAACAAAAAACACTCCCATAAAGCAAGAAATCATTCATTGAAAGCATGAAAGTGTTCATTCTATTAAAGAATGAAAATTATATATTCAAAGCATTACAACATTCATGAAAGAGCCTGCAAGCATTAGTAGTTTTTTTAAAAGTGTATTTGATAAACGATAAGAGATAAACCACTGATTATTTTCTTAGGAAAGTTAAACAAAATTTAGGAAATTTTTCAATTTGAGCAGGGATGCCAAAGAATAGACATAGATGATGATTCACACAGACACGGATTGGTGAGGATGTTGATTCTAGAATGAACTAGAAATCAAGAGAAGAAAATAGAATTTAAGAACATGTCAAAATACCTGCACTTACCCTACCAAGACAACGATTCAAATAGTGCAGATGTCAATATGCACAAACTTCAATTTGAAGATATAATGATGTAGCCTGTGCTTAAAAAATATTTTTTTTACCATCATTTAGTTTCATAAAATCCTATCTTTGATTAAAAACTAAATGTAATATTGCTAAAAAAAACAAAGTAATGTGATTTAGAACAAGTTATCTTGCAAACCCAAGTGTCACTTAGTCTTAGGTGGAGACGTGAGTCTATAGGTGTAGACGTTGTTTTGCATAGATAGTAGTCTACAAAAGGAGACGTCTTTGCGCAAAACAAAGATGTCGATGTGAGAAATGTGTCTGTTGATGCATGAAAACTTAAAATATGTTAGTAGTTTTAGGGACGTGGATCCCACCAGATGTGCCAAAATGTATATGTGTTTTCTTGATCTATGTAGTCAGGCTCAAACATGTCAAACATTAGAGGGTTAGAAATAATCAATTCAAGACATGTATTTAAACAAAACTACAACAAAAGAAACCACATAACCTTTGATAGAGCTAAAACAACTACACCCAACGCTTGTTTGATTTTCTATTTTGGGATAATATGGGTGTTCTCTAAAAACATAGCGTAAGATATCCCCAAATTAAAGCTCAAGATAATTGAATGAAGCTACAAGAACTAATGGAGATCTAATGAATACAAGACTAGTATGAGGAACTAGCTTGTAATATTGATCCAAGATGACGTGATTATGAAGATAAGATAATGATATAATTCTATAATGAGACAAAAACTATCAATCTAACATGGATTCAAAGATTAAACTATCATAATATTAATATTGAAAAATAGAAAATGAAGCTAACATGTATATGCTAAATGTTCTAGAATTCTTGAAAAGAAACTAACATAATAACTCTACAATGCAAATGATGGATCAAATGAAAGAGGCAAGACTCCTATTCATATATTTTTAGTGTTAATGTTATAAGGCACTAAGAGAGGAAGGGGGTGAATCAGTGCAACCAAAGATTTATAAAATGTTTTACCAAACTTGCAGATTAAACAACATGCAAAAGTAAATATAACATATAAGCATAACACTTAAAACATCTACAAGAATTCAACACAAAAACACTAATATTTTTGTGTAGAAACCCTTGTTAGAGGAAAAAACCATGGTGGGAATTATTGCCCACTAATCTCACTAGTGCAACAATAATATTTTCCCTATTAGGAGCATTACAACACCCTTTTAAGGGTATACCTAGTTAAGAGTATCTATAGTCCAGTTAGAAGCTATTACAAAGTACTATTACGGACTACCTTATTAGGGGATTTATAGATCCTTTTGATAGTCACTTGGTTAGTGGGATTAAACTTCAAACTTGTTAGGATATTGCATACCTTGTTAGGAGTAACCTTGTTAGAGGATTTTGACTGTAAGTCTGTTAGAGCTTGCCTTGAGAATAAAATCAATAAGAATGAACTGAATGTAGCACACTCTTCTAAATAGATTACTTTAGCTCTAATCAAATCACTATTATAATCAAAAAAACTTCTCATTTAATGATCACAATCATCACAACATCTAATCATCACTCTAAATACACACCAACTTTTTTTTTTGAAAGGTTAAATAAGTTTATGTTTAGAGGTTAACAATTGTCTTAAGACGAGGGGTAGGAACTAAGAGGGTGATGATCATCTTGATGGTTGTGAAACTAAAGTTCAAAAAGAGTTTGAAACAATATTTCTTTACAAACGTTGGTGATTTAAGTTACTTGTTAACTTAGTTCTATCAAGGGATGATATCTAGGTAGCGAAGTTGCAATCAAAGTCAACCTAACATTTAAGTTCATTTCATGATAGTACTAACTATAATTTTAGTTATACTAATAATGAATAATCAAGTCTAATGCCAACGCAATATTACAATGATCCGTAAGATTCAATTATTAAGCATTGTGACTACATATTACGAAGTCTTATTAGCTAATTAATAATTAAACCAATTTCCTTGTTCAAAAGTTTAAGTGACACATAATTTTTACAAATAATAATTATATTAATTATTAGTATTCAATAATTAATAAAATTATTATTATATATCGTCAAAGAGAATAAATAGATCAATTATTAAAAGATAATAACTATCTCATTTACTAGTAAATATATTTATTAAATTATAAAATAACTAAATAATAATTATATTAATTATTCTAATTAATACAATTATTATAATAAAATTTAGTAAATTCATGATCAAATAATAATTTTTGTTATAAAATATTCAATACTTATTTTCATAAAAAAAAATTAATTATTAATTAATATCTATATTAATTAATATTGAAAATATTAATTAATGTAAATATTAAATAAGTATAAAATTATTAATAATTTAATTATTCAATAATATTTATAATAATTAATATTAAAAATACTAATTATAATAAATATTATTTAATATAAAATTAACATTTAATTAATTTAATAAATAATATTTATATTAATAATTAAAAAAATGAAATGAAATAATGCAATTTTAAAATTTATTAAGGGGGGTAATAGTCCTCGCCCCGACTGGCACATTTCCCTTGGCGGCAATGGCCACACACTGACAGGGGTCGTCCTGTCGAGCAGGGTGCTACCCTATGCTACAGGGGTCATCCTGCTTCAGTAGGGCAGTACCTTGCAGACCGCTGACCTGCCACATGGTGGAAGAGGGGTGTGGGGCCCACCGGTCCCCCCCCGCCTATAAAATTTATTAAATTTTTTATTCATCAAGTTTTTTTTATAATATTTTTTTTTTAACTTTAATTTTTCTTTTGTTAAGCCCTGCATGGCTTTAAAAGGTGACCCCCATATTTTTTTATATAAAATTAATAAACAAAGGGGAATTTTTTTATAAGTATGATATGCTGATTTAATATAATTGTTTATTTATTTATTTGAAACCTTTTTTGGGATGACCACCCAGGTGGGTCTCCCAAGGGTCTAGTCTCCTAGGAAGTGTAGTAGAGTCTCTGAATTATTTAGGCTAATATATTATTATATTTTTATTTTTGCCAAGTAAGTGTAGGAAATTTTAGTTTATTGACTGTGGTTTTTAGGAAAATGTATGGGACTTCTCCCATACATTTTCCAAAGACCTGTAGGTGGTCATTTTCACTTTTCACTTGATATTTTGCTTGTTGTTTTCTTTGACATTTTTCTATCTACTCTCTTAATTTTCTTTTTCCTTAATAGTTTGTTCGTCTCATTGGTATAAATGGATATAGTTTAGGATCAATAATAGAATGAACTTTAAAATATTAATTGATGTAGGAAGTAACAAATATAATTTAACTAAGTTTCTCAACATAGATTTTCTTATTTTACTAACAACTAACACAGAGTTTGCAACAAAAGAATTGAGAGAGAGTGCTTATAATCCATTTCTTTCACACTACTATCATTTTAATCCTTTGAAATCTTTATAATAGAACTATAAAGATACTACAAATACTTCACTTTCTTGTAAATTTTTCAACATGAATACATAAAGATTCCTCTATAAATAAACAATGCTTTCTCATAAACTAATCCAACAAAATCTATACATTCCTTTTTGAAACAAATACATTTTTTATTTCTCATTGTATAAGACATGAATACACAAAACTTTCCTTGAACATTACACTATGATATCAAAAATAAAACTATCCACTAATCTTCCATACAATTTCTTCACAACTTGATACTTCAATACTAGACACAAATACAAGACTTGGAGTGGTGACTCCATTACAATATACATTGAACTCATGAGAATCACAAGGTTTCCTTACAATGACATTAAACACAATACAAAAGTGATACAACTCAAAATCTGAAAGCATCATCAGCTCTTCAAGATTTCAACTCCAACCATGAAGTCTTCAATGGCTCCAAAATCTTGCAATAAAAATACATAGGCCAAGGAGTGCTCACCTCCCAATCTAGGCTTCTATGAAGCCACCGCTGAGCTAGGGGAACCATCACAAAGACAAGGAGACAATCAAGCAACCCATAATAACAACAACATACAACATACAACATAAAACAAAATAAAATCTCCCTTCCAAGGTTAACACAAAGAGTCTCAAAATGACTCAAAAAAAAGAGGGGTGAAGGTGGAACCATTTCAAGGGGAGAAAGAACATCTCATGATAAGAGATAAGCCATCACTTTGCCTCCTCATCATGAATCCTTCACCACAAACACAATCTCAACAAACTCCCTATGACCCCCAATATACAAAACATATAATAGAGATGGCTACATGGAGCCCATACATCCATGTTTCATCCCTCTCCTATCCAAGGAGAGACTCTACACCCTTGAATTTCCCAACAATCCCTTCACCCACAAGGCTGCTCTTGCCTCCCAAGGTGAGTATGGCCTTGAGAACTCCCTCAAAAAAACACTACAACACATACAAGAAAACTTCAAGAACTTACAAATGAAACTACACATTTACACTGCTAAGAAATCATGCTCAACAACAAGCTCAAGATTCACATAACATCCATTACCACAAAAGGAACAAGATCTCAACCACATACACTACAAGAAACAATAACTACATTTTGCATACAAACAAATAACATACAAGAGAGCTCTTCCTCTCAACATGAAAACAAAACAAGCAAATGAAGAATACCACCAACCTTGATCCAAGCTTATAGAAGAAAGTTGATGAAGAGATTTTCCACTTCCCCAAGTCCTCTTCAAAATAGCTAAGTCTCCAAATCTAGAGAGTGGGTGTCAAAATCTTCCAAAAGAAGAGTCCCCTCTAAAAAGGCCTCCACACTCTCCTAGGGATAGGATCTCACTCTAATTGGGTGACCTTCCCAAGCTTCTTACATGGTTTCCAAATATGGATTCCTAAAAAGGTTGACCAAAAAGTGGACCAAAGACTTGTATCATTATTGGATGAAACATTACCGGGGGGGGGGGAACTAGTACCCCCCTTAATAAATTTAAAAATTGCATTATTTCATTTCATTTTTTAATTATTAATATAAATATTATTTATTAAATTAATTTAATGTTAATTTTATATTAAGTAATATTTATTATAATTAATATTTTTAATATTAATTATTATAAATATTATTTAATAATTAAATTATTAATAATTTTATACTTATTTAATATTTACATTAATTAATATTTTCAATATTAATTAATAGTTAATTTATTTTTTTATGAAAATAAGTATTGAATATTTTATAACAAAAATTATTATTTGATCATGAATTTACTAAATTCAATTATAATAATTATATTAATTAGAATAATTAATATAATTATTATTTAGTTATTTCATAATTTAATAAATATATTTACTGGTAGATGAGATAGTTATTATCTTTTAATAATTGATCTATTTATTCTCTTTGACGATATATAATAATAATTGTATTAATTATTGAATACTAATAATTAATATAATTATTATTTGTAAAAATTATGTGTCACTTAAACTTTTGAACAAGGAAATTGGTTTAATTATTAATTAGCTAATAAGACTTCCTAATATGTAGTCACAATGCTTAATAATTGAATCTTATGAATCATTGTAATATTGCATTGGCATTAGGCTCGATTATTCGTTATTAGTATAACTAAAATTATAGTTGGTAATATCATGAAATGAACTTAAATGTTAGGTTGACTTTGATTGCAACTTCGCTACCTAGATATCATCCCTTGATAGAACTAAGTTAACTAGTAACTTAAATCACCAACATTTGTAAAGAAATATTGTTTCAAACTCTTTTCAAACTTTAATTTTGCAACCATCAAGATGATCATCACCCTCAGAGTTCCTACCCCTCGTCTTAAGACAACTGTTAACCTCTAAACATAAACTTATTTAACCTTTCAAAAAAAAGAAAGTTGGTGTGTATTTAGAGTGAAATTTTATGGGCATGACACTTGGTATCAGAGCCTAGGTTTCAACATTGGAACCTAAAACCCATTACGTTTCTTAGCTAACCTTTAACCCATTTGAATTGTTAGGATGCCTCCCCTTACGCATCAAGCTCGAAGACGTATTAGAGGATGAGGAGCTAGGCGAGCCCCCTCGGCTCGCGAGAAAGTGGAACAAAGGGCTAAGATATCAGCAGTTAATCAACCACCACCACCACCAGACTCTAATCAGGGGGTCCTATTAGCCTTACAAAACCTCATTGGGGTTATTTAAGAGAGATTACCTCCAGTTAATCCTTAGCCAGAGCGCCAGCTATCTAGGGGACAGAGATCATAGGTCAGGGAGAGGACTACGAGTCCTCCACAAGATCATGAGGAAGGGTAGGGGGCACATGAGGTGGAGTCGGTTCACATGCTGGAACCACCACTTGGAATTATTCAGAGGGCACCCCAGGATGCTGGGGACCATATTAGAGATCTCCTACGGTTATAGCCACCTTTGTATTATGGTTCTACAGAGGGTACAGATGCCAAGGCATGGCTTTTGAGCTTAGATAGGTGCTTTGGTTGAGTTAGTATGATAGCAACATTAAGGCCCATTTTGCAGTACTCCTTTTGAGAGGAGGTGCTTCCACATGGTGGAAATAGGAAGAATATAAGAACAACACCACTATAGACACTATGACTTGGAAAACATTCCTAGAGAGGTTCTGAGATAGGTACCTATCAGATCATTGTAGACAGAGGTGTATTGATGAGTTCCATGAGCTCCAGCAGAGGGGACTCATAGTGCTACAGTATGGAACCCGATTCCTTGAGTTGCTACCCTATGTAGACTACATGAAGGATGAAAAGCTACGAATCAACCATTTCATTAAGGGACTCAATGATTGGATAGAGGGATAGGTTTGCATGACCTCACCAAAGACCCTTCATGAGGCCGTAGAAATGGCCTTGGTTGTAGAAGAGATTCAGGGTAAGTCTAGAGACGCTCCTGACAGGTCTCAGAACTATAACTCTGCATCATAGTCACAGGGGCACCAAAAGAGTCACTAGAAGGGTAATAACAAATATTCCTTGGGATCTTTTAACAAGAACCCACAACAGCAGACTCAACAAAACCAGAAATAGAAGCCACCACAGGGACAATAGGGCTCTAAGCCCAAACAGTGGTAGGCATAGGGATAGAGAAAGGATTAGTGATAGCAATATACAGATGCACCCCCAGCACAGACTCAATAGTCCTCTTGGGGGGGTTTCAGCAGTTCTAGTAGGACTAGTGGTCAACAGTTCTCTAGGCCACAGGGAGTACAAAATTTCACACAAGGTCCTTGCTATGCATGTGGTGCCATGGGGCACTTAACTCGTGATTGTCCGCAGGGTCAGATGTCAAGTAGTCAGCATATGGAAGCTTCAGAGCCTACCGTTGGAGACTTTGGAAAGTCTCACAGAGTATTTGCAGTAGTTGATAACCGCCAGGCCAAGCACCAGGCCACAGTGATAGAGGCTGCAGGTATGATTAGTGGTATTAGTGTTACTATATTGTTTGATTCAGGTGCTACTAATTATTTTATATCTCCATTTGTTGTGGAGTGTTGCGGGCTTGTGGTAGCAAGACAGGAAGTTAGTTGGGAAGTGGAGTTAGCATCAGGGTCTAGAGTGTCAGTCAACTCTTTAGTGAAGGATAGCCAAGTGTAGATTGGTGATTTCATCACTACAGTGGGTCTTCGTATCACACCTCTTGGTTCTTATGACATAGTGCTTAGCATGGATTGGCTTTATGCCTACAGAGCTAAGTTAGATTGCTGACAGAAGAGGATTGAGAGCCTTGATGATAATGGTATACCTATTGTGATTTGCAGGATTCAGAGAGGCATCTCTCTTCGTATGATCTCAGCCATGCAGCTTAAGCAGAACATGCGAAAGGGATGTCAACTTTTTTCTATTACTATTAGTGATAGAGAGGATGAGGAGGAGATAAAACCATCTCTTAATGATTATCCTATACTTTTGGAGTTTGCAGATGTGTTTCCTACTGAGCTTCCAGGCATGCCTCCTCGTAGAGTAGTAGATTTCCATATTGATCTTGTGCCAGGAGCTACTCCAATTTTGAGGGCACCTTATAGGATGACCACTAATGAGCTTAATGAGCTCAAGATCTAGTTAGAGGAATTTTTGGAGAAGGGTCACATTCATCCTAGTGTTTCACCTTGGGGTGCACTTGTTATCTTTGTTAAGAAAAAGGATGGATCTTTGCGGTTATGTATGGATTATCAACAGCTTAATAAGCTTACCATCAAGAATCGGTATCCGCTTCCTAGGATTGATGATTTATTTGATCAACTTAAGGGTACTAAAGTGTTTTCTAAGGTTGATCTTAAGTTAGGTTACCACCAGTTATAGATTATTGACAATGACATTCCTAAGACTGCATTTCGTACCAGATATGGGCATTATGAGTTCACAATTGTACCTTTCGGACTCACTAATGCTCCAGTAGTTTTCATGAGCCTTATGAATGGGGTATTTTGCACTTTCCTAGATAAGTTTTTAGTTTTGTTCCTTGATGATATCCTAATTTATTCATGGGATGAAGAGGAGCATGAAGAGCACTTGAGACAGGTATTGCAATGTCTTAGAGACAATCAGTTGTATGGAAGTTTGTCCAAATGTGCTTTCTATAGGACATAGATTCATTACCTTGGGCATGTTATTTCAGGAGATGGAATCTTAGTAGATCCATATAAGATTAGAGCCATCATGGATTGGCCTACACCTACTTCAGTGACCGAGGTCAAAAGTTTTATGGGATTGGCAGGTTACTACAGGCAGTTTGTAGAGGGATTTTCTAGAGTGGCACATCCCATCACTTCTCTTCAGTGTAAGGGAAAGAAATTTGAGTGGGCCAAGAAGTGTGAGAGGGCCTTTCAGGAACTCAAAGTGGCACATCCCATCACTTCTCTTCTGTGCAGACAACAAAATCATCAGACTAGGTGGGAGGAGTACCTTCATTTGGTGGAGTTTGCCTACAATAATGGGCATCACACTTCTCTAGGTATGCCTCCCTATCAGGCATTATATGGAAGACCATGTAGGACACCATTGAGTTGGGACCATATCGAGGATAGAGTTGCTTTAGGTCCTGACTTAGTGTGAGAGTTAGAGCAATAGGTGACATTGGTTAGACAACGTCTGAAGGAGGTACATGATAGGTAGAAGAAGTATGCAGATGCCAAGAGGGAAGACCGTAGTTTTCAGGTGGGAGATAGAGTCTTTCTAAGAGTGTGACCTCATAAGAGTCCAATCTAATTTGGAAAGGTCTCTAAGCTTGCACCTAGATTTGTTGGTCCTTTTGAGATACTTGAGCAGATAGGTCCTGTCGCCTATCATCTTTCTTTGCCACCAAGCCTGTCATGCATCCACGATGTTTTTCATGTGTCAGTGTTGAGAAAGTATATTTTTTATGAGACTCGTATCATAGATTGGGATGCCTTGCAGGTAGAGTCAGATGGTCAGTTGGCTTTGGAGCCAATCTGCATTTTGGCTCACCAGACGCTAGCACTTCGAGGTTGAGAACTGGACTAGGTTAGGGTCCAGTGGGATTGCTATGATGAGGTGATGACATCATGGGAGGACACAGCGCAAATGAGAGCACAGTACCCCCATATTTTTGATGAACTCCAAGAGGAAGTTCATGCCTAAGGGGGCAGGATGTGAGGCCTCACCTCAAGCCTATCATAGCCATTCAGTTCTACATTTGCGATAGACATATTTGATGATTATATTTTGATGCTCTATGGATTTCACTAATACTTTATGTTATGTTTTTATCATTTTAGTAGTTTGATGCACATTATATTATGATTGGATGATGATTACCGAGACATTAGTTTGGAACTTACATGTGCATTTTTTATTTTGTTTAATGAATGAATTATGATGTCATGAGGATATTTAATTTTCAAATTAAATTATATAGGTATGCAATGATTATGTTTCAAGTTTAATTTAGTGATGAATTGTATGTCTCATGATGAGATTTATGTAAGTTATAAGTGAATGATTATGCTATGAGAAACTTTGACTTAATAATGATTAATTTCTTGAGAATTATTTGATTATGAAAGTTATGGAATTTACATGTATATTTCCTTGGACTACTGATATTGGATTTGAGTGTGCAGGGAAATAGGCCATGGTAAATTCGGGGAACCATCACAGAGACTAATGTGAAAATCCGTTTGAGCCAAGGTTGCTTCTAGTGAGAAGCAAAAAAATTCGTTGTAATGTATTTAATTTTTAAAAGTATGGTGCATGAATGTAATTGATTTATATGTTAATTGTAAATGTTATTTATTTAAGAATGCCCAAGTGGATATGCCACATGGCTTGTGATGTGTCTTTTTTGTTTGTGTCACTTGACACATGTGTGTGTACTTGTGGCCATGACATGTCCACTTGGAGATTGGTTGAACACCAACCTAGGAAGGTACCCTTTAGGATCCCCATGAAAATCACTTGGTTAGAGAGCTTGAGGTTTTGTCTTATCAATGAATTTCGAATTTGAGTTTCATATGGGTTTTTGGGAGGTTTAAAAGGTGTCTAGGGAAGTGTTAGGGCCATTTTTAGTAAGCCCAGTTGATATACCTATGGGTAAGGGGCATTTTTAACCATAGGACAACCCCATGTTGACTAAAAGACCCCTCCAAAAGTTGGATTTTCAAAATGGCCGAAAATCCACTTTTGAAGCAAGGTCTTGGGTAATGTTTCATCCAATAATGATACAAGTCTTTGATCCACTTTTTGGGAAACTTTTTTAGGAATCCATATTTGGAAACCATGTAAGAAGCTTGGGAAGGTCACCCAATTAGAGTGAGATCCTATCCCTAGGAGAGTGTGTGGAGGCCTTTTTAGACGGGACTCTTCTTTTGAAATAGTTTGACACCCACTCTATAGATTTGGAGACTTAGCTATTTTGGAGAGGACTTGGGAAAGTGGAAAAGCTCTTCATCAACTTTCTTCCATAAGCTTGGATCAAGGTTGGTGGTATTCTTTATTTGCTTATTTTTTTTTCATGTTGAGAGGAAGAGCTCTCTTGTATTTTATTTGTTTGTATGCAAAATGTAGTTATTATTTCTTGTAGTGTATGTGGTTGAGATCTTGTTCTTTTTGTGGTAATGGATGTTATGTGAATCTTGAGCTTGTTGTTGAGCATAATTTCTTAGCATTGTAAATGTGTAGTTTCATTTGTAGGTTCTTGAAGTTTTCTTGTATGTGTTGTAGTGTTTTTTTGAGGGATTTCTCAAGGCCATACTCACCCTTGGGAGGAAAGAGTAGCCTTGGGGTGAAGGGATTGTTGGGACATTCAAGGGTGTAGAGTCTCTCCCTGGATAAGAGAGGGATGAAACATGGATGTATGGGCTCCATGTAGCCATCTTTATTATATGTTTTGTATATTGGGGGTCATAAGGAGTTTGTTGAGATTGTGTTTGTGGTGAAAGATTCATGATGAGGAAGCCAAGTGATGGCTTATCTCTTATCATGAGATGTGCTTTCTCCCCTTGAAATGGTTCCACCTTCACCCCTCTTTTTTTTGAGTCATTTTGAGACTCTTTGTGTTAACCTTGGAAGGTAGATTTTATTTTGTTTTATGTTGTATGTTGTTGTTATTGTGGGTTTCTTGATTGTCTCCTTGTCTTTGTGATGGTTCCCCTAGCTCGAAGGTGGCTTCATAGAAGCCTAGATTGGGAGGTGAGCACTCCTTGGCCTATGTATTTTTATTGCAGGATTTTGGAGCCATTGAAGACTTCATGGTTGGAGTTGAAATCTTGAAGAGTTGAGGATGCTTTCATATTTTGAGTTGTATCACTTTTGTATTGTGTTTAATGTTATTGTAAGGAAATCTTGTGATTCTCATGAGTTCAATGTATATTGTAATGGAGTCACCACTCCAAGTCTTGTATTTGTGTCTAGTATTGAAGTATCAAGTTGTGAAGAAATTGTATGGAAGATTAGTGGATAGTTTTATTTTTGATATCATAGTGTAATGTTCAAGGAAAGTTTTGTGTATTCATGTCTTATACAATGAGAAATAAACAATGTATTTGTTTAAAAAAGGAGTGTATAAATTTTGTTGGATTAGTTTATGAGAAAGCATTGTTTATTTATAGAGGAATCTTTATGTATTCATGTTGAAAAATTTACAAGAAAGTGAAGTATTTGTAGTATCTTTATAGTTCTATTATAAAGATTTCAAAGGATTAAAATGATAGTAGTGTGAAAGAAATGGATTATAAGAACTCTCTCTCAATTCTTTTATTGCAAACTCTATGTTAGTTGTTAGTAAAATAAGAAAATCTATGTTGAGAAACTTAGATAAATTATATTTGTTACTTCCTACATCAATTAGTATTTTAGAATTCATTCTATCATTGATCCTAAACTATATCCATTTATACCAATGAGACCAACAAACTATTAAGGAAAAAGAAAATTAAGAGAGTAGATAGAAAAATGTCAAAGAAAACAAACAAGCAAAATATCAAGTGAAAAGTGAAAATGACCACCTATAGGTCTTTGAAAAATGTATGGGAGAAATCTCATACATTTTCCTAAAAACCATAGTCAATAAACTAATATTTCTTACACTTACTTGGCAAAAATAAAAATATAATAATGTATTAGCCTAAATAATTCAGAGACTCTACTACACTTCCTAGGAGACTAGACCCTTGGGGGACCCACCTGGGTGGTCACCCCCAAAAAGGTTTCAAATAAATAAATAAACAATTATATTAAATCAACATATCATACTTATAAAAAAATTCCCCTTTATTTATTAATTTTATATAAAAAATATGGGGGTCACCTTTTAAAGCCACGCAGGGCTTAACAAAAGAAAAATTAAAGTTAAAAAAAAAGAATTATAAAAAAAAACTTGATGAAAAAAAAATTTAATAAATTTTTTTTTTTTTGGGGGGGGGGACCCACGGGCCCCACACCTCTCTTCCACCACGTGGTGGGTCGATAGTCTACAAGGTACCGCCCTGCCGAAGCAGGACAACACCTGCAGTGCAGGGTACTGCCCTGCTCAGCAGGACGGTCCCTGTTAGCACGTGGCTGCTGCCGCCAAGGGAAATGTGCCGGTGGGGGGGGCAACTAATAGCCCCCTTAATAAATTTAAAAATTGTATTATTTCATTTCATTTTTTTTATTTTTTTTTTATCAATAAACGGCCGAAGCCTTGATTTTATCTATTTAAAATTTATCTTTTTACATTTTCCTCCATTCGTGCGGGCACTGGTAGGAAAGAACGGGGAAGAAAACCTCCAGTCTGGCCCGGGACTTTTGTCCAGAAATAAATCAAGTTTAGAGTTCCTACAAGCGTAGGATTACATAGCTCCACTTGATGGAGTCGAAGAGGGCATTCCCTCTTTAGTATAGATTAATGGAGGCATACCTCCATGATAGTGAACACAAATATATTAATCTTTTATATACAATGGTCTTTTCAGAAGAACTGATAAGCATTCCCATCCTGTGTCGTACATTTATTTAGATTGAGATTACATATACCTTGCTCTTATCTTTAGAACTAATGAGCCTTCCTTTAATTTTAACTGTGCTTTTGAAAAATCATTTTATTTTCTCTCAACCTCGCTCTTCGAGTATTTGTCTTAGCTTTGATAAGTTCTTGAGCCTCTTTTTCTTTATTTTTTCCTTTTTGGTCTGTTATGCTTTCCCTGTATACCTGCAAAATAGAAAGACACCATGCGACCTCTATTCTCCTAATCTAATGTTAATTAATCATTTTCATGATCCAGTCCTCATAAAGCTAGTTCAGGTTAGGTATTGATGCAATTAAGGAATTTCAAATCTTAATCCATGAGTTAGTCTACTAAATAAAACATTACAATCTGAGTCCATTTCTTATTGACAGTCATGCTATGAACATAAGAAATTTATGGGTACTTTACGAATCTTTTAATTTGTCATAACATTTTCTGTTTTAAAGATTATCATTTTTGTGATCGATGAGACTTCATTGTAGGTTGGCATGCCCTTAATATATGATGATTGTTTTGCCTAAATGAGATGTTAACTTCTTACATTCCCTATCTTGAAGTCTGCTATGTAAGAGGGCAGTATATATATGTGTGTGTGTTTGTGCGTGTTTGTGTGTGTATTTTTGCATTTTAATACTATACTCGCAAATGTATCTATACTTGTTTACCTTTAAATTCATTTACATTTATTTACATCTAATCTTGATTTCCAATTTTGAAATCATTTTTCTTCACCTTCCAAGTTCTTCTTTCAAACTCTCATGAATTTCTTCAATTTCTTGCCCGTCAGCTCCTAGGTTAGCTAACTTATCTGCATCTATATTTCCCTCCCTGTAAATGTGATTCACTATATAATCTCCTATAACTTCAAGAGATTCCAATATTTGTTCAATAGCACTATTCAGTTTCTAGTTTGACGTTCTACCCTGTCTTATTGCATTTATAATAATAGCTGAGTCTCCTTCAATCGCAATTCTTTTAAGCCTCCATTTTTTGCACCAAGCCAGACCTAATCTTATAGCTTCTATTTCAGCTTCGTTATTTGTCTTAATTCCTATAGGTTTTGCTAACCTTCCTAATAACTTTCCTTCCGCATTATGTAAACATATCCCTATACCCACCACCCCTGGGTTTCCCCTAGTTGCCCCATCAAAGTTCAACTTAATCCATCCTTGCTCCGGTGGTTTCCATTTACAATTTGCCCTTGATAAGGATTTATTGTCAATGCTAGATCCAATCCAGGGAGGAACTTTCAAGCCATACCACTTCTTTCTCTGGCTGTTGTCTTCTAGTGAGAATTCCATCATTGATTGTCCCAGCATATTTCTATTATTTGTAATTTCTACTATATTTGCCTCTAATTTGTTCAAAAAACTCTCAATGTTCATCCTTTTATCTTGAAAAATCCTACGGTTCCTTTCCTTCCATAACTCCCAGATTAACAGAGATGGGATTATGTATCTCATTTTACTGTATAAATCCTCCTTACATGATCTTTGCCATGAAATAAAAACTTCTGTGATATCATTTTGAAGAGTAGTCTTCAGATCTAATTTCTCCAGAACCCAAAGCCAACATTTATTGGCATACTCACAATTTAACAAAATATGATTAATCGTCTCACTTTCTTTCTCACACAGGGCACACCTAGAAGGACCATGGTACCCTATTTTTTCAAACCATTCAGCGATGAGAATCCTTTTCTGTAAAGCTGCCCATGAGAATAGACCTGCCTTAGGAAGACAATTTCTATTCCAACATAGATCAATGGGAAGACTGGTGGGTGGATTATCTAATCCAGAAATAACTTTGAAACCTTCTTTTGAGTTGTATACACCACTCTTTGAGGCAGCCCATATAATTGTGTCCTCCCCAGAGCGTGGATAGAAGTTTCGTTCTTGTAGAGCCTTGTTAAGTTTATTCTGGAAATCAAGGGGAAGTCTGAGTTCCTCTAGAGATTTCCATGCCCAGCTGCTACCCTCACTATTATTAATTTGTGAAAAATAGTCTTTAACCCGCTGTCCCTTACTTTGTTTGATTAGTTCAATTAGCTGATCGTTCCCAAGAATTTCATGTAGGGCCGATTTTCCACCCCATGAGTCATCCCAGAAAAGAGCCTTATCCCCGCTTTTCACGTCCCAAGAAAGGGACTCTAATACTATGTCTTTACATTCTTTTATGAAGTTCCATATGCGTGATCCTGTCGGATAATTATCAGAACGACAAACACTTTCCTCCTCTTCTCCTAGTAAGTATTTATATCTTAGTATTCTAACCCATTTTGCCTTTGGGTTTTTAATCATTCTCCATACTAATTTTGCCCCTAAGGCCTTGTTTTGAAGCGTAAGGTCTTTTATTCCCAAACCTCTTTCTTCTTTTGGCTTACAAATCTTATTCCAAGCAATTAAAGCTAGTTTAGATTTCTCCTCCGACCCTTGCCAGAAAAATCTCCTTAACTTTCGAGCAATCTCCTTATTAATACCTGTCGGGATTCTCATGCTCATCATCTGATAGATAGGAACTGCAGAGAGGACTGACTTGATCATAACAGCCCTTCCCACATTTGATAACCATTTACCTTTCCATTGATCTAGTTTCTTGGAGATATTTTGAATTGTGCTTTCCCATAAGTGATTTGATTTGACCCCCTTATCCAGAGGTAAACCTAAATATCTACATGGGAAGAAACCTTCTTTGAAGTCTAGAATACGTTTAATCTCATTCTTTCGTCTCTCTACAGTATTGATAAAAAAAATTTCTGATTTTTCCTCATTTATACATTGTCTAGAGGCGTTAGCATAAGTTTTTAAAATTTCTTTGAAAGCTTGAGCTTCTTCTAAAAGCGCTTTTCCAAAGAGGAGATTATCATCGACATATTGTTGATGAGTAGTAGCCTCAACTCCTGAAGTAATCTTGATTCCTTTAACCTTATCCTCTTCCTGAAGTTTCTTGATACCTCTCCCTAAAGCTTCTGCCATAATAATGTACAAAAAAGGAGATAACGGATCTCCCTGCCTCAAACCTTGAGAACAGCTGAAAAAGCCTTCAGGAGACCCATTCACCATAATTGAGAAGTGAGGGGTGGAGATGCATTCAAAAATCATATTGATCCATTGTTTTGAGAATCCAAAAGCTTCCATACATTTACACAAAAATCTCCAGTCCACTTTATCATACGCCTTACTAATGTCTAACTTAATCAACATACTCGGATCCTTATTATTTGTTACTGAATGTATAGCCTCATGAGCAATAATCACTCCATCCAAAATTGACCTATTAGGGACAAATCCTGTTTGTTCTTCGGATATAATCAATGGAAGAAGTTGTTTCAATCTGCCTGCCAAAGCTTTTGAGAAGATTTTATACAAAGTGTTGCACAGGGAGATAGGTCTGAACTCATTAAATTTCTCTGCATTGACCTTTTTGGGAATAAGAGCAATGAATGTGTTATTTAGCTCTTTAAGAATATGTCCCGAGTTTCTCATTCCCTCTAGAGCATCAGTAATTTCCTTGCCCATAAATGACCAACACTTTTGAAAGAAAAAAGTTGGGAATCCATCAGGACCAGGGGATTTATCCAGGTTCATTTCCTTTAAAACCTTGAGTATTTCATCTTCTGTAAATGCAGCATTTAGGAGGTTATTTTGATGCGAAGTTATTATACAAGGGATGTTTCTTAATAGCTTGGTCTGGTTCAACAAATCCACACTCCCTAAGTTATTCAGAGATTTATCAAAGAAAGAGACTGCTAAATCTGCTAATTCTTCAGGATCCTCTATTGTATTACCATTGCTATCTTTGATTTTGGAAATCTTATTTATATTCCTTCTAGCTTTGATGCTATTGTGACAAAATTTGGTGTTTCGGTCCCCTTCCCTGAGCCATGTTTCTCTCGCTCTTTGCCCCTAGAAGGCGCTAATTTGTGAAAGAGAATCATAGTATTTACATAATAGTTCTTGCTCTTTGTTATCATCTGAAGTCTGTTTACCTTCTTCAATAATCTCCTTATTCACATTTTCCAGCTCTTTTTCTATAAGATCTCTTTTCACAAATATATCCCCAATAGTGTTCTTACTCCATTGAGACAAATTTCTTTTTATTAATTTTAGTTTCCTTATGACTTTATATATCTTGGAGCCTTCAAATCTTGTCTCTGTCCACCATTTTTTAATTAGATCCAAACATTCCTCATTAAGTAACCACATTTTTTCAAATCTAAATGGGATCTTTTTATTTCTGATTGGTTCCGAAATTACTAGTTCTATAGGAAAGTGGTCGGAACCGGCAATAGGTAGTACCTCATTAGTTAGATCAAAGTTAAAATTTCTCAATTCCCCAATAAAGAAGAACCTGTCCAGTTTTTCTACTATTAACTCTGTGTCTTTTCGTTTGTTAGTCCAGGTGTATTTCCCTCTGTCTGATTCAATTTCCGAAGCCCCTATATTATTTATCCATTCCTGACATTCTAAAGTAGTTTTTGATATGTGTTTTGTCCCACCCAGTTTATCTCCCAAGGATAGGATAGCATTAAAATCTCCTCCTAGTATAAATGTATCGTTCGGGAATCTTTCAATATAATCCTTAACCTCCTACCATACCATTCTCTTTTCATGTAAGAATTTTGGAGCGTACATGTTTATTAGATTAAATTTTAAATCTGATTTTAAACTTTTGATTTGACCTCCCATCCAATTTTTGTGTTTTTCATGAATATTGAAAACTATTTCTCTTGGATCCCAAATAAAAGAAATCCCACCCGAAGCGCCTTCTGCCTCGCAACCTATTAATTCTCTAATCCCTATGCTCTTTTTTAAATTCTCATATCCTTCATTAGAAAGTTTAGTTTCTTGTATCATAGCCATATTTGGTTTAATTTTCGCTAATTGCCTTATTACAAGGCTTCATTTGTTAGGGGCATTTAAACCCCTAACATTCCAACTAATGATCTTCATGAGGACTCGGGAAGGATCTTCCCCTTCCCAGAGTATAGAATATCGGTAATTTTAACCTGACCTAGCGCCATTCCTTCCTTAGCTCTTAGTTCAGCATGAGATTTTCTACCTCTTGGTTTGACTAGTTTCCCCGTATCAGCTTCTAACTTGCCCTTAATAGATTTTCGTAAACCTAAAGTTTATGTATTGTTCTTAACGATGTTCTCTTTGTTTTCCTCATAGAGTTCCTCTTTTGATAGAGAGCCTAATACTCCTGTTATTATATCATTACTCCTAGAATCTTCCAGAATAGAGGCAGGGTCTAAACCTAAAAAGTCTAGCAGTGATCCTTGGTCAATGGTCTCCACTAAGGGGGACTTTTCCATTTCTTCTTTTTGCATTTCTTTTAACTGATGGAAAGATTCAGAATGGATGAGTTCTGAGTTTTTATCAATATTAGGAATATCTGCAATCTCTATTTGGGTTCTTGCATTAACATTTATAGTTCTTAACTCCACTTCGGATTTCCTCCCCCTCTTCTTTTTAATTCTATTGATATTAGGGGTGCTCAGACTTCCTCTTTTCATTGCTGTTCCTAACTGCCTATCTTGGTTGGTGATGCCAAAAAGGCCTTCTATGGAGTCTTTAACCAATGAGAGATTGCCGTTGGGTTTGATTCCATCAATGGTTGTTGCCATTCCTAATTGTCTATCTTCATTGTAGTTATCTTCTAGGAAAATTCTGATCTCTTCCTCATTCTGATTCCTTGTATTATTAATTTCTTTTTTCCTACCATACGAGGGATCTTCTCTTTCATTAATATCCCTTTCCATGTCTCCTATCTCGTCTAGATTTGGAAAGCATTCCATTTCCATGTCTTCTTCTCCATTTTCCTGAGTATTATCTGATGCCGACATCTCTATAATGCTTTTAATTAGCAAACTTTTTTGGTGCTCAAGTTCCTCTTTGTCACATATTTCGTCTATAAGGGTGTCCATTAACTCATTGGTGATCTCAACTATTTCTTTTTCTATTTTTTGGTTCTCCTTAAGAGGTGATCTTTCTTTATCTTCTGGACTGTTGGAGATTCTATTCGGGCTGTAAGAGGTAATTTTAGTGTTAATTTCTTGCTTGAAACTCTGAGAACTAAGGTTATTCTCATGTTCTATGGATAAAGGTAGGGGAGATTTGACCTCAACATTTAAGGTCTTATTTATTGAAATTTCCTTTTCTAGAGCAAAAGGGGGTTGACACTCAGAGTCTGAAGGTTGTGAGGAGATGCTAATCGGATTAATTTTCTTAGGAGAAGTCATAGTGAAACCTCCTTTTTCTGGGTTAAAGCTCTCCTTCAATTCTGATGTCTTCTGAATATGAGTGTCCATTAGTCCTAAATTATTGGTTTCTAGATCATTTGTTTGTCTTTCTACAAAATCTTCTATAATAATGGGGTTAATAATAATAGAGTTAGAATTAAAGCATACTTTAATGGGATGTATCCATTTTTGATGATAGTTGATCTTTACTCTAATGATTTTTTCATACTGGTTATTATCATTATCAATAATGCTTAGAAAGTCACCAATTTGTTTTCCTATTAATTTGATAGTTTCTACATCAGATAATTCTATAGGCAGATTTTTAAGAACTATAGCTTTTTCTACAAGAAAGTCCTTAAGTTTAATTGGATTGAACAAGGGAACCCAATCAAAAATATAAAAATCAGAGTCTTTATACTTAGCTAACCCTTCATTTCTAATTTTACTTTTAACATTTCCATCTTTACAATTAATGAAAATAAAATTTTCTAATAAGATAGATATACTTACCTCATTCGAGAGTTGAGATTTCAACCAGGCTATCAGATCTGTGGTAGAAGTTCCTACTCCAGACCATCGGCAAATCAGTCCTGTATATTTCATTTCATTTTTTTAATTATAATATAAATATTATTTATTAAATTAATTTAGTGTTAATTTTATATTAAATAATATTTATTATAATTAAATTTTTTAATATTAATTATTATAAATATTATTTAATAATTAAATTATTAATAATTTTATACTTATTTAATATTTACATTAATTAATATTTTTAATGTTAATTAATAATTTTTATTTTTTTATGAAAATAAGTATTGAATATTTTATAACCAAAATTATTATTTGATCATGAATTTACTAAATTCGATTATAATAATTATATTATTTACAATAATTAATATAATTATTATTTAGTTATTTTATAATTTAATAAATATATTTACTGGTAAATGAGATAGTTATTATCTTTTAATAATTGATCTATTTATTCTCTTTGACGATATATAATAATAATTGTATTAATTATTGAATACTAATAATTAATATAATTATTATTTGTAAAAATTATGTGTCACTTAAACTTTTGAACAAGGAAATTGGTTTAATTATTAATTAGCTAATAAGACTTCGTAATATGTAGTCACAATGCTTGATAATTGAATCTTACGAATCATTGTAATATTGCGTTGGCATTAGGCTCGATTATTCATTATTAGTATAACTAAAATTATAGTTGGTACTATCATGAAACAAACTTAAATGTTAGGTTGAATTTGATTGCAACTTCGCTACCTAGATATCATCCCTTGATAGAACTAAGTTAACTAGTAACTTAAATCACCAACGTTTGTAAAGAAATATTGTTTCAAACTCTTTTCAAACTTTAGTTTTGCAACCATCAAGATGATCATCACCCTCTTAGTTCCTACCCCTCGTCTTAAGACAACTGTTAACCTCTAAACATAAACTTATTTAATCTTTCAAAAAAAAAAAGTTGGTGTGTATTTAGAGTGAAATTTTATGGGC
This sequence comes from Chamaecyparis obtusa, assembly GCA_027943335.1. Classification (NCBI taxonomy): domain Eukaryota; kingdom Viridiplantae; phylum Streptophyta; class Pinopsida; order Cupressales; family Cupressaceae; genus Chamaecyparis; species Chamaecyparis obtusa. Next base: position 352,057 of record BSBK01000535.1, read on the forward strand.
ATGACATCCTTTTCCCTTTGATTTGATCTCATTTATACACTTTTAAGTTGGTGGAATAACCCTAAAATGTGTTACTGATGTTGGCCTCAAAAATCTACCTAAATTGCATAAGTGATCATGCCAACATAGGAAATTGTGATCCTCAAGCTTGGCTCTCAACAATACAATTCAAGAATAAAATAAAATAATTAATTTTAATCCAATCGCTACCTCGATTTCATCACCTTGTCAAACTGGTTGGTTGTTCTAGCTAATAACCCTAGTGTTTCCTCTAAATCTTCATCTATACTTTAAATTAGCTTACGTGATCATATAAGTAGACTAATATGACTTTGTAGATTATACCTTTCTAATTGTACCACTAGATATATTTTTATCATCACTGCACATTGCATTCACCATGACTGACTATGTTATCACTAATATACTACATACTTAGAGAATTCCTTATGCAGTCATCTTTACCAGTGGTCTAATGAATTCATTCATCCTAAAATACTTTCTTTCCAGAAATGGAAACACCCTAACATTCATCCCAAGAAAACAATCTCTCCAACACCTTCATCAAATGCCAAGAATATTCCCCTTTGGCATTGATGGAAACACTTAAAGAAAAAATTCTTAACTATCTAACCATCAACATTTAGCATCAAAATGTTCATAACATACAATTATAACTCTAAATCTAATATCTATACTACTCCTTCTTAACAAATACTTAGCCAGTTTTCATCCTATACTGCTCCCCCTTTGACAACAATGACAAAGGTATACAATTTATGCAAAAAGTAAAATTTTATTAAGTATGGAGTAGCATATAAAAGTTTACAATCTACTAAATATATAAATGAAGTTTGTCCTCAAAACCTATAAATCATTAACCTAAATCTTCTAAAGATTATCCATAATTAGTATCTTCCCATACAAATGATGTGCAAATTCTTCCAAACCATCTACCATGCACATATTAGGGGTAGCCAAAACCTATCCATCCTTCTACACTCCTTGATGTTATATGTCCACCTTAGGGATCAATAAATTCTACAACTCCATCAAGTTAGCAGTCATCTTTTCTTTCTCATCCCTATAAGCCTCAAGCTTATGACTGATTGCACTATCTTAGGCTTCAAAAATTGTAATAGAACTATTGATAGGATCAAAATTTGATGTCAAAAGTCTTAGCTCATGTTGAGCTTCACATCTCTTCCTATCTAGATCCTTAAAAAAATGTCAAAAAATTGATGTAGAGGTGAGAATCTTACCTCCTTCAATCAATGAATCTTTCACCTTATTCACTTCCATTGCCATTTTTTTTTCTTTTCACATCTAATATACTCGACTAATTTCTCAGTTCTCTCATTTTTCGTAATCTCTTTGTGCACTCATAGTTGCAACATCCTCTAAGTTTTTCATTTGCTCATTGAAAGTTATAACCAACTAAGCCAATTGTTCAATTGGTGTGGTCTTCTCATCAAAATTTACATCAGGCACTAAGTCAGACAAAATATCTCTGGCGTTCAGTATTATTTTTCCCTCTTGTTTCAATTTGGCCTTGTTTTCTTTGGACATAATTGCATTGGAAATATGCATCAATGCTTTTGGCCTCATTGAATTTATATCAATTTTCCCTAAAATGGTAGGAATATCTTCATCCATTCCATTAATACTTGAAGACATAGAACAAATAGTGGTTACCTTTTATGTCTCTTTGTCTATAGTCTTCTTTATTTCCACCTATTTCCTCCATCACTAGTACATGTTGTTATTTATCCAATGTATCTTTGGTCATATCTTGACTGGTTCCTCTATCCCCTATCTCCTTTTTCATTTGATCTTGAGTGACCTTTTGTTCTTCAAGAATATTCATGACTGGTACATTACCTATGGTATCTATGGTATCCTTAGGCTCATCTAGAATTTTTTTATCAGGTGTGACCTTCACACCGTTTATGGCCCACCCTTCATCTGCAAGTGCAATCACATCTTCTTCCTTACTCTCTTCTCCTTTCTCCTATTCCATTTCCACTTCATCCTTTTTCTCCTCTACAAGACCCAAGTTCTTCTTCAAGACAATCTCAGTTTCACCTTGCACTGATTGAGAATCTCCAATCAGTATTCTTGTAACTCTTGTCTTTGTATTAAATGTCAGTCTAGCCTTATCTAAGATTTCCTTTATCTCCTTTGTACTTAGCTCAATATTTTAATACATTAATACATACTCAATTAATTCTTTGTCTTTATTTAAATCTCCCTTCCATCTAGCTTTAATTTTACCATAAAATGAAGAAGGAATCTGTCCTTGTACTTGCATAAGAACCTGACTAAACATATTCATACTTTCTACAATAAAATCTTCAATTTTCCTCTGATCTTTTTCACTAAACTTGTCATAATACTTTTTAACACCACCAAGTATACCCCAAATTTTGACTTCATCAATGATTTTATCAACATAGACAAACTTACTAAAGTTTGGTTTAACAGATTTTGTGGTAGGGGCACCAACCACTTTGGACTTCTTACCTTGAGCCATAAGTTCTTTTTTCTCTTGTTTTGATTTTGTTCCTTTAGTTTCCTCTTGCACTTATTTATACCCTTTTTTCTTTTATTTCCTTCTTTTTCTACCAAACTTTTTTGCACTAACTTCCTTATCTTTTGTATGCTCAAGTTGTGTTTTCTTTACAATTTTCTTCATAGGAGTCTGGGAAGGAGGAGAGGGTTTCTCCTTCTTAATTTTTTTACTTCTTGTATGTCTACTAGTTGAAGCTCTACCGGTTGTAGAAGAAACAAATTCTACATCTTCATTTGTAGTAGCAATAGCTGAGGTTCCAACTTTCTCAGCTTCATGTTTTGATCTTGATTTATCTATAGCTTCCTAAGTGAAGCCTTTTTGCAAAAAGAATTGCTCTACCTCTTTTCTTACTTTCATTTCAATGGCTGGAGCATTAACTGTAATAGTAAATTCAAGATACTTCTCCTTGTAAATTTTAAATCTCTTAGCATTAGGATCAATGGGGTTCTTTAATTTCTCATCAACATAAGAAATAGCTAAATTAGCTTCTAGCTTGTAACCCATCAATAAATCCCATGAAGTCCTAGAGACTATTGCCTCCATTTGACATGTAACGGTATCAACCATGAAACATATGCCATGCTTATATTTTTCAACAACATGAGATGAAATCCTTTCTCTTCTCAAAATACTTAAAATATCCCCCAAAATTTCTCAGAAAACTGATTTCCAAGCATGTTAGTACAATTCTCCATTTGGAATACCACCGGTGTACCATCTACCCAGCCAACCGATCCAATACCAAGAAATAAATTTTAAATGTAAAAAAAACCTACAAGCAATTGGTTGTACTTAAAGACTTTCCTTTTGTCTTTCTTTATCTTTTCCATGTTCAAAAAGAAATGGTCTCTCATCGCATCACACAAATCATACTTTGCATTCTCCTTCATGATCTTATACACACTTTGAATTAGTACAAGAGGCACATTGTTGATTCTTCTAGAATATAATAATTTTTACCCAACCACCATAGATTCAAACCTAACTTCCTCATCTATGATATCATTGATAGCTAGTCATCATAGGCTTATCCCATTTAGACTTGGTTAGTTTTGTGACTACATCTTGCATAATAGATCTAAGTTGTGGTGTCTCTTTGGTAGCACAAAAACCTATTACTGTATGAATGACTTCTTTTGTAATCTTATAGGGTTGATCTAGCCACATAAACTTGTCATGCACCTTTCTTAGCACATATCTAATCTATTCGTCTCCAAAGTCCAAAGGAAAGTGAGTCGTGTGCTCAAAACCTTTAGCTGTGATCACTTTGTATTCATCTTTCAATAAACAATCATTGAAAAAATATATGTAAAGTGATTGTATATGATTTTATCCTAGGTCTTCTATCTTACAATGAATGTATGATCTAACATCATCCATATGCATTACACCATAAGGCACACTAGTTAGGGAAACCTTTGGATCATTTTCCATTGATTTATCAGGATGTATTTTCAACATTGGCCTAGGTTTCTCTATGACCTTGATAATAATAGGAGTATTCATATTGAAAATAACATATTTTAAGCTCAAAGACCCCAATTTATACTTTTTTGAGTTACTTCACATTGACTTGTGCAAACCTTTGCAAGTTTCTTGACCTGAATCAATTCAACACCTTCTGTAGTATCTTCAATCTCTATCAATGTTCTCTTACTTCACTTCTTTCTCTTTCGGCTATAGCTCTTGAATGTGTAGGTGCAAAATAAGACCTAAAACCACCTTTTATCTTCCACTATACTTAAACATTAAATGCATCACCAATTGAAAGAAAATAGCGTATGTCTTCACAAATCTTGTTAGCGGTCATCCAAATCTTCATGTATTTAAACAAAACTTCATACCATAATTCAAAACAACCATATGCATCTGGATATACAAATAGAACTTACTGCACATGCATCTAGGGGGTCTTCAATGGATTCAACAATGCTTTCTTACCCTAAGTCAAAGATGACTTAGTTTGATGATGAATTCTCTACACTCGATGGAGATGCAGATCCTTCCGATGATTTTTTATCACTCTTTTTCATCCATATTTGATTCATCTACCTTCTGGCCTCTTCATCATTCATAGTCCAGTTTCCTTTTCTCTTGTCAGGTTGATGAATTGGTTGGTTCACCTTATTGTTCTTTTCTCTATGAAACCTTGCATGTGTCCTATCTTGTGATAGTGATAACATTTCATACTAGTTGATATCCAAGGTCTTGCATTTCCTCTATTGGTCCTCAATCTGCAGTTAATCACCATATGACCATGATTATAAAAAATTGAGCATGTAACATCCCACTGGTTCTCATTCTAATAAGGACTCTATCAATTTTACTGGTGACCATTGATTGTTCACTCTTGTCCTACACTCATTAGCTCTATGACCATATTCATTGCAATTGTAACAATAACCATGAAAAGTGTTTGGTATAGCATTAGATCTAACACTTATAACAATAGATTTGATACTCTTGTATACATTAGAATTATGTCCAACCTTATGACAATTGAAATAAATTGGTTTGTAGGGTTTCTTACTAGATTTCCTTTGATTCATCTTAGGTGCAATTTTTTCATCTTGTATGGCCTTCTTGGTACCCGAAGATTCAAAAACCTCATAACTGGTGTAGAATAATCCATAGCTCTATCCATGCATTCTCTTATTCTTCAATTATTCATCAATATTTGCATAGCTTTCATTGAATTTCTTGAGTAAATCATTTTCATCTTTCAACTCACCTTTCAGTTGCTCATTTTATTTCCTTATATTTTCATTCTCTCTTAGGAATTTTTGATTCTCTTCATTTGTATCATGCATTTGTGCATGCAATGCACCAAATTATTGTTCCAATTTGAATATATCATCTACCTTGGCTTTAAGGGATTCATATTTGGCTTGTAGGGCTTCCTCTGCCATTTTAATTGCTACTTCTACTATCTTCCTTGCTTCCATTTCTTCACCCATTCTGATTGACAAAGCTTTTAATTATCTTTTGATGTTCTTCTTGTCTTTATGAAGATTCTCATTCTCCTAAGACAATTCTTCCAAGGCTGCTTTAGATTCCTTAGATCCACTTTGTTCAGATATTTGTTCAATGAGATCTTGTCTTTCATTCAATTATTCAACAAGTTCTCTCTTGGATCTTGATTGCTTGAGATAATCCTTCATCTTTTAAATGACTTCTTTAGACTCTACAAGTTTCCTTTGATATATCAAACACTCCATGTCTTCCTTAAGGATCTTCCCCAAGTTGTTAGGCTTCTTCAAGGGCACACAACTCTGAAAACAATTGTTAATGTTATAAGGCACCAAGGGGGGGTCAATCGGTGCAACCATAGATTTATAAAATCTTTTACCAAACTTGTAGATTAACCAACATGCAAAAGTAAATATAACATAGAATCATAACACATAAAAAATCAACAAGCATTCAACACAAAAAACACCAATATTTTTGCGTGGAAACCCTTGTTAGAGGGAAAAACCATGGTGGGAATTATCATCCACTAATCTCACTAGTGCATTAACAAGATCTTCCCTATTAGCAACATTACAACACCCTGCCAAGGGTATACTTGGTTAAGAGTATCTATAGCCTAGTTAGAAGCTATTAAAAAGTCATATTATGAGATTTATAACTCCTTCTGAGGGTCACTTGGTTAGAGGGATTAAACTTCAGACTTGTTAGGATCTTGAATACCCTGATAGGACTAACCTTGTTAGAGGATTTTGACTACAAGTTTGTTAGAACTTTCCTTGAGAATAAACTCAATAAGAATGATCTAAATGTAGCATACTCTACCTAACAAATCTACTTCATCCCTTCTCAAATCATTATTCTAATCATACACACTTCTCCTTCAACAATCAAAGTCATCGAAACATCTAACCATCTCCTTTTTTCCTTCGATTTCATCTCATATATACACTTTTAGGTCAATGGAATAACCCTAAAATGTGTTATTGATGTTTTCCTCCAAAATAGATCCAAATTGCATAAGTGATCATGCCAACATAGGAAATTTTGATCCTCAAGGTCAGCTCTCAACAATACAATTCAAAAATAATAATAAATTATTAAATTTAATCCAACCGCTACCTCAGTTTCATCACCTTGTCAAACCAATTGGTTGTTCTAGTCGATAACCCTCATGTTTCCTCCAAATCTTCATATGTACTTCAAATCATCTTATGCGATCATATAAGTATGACTATGTAGATTCTACCTTTCCAATCACACCACTAGACATATTTATATCATCATCGCACATCACATTCATCATGACTAACTGTGTTATCACCAATACAGTGGATACTTAGAGAATTCACGTTATGCAATCATCTTTACCACTTGTATAATGAATTCATTCATCCTAAAAGACTTTGTTACTAGAAATGACAACACCCCAAAATTCATCCCATGAAAACAATCTCTCCAACACCTTCATTAAATGAAAACATTAAGAGAGATGAGAAGGCTTTGATGAGGTGGCACCTATGTGGCATCCACATAGGATCCACATAAGGGACACATAGGCTAAATAATTCCCACGTCAAGGGTATGAGTTTCTCACACGTGTGTGAGAAACCTTTGAAAGTGATAGGTCATTTAAGATGGGAGACAAAATGGAAGAGTGAGAGAGGCTCAAGGTTGCTCACACATGTGTGAGAAAATCCCAAAGAGGGAAGAGGGGACAACCATGTAAGAGTGTAGGTGGCCATTTATATAAGGTGATCAACCACCTTGGAAAGTGTGAGCAAATAATTAGGCTTAATGAGGTTAGGAATAACATAGATTAGTATAGTTAATCTAGGATTAGTCCAAATGGTATGTTTAGTGAGTGAGTTGATGGGTGTAGATTAGGGTCTAGGTAGGGTTTAAGACTTAAATTAAATTAAATTAAATTAATCATGTTTAGAAGAATTTGGAGTATGGAGGAAGTTAAATAAATGCGATTTTATTTAAAAGGGGATTTTGTGGAGGACATGAATTAAATTTAATATAATTCATTAGAGGGGGATGCATTTAAATACCTTAGATAATTAACCAAAATTAATTAAATAGATAGAAGCAAATGACAAAAATAATTAATTAAAATTAACTAGGTGTAAAGTAATTAAATTAAATTAAATTAATATAGAGTGTCAAGGGATGTTTTTAGATGTCTACACTTATCTCCATCAAATATTAGTTGATCTCACAATATCATTCCCTATTATAGATTTTAGTACTTGTATATTCTATTTTCTTTTGGCTTTGAATTTTATGGAAATGAAATGAAAAGAAGAAAATGTGAGAAAGAGTAGGGTTAGAAATTCTACTTGGAGAATAATTTGAATTGAAATACAAATCAACAAGATATAAAATATCTATCTCATGCTTAATTAGACCTTGTCACAATTACACTTAGAAAGTGCAAGCTTCAATCAAAATTTTAGATTACACAAAAAATTAAATCGTGAAAATGACACAATTTCATGATATCTTTCATTATATGATAAAAGGAAGTTTAGGTCATCTAAAAAAGTTTAGAGTTTTGACAACTTGAGTAGACATCTATGCATGATTTATAACAATTAATAGATAAAAACCTCTACTAGGTATACAAACATGAAATGAATTAATAAATAAGAATTCTATTATAAAATCCCTTAGCTATAAAAAATTTCCCCCTCTTCAAATGAAAGTTTGGTGGCCTTTTTATAGAGACAAGGAATCAAGAAAATGGTTAAAAAATAAAGTATTTAGATTAAGAAAAACCAATAATCAATGGCCAAGATTAAAAATAACATACATGAGCATATTCCTTGGAAGAATATTTGGATGCCCAAGCATAGTCTCTACAAATATCCACTTAAAAATTCATACAAAACCATTTGGATTGATATTTCAACTATGAACTTCATTAGTCTCCAAGTTGGTTGGGAAGAGGCATGGACATTCTCCCATGATCACACAGGTTGCTTGCTTGGGGGTGTTTCTGATATGGAGGAATGAAATGTATAGGTTGGGAGTAAAATTTTGGCTTTCTTGGGACGCTTGTGCCCATACTGGTTCAATTTTTTTTGTTTTGTTAGTTGGCAACTGATTGCCAAATCTGTAATTATTAAAGGGGTGGGAGCTCTAAAATCTTACGCATGATTATATTAGGATGTATACGTTTTACATCACTGTAATTAGATGTTGCATAGAGATATGATATTTATATAAGATTTCCATGACTATACTTTGTATTCGGTAACAATTCTGGGTTTTCTTTTCTAGTTCTTTCTTGGATGAGTCTTTGAACCAGTTTTAAATAAATATATATAGTTGCTAGCCCACTTTTTCTCAAAAAAAAAAAACTATGAGCTTCATTAGTCTCCATTATAATGCTTTATATTTTTCTCTCTTGTAGTCTTCATAAGGAATTAATTATTTTGTTACAACTTCTCTTTCTCTTGCTTGAATTTTCAAATAAAATGTTGCGATCTGAAATATTTTGTTGCAATATTTTACATTCATGTTCAAGCTGGTTCTCTTATATTCCTTGATATAATTATGCATCTCTATTATTTTACTCATAGCTTCCATGTTGAATTCCTTGGCCTGCTAACAAAATTTGTCTAGAGAAGACCTCTTAAAATTTTCTCAAACCTTATCAATGTGTATAACCTTATTAGATGAAATGTTATAGATCTATCAACCTTTTGATAATTGAAATATCCTCAATTTTGAGATATTTTAACTTGATATTTAGATTATCCATCGCATCAATTTATACTATCTACCTTTTGATTTGTGGAATTATTTGATGATTTACTATATTTTCTTTTGGAAAGTTTTGATCATCTATTTTTAATTTCTAGCAATATGTGACTTTTTCAATTTCATTGTACTCTTGCTTTCTATTACACGTACCTCAATTATCATTTAATTTTTTCCTACATAACCATAGCTAAATCATAGTAGTTGGTTGTAATTTCAAGCCCCTTTTCTCCTCCCAATGCTAATTTGTTGATCCATTATTCTATAATGTTTGATATTATTTTTATCTTGCCAAATGCATAAGCCTCTTCTTCAAATACAACTACGAGGGAGGTGCATGTTGTTAGCATTATGTGTTCAATTTTTTCATTGAGGCCAACATGTTGGGTTCATTGATGTCAACCTACTATAGTAGTGTACTTGATAGAGAAGTTGTGTTGTTCAATGCATTGATTGTTGAGATATGCAAGAAAGAGTATTTGATGGATACTATGTAGGAAAGAGCATTTGATGGATAATATGCAAGAAAGAGTATCTAAAGTTAAATATGTAGGAAAGTGTATTTAAAATTTTGTATTGTATTTCACATCTTGTTTTGATGTTAGGTGGTGATAACAAGTTAGTATGAGGTGTATCAAGAAGATGAAAGTATGAGAAGTTGGAATATATAGGAAAGAGTATTTGAAGTCCTTATGGGAGAATGATTTGTATTCATCCACATAATATTTTAGTGGTTTAGTGGTTTTGGTGGTGTAATGTATGGTCTGTGAATGTTGCACTATCCCACTATTAGGTCGACAAAAATTCAAAGGAAGATGTTGTGTTTTGTTGTTTTCTCACAATAAGGTTGGCTATCAAAAATAGTGGTTCAGGGAATTCTCCGCAATGCTTTGCATTAGAGTTTTAGGTTGTGTGATTTGGTTGACATGTTTCTAAAGTTTGTGCAATGTTTTAGTTGAGATATCATATGTTGGTTTCCTCTACAAGTGAAGTTATGTTATTCTGAGTGCAACATGGTTGTCTATGTGGGTCTCTGACTGACTAAGTTAATTTTGATGAAATAATTTACATCTTATTGGTTTTAATATATTTTTGAGGAAGATTTAAAAGATTGAAATAGGTCCTATTCAATCATATGGTGCTTCGCATGGAAACATATGCATTGGAGAATGTTTTTTGGATGATCCCTTAACATGCTTAAATTCTTTTCTACATGTCTCTTTTGGGTCTGACCTTAAGGGTGATTGTGATTATTATCCTTTCATAAATTCAATTATGAATGATGATTTATGATGTGTATGGGTCCCTTGTATCTCTTGGGGTGAATCAAATTAAATTTTTATATTCGTGGTGGCTGACTTTATGCAAATACTGTTTATTTTTTAGCAGTTGACCTTATTGAGTTTTTGATGATCAAACTAGTATATAACTATGTGAAAGGATGAATTTGGTATGGTATGGATGCAAAGTATGTGTGAAACAAATGTGAAGGTAGAATAATGAGAATGAGAATCAGAAAAAGCCGAAGAGTCCAAATTTGATAGAGCTATTGTAGTGTTTGATTAGGAGATCCTATATCTTTTTATTTCATCATTTCCCTGTACCTACTAAAAGATTGTGTTCACTTTTAGCAGCTTGTGTAGATTTATATCCTTCCCTAAGGTAGTTGGCCTTAGCCCACACATCCTTCGTCAATGAGTAGTACCCTTCCTTAGTTGTGAGCTTGAAACAAATATTGTAATCATTTATTCATATAGTGAGTATATTCTTGTCATTTTTTTCTTGTATTGTGTTTTCCATGTAAATCTATTGTTCATGTGTATGTGTGCTCATTGCAATATCTTTCATTAATGGTTAATTGGATTAAAGTAAAATTTTAAAGGCTTATGACAAAATAAGTTAATTTTTTTGTGCATGTTGATTCACCCACCCTCTTAGCATTTAGTAGTGTTCAACATATGTTCCATCTTCACTTCACAAAGGTTTTGTGAGTTTCTTTATATATCCTTGCAATTCTTCAGTTTTTCTTTTTAGTTTTTGTTTCCTCTTTTCATCTTTTTACAAACTTGTCATTACTACAATTAGTTTGGATTTCTATTTGATGATATCTTTTTCACTAGATAGGTGTCCCAAATTGCTAATGGATACTTGATAGTTTGTTAATTCTAGTTCCCTAATGTCCTTCTTAACTACATGGGTAAACAATTGGACTATTATGGAACCTAATAAATCTTGATAGATGGATGATATGAACTTATCTTTGGAGTGTAAATTAGATCTAATATACTTATAAAATTAATGTGCACAATATTTACTTGGTACTAATTTCTCTAGATTTACACCTCTAACTAGGTTGAGGTTGTTGTTTGAACAATATCTATTCATTTTTCTACTTTTCACTATATGGACTTAGTATTTTATCTTGCCTCTTCTTCTTCTTCTCTATTTGTAGAAAATGCATATATTCTAGTTTGTTAGATTATCTTCTCAATTGCATACATGATAATGTTTGACTATTTTGTTAGATATTAGTTGGAATTATTGTTGTTTTTGTTGTTCAAGTTTTGTCATTGATGTCAACATATGACATATGTACTCCAGTTTTGAGTTGGTTATATCAGACAGATTATGTTTCTAGTTACTACAAGAAGTTGAATAGAAATGTAAGAATAATGTACGATAGTTCAGAGTATGCGAGCTTTGTTTTATCATTTTGAAGATGTATAGACCTTATGTATACGGTGACATGACTTAATATCATGATTTGAGTGAGTTATAGTTATTTTGGTGAAGATTGGTTACAGGAAAAAGACATGAAATCTGATAGAGTCAGTTGTTGAGTTTTGAGCATAAGTTGGTTGCAAGCTAGAATTGTGCTACGCGAGCTTTAGGCATGGAAGAAAATATAGGATGGAGTACACTCTAGGATTTGTGGCTTGATTGGGTCATGCTGATAACAACACTGGTGTGTAAACTTGGATAATTGTTTTTGGAGCTGACTAGGTAGTGTAATGTGTTCTATGGATTGGCAAGCATTAATTATGATCTTGGCACATAAATTAATATTTGTAATTGTTTTATATTTTTATCAGGTACTGTGTGTGCCTTAGGATTGTGTAATGTAATTATTTATTCATTAGAGAATTCCTAATAGGTTGACCTAATTGATACTTGTAACTTGTATAAAGGAGAGTAAATTATCTAATGTAATGTGAGGAACGTGTATGGGAGGTATGTGTGATTGTGCATGCGAGCATTGTAATAAGAGAAAATCTAAAGAGAAGAGGCATGAGTGGAATCTATGATCATTCCTTGTGCACTTCAATGAAACTATAAAGGCATGTAAGTTTCTATCATCAGTTTAGTCATTTGAACAGTAAGTTCACTGAACATTGTATTTGGACAATGAGTCCTGAAGGTGGGTTCAACCTTCTCCTTAGAGCAACGTGTCTTTTGGTTCTCATCAACTCCTAACAGGGTTGAAAGACCTTTTAACATGAGTTATGTCCTTTGACATGGATTGTTGTACCGGATGTATTGTATCAACTCCTAATAGGGCTAGGTCTCCTAACATGGACATTTTTATACTAGTGCACTATCTAGTGGGTTCCATCCCCACCAGGGTTTTTCCCTTAATAGGGTTTTCCTCTAGAACAAAACTCTATGTTATGGTGTTGTTGTCTATCTTGTTCATCTTGTTTAGCACCGTTATTGATGCAGGAGCATCCTGGGTGTAAGAGCAATCTTGCATCACCCAAAAAAAAAAAAAAAAAAAATTTCTATTTTTGTATTCAATAAGGGCTATTTTGTGCAGAGCTACTATTTATGGAAAGTTACTATTTTTGGTAATTTTCGTATGTGCTCAGAATGATCTGATTTCTTTCTTGGAGGTTCATTTTGGTCATATAAGTCTGCCAGTAAAGTTTCATTGCCAGATGAAGTGTATATTGGAAGATATTGAAGATTTTCGGTATTGGCAGCAGGGTACAGAAACTTTGAACTCAGTTTTGAAGGCTTTAGAGGCACCGGATGAGGTCAAAAATTTGAGTGACGGGCGCTTGCGCAGGTCAAGCCTGTAGAGCGCTTCGTGGCATTTCCGAAATGGAGTTATAATAGCCGATCGGGTCAACTGGTGATGACTTATGGTCTTCGGAAGTTGGGCCACCTGAAATGGCAGAAAATAATTTTCTTCAAAATTTTTGTTCGGGTTTCAAAGGTTATCTTGAGCCGACTATGATGTAATAAAATGTAAAATAAAATAATTCTAAGTTTGGTCGGCCTTATTGGCTAAAAATTCTGGAACCTTCCCAGGCGGTGGAAAATTGCCTATATAAGGAAGGCTGTATTATTGTCTTAGGCAGTTCAGAATAGTTCTGGGTAGTAGATCTGGGTAATAGTTCGAGGCTTTGTCCTACAGAATATTGTAAGGGAATGCCCATGTGGCTTTGCATATTGTAATTCTGAAAGTTTGTAATTCCACATTTGTGGAGATAATAAGAAGCCAATTTTCTGTTCTTGCATATTGTTGCTGTTTCTCTATATCTGTTATGTGTTTGTGGTATTAAGGGGAGCACCCTTCATCAGTTATTTTCTTAATTAATGTTCTGGTTCAACAGTTTAAAATTTATAATTATTATACACAATTGATTCACAATTTTAGGAAGGGAAGTAGGAGGATATTGGATTGGAAGAAGGTGATACTAAAATGATTGAAAGTTCAAAAAAATTAACAAATGATAGTTCCACACATATCTTGACTAGCATAAAAACTAAGCTGAAGGACCTTACACAAGATATCACACTTGAAGAGAAGGAGGCTAACAAGACCATTGCAGGAGGGACTTGCACCGATTGGACCAAAATATGACAAGAGAGATGGGGATGTTGAAGACCAAAGTGCTTGATTCAGAAAAGAAAATAATTAGTATCTCGAAGTTTAGCCTTTGCATAATACACAACTCTCTAGCTTCTTTATTCCTTATGTAGAAGAAGGCTTTGGGGAAAGATGTTGAGGACGAAGGGAATTACATGGAACTATTCAAGTTTGTAATTGAGGATTGGAGCAATGTGCTCCATCGGGCCAGTTGTCACATCAAATATATCTTGTGTAAGGTCTGCCGACTTAGTTTTTATGCTAGTCAAGATATGTGTGGAACTATCAGTTGTTAAGTTTTTTGAACTTTCAATCATTTTAGTGTCACCTACTTCCAATCCAATATCCTCCTACTTCCCTTCCTTCTCCTTGGATTTTCCACTCCCTTATTCCTCATCTTCTTCCTTGGAATCATAATCCATTGGTTGATTGATTTACTTTCGTTAGTTGAACGACCTACTAACCTATGAGACCATCTTGGATTATTTTCAATTTTAATGTTCTCTTCCCCAACCTCTTCCTCTTCCTCGCTAATTGCCTCCTGGATGGTATATTTGGGTTTCTTGGCTAAGAGGGAGGGTTTTTTGCCCTTTCTCAGGCTGGCCATTATGGAGATTGTAGGCTTTCTTTTCATATCACAATCAATAGATATCATTGAGGATGTGGGGGTTTTTGGAGTAACCGTTCATGAAGTAATTTTTGAAGCACCTGACTGACAGACACATTTCTTTTTTCTAGGGTCAAGTGTATTAATCATATTAGTAGGTGGCAACGAGCTCGAACTAGGAGCTTCTTGGACAACAATAGGTTCAGGGGAACACATGGCCATATGAAACTTATAAAGCCTATAAATTAGGCCCTAGCATAGAGGGATGGGTTTTTTCCTTTGGTTTCTTGTAACGTCAACAACTTCCCTAATCAAATATTGTAATGAAAAAGCATAGTGTCAAAATGATCACTAGACTTACCTTAGAAAAATTATAAAATTAAAAAAAATTATTACTTTTTAAATAAATATCTTATATAAAAAATAATATTACACATATTCACAAAAAGAATGAATAAAAAAATCACAACTTTAAATCTGTATACAACCAAACCCAAACTCTAAAAAAATACAAGACTAATAATCTTCAAAGAGCTATACTCCAAGACATGTTCATCCATTTCTATCATACAAAACTAATTTATTGGCAAGAAAATTCAATAAGATATTTTATTTTATAAAAAAATCAACTATATTCCATGAATCTGATTTACTAAGATATTTTACCAATATTCGACGTATCAGATTTAATAATAATAAGATATTACAATTGACCTCTAGGTACGTTATGAATTGAATAAAAAATGAGTATAATCTGGTGATGTGATTTGAAAGAAAAAGGAGCAATTAAAAAATAGTTTGTGAGGCGCATGTGTGTCAATATTAGTGATTGATGAATATATCGTAGGACAAAACCGTACAAATAATTCCACAGCCCACAAATCTTTCGCCAGTGTCGTACAAATTCACGAGAGGGGTCTGGTTAGTGGTCCTTCTTTTCTGATTATTAGCATGTGCTTTTCAACAACTATGTGAGTTCTCGCTTTAGTCCCAACATTCCAAACTTTGTGTCTCCTTCCATTAGTCTTCCAAAGTTTGTGGAGGTTTTTGCATTAGTCTAAATATGAGTCAAAGAGTCTGAGTCTAAAACTACATAGTGAAATCGTAATGGAATATCTTAATTTCAATTTTAGTATTGTTACAAATATGTCTTTTCACTCAATCTTATAACTTATATGAGGCTTATAAATATACTTATTTGAGTTAATCTTATCTGAAATGAAATTAAAGAGTTAGCATCTACAATGATTTGTTTTTGATAATCTAGAGGTCTCTGCTAGGACAAGACTAATCCCTCTAGGATGACACCAACCACTTGCAAGCTACTTCCATTTGATAAGTGCAAACAAAGATAATCAACCTCGAGCATGTACACTTTTTAACACACATCTTCTAGCTATTTAGGACATTTATTATTATTAGATAGATCAATCTCCATTTTCATGTTTAATACAAGAGTATTATAGGGAAGAAGAACTAGTAGCTATTATTGCTATCTGCACACACCCTAAGCTTTGGAACAGTACATTGGATTTTGACAATTTTTGTTGTTGTCTTCATATACAACCTAATTGCTTATAGCTATTGTTTTGGCTTCTACATAGTAAAGATGAACATTGTGGGACCTATAATGCTCACAAGAGTCAAAAAGTGGGCTTTTCAAAAGAGTATCTAAAACATATTTCCTATTGCCCCATTACTTGTTCGCTTTGATAACAAATAAAATAACACAATTGATCTAATACTTATGCATCAATGGTCCTACAATTGTGCATTATTGGTACCAATAAAGTTGCACAATTGATCTAATTGCTAACTTTTTTTGCTAGAAAAATGGGTGGCTATTAGTCCACTAGGTCATCTTTTAGTGGACTTTTAATTAGTGAAATCCAATGAGCTGTAATTGGAACATGGACGGTGACAAGTGCTCTTCACCTAGGCTCATACATATTTGTTCAAAACATTTTCAATTACTTTTGATGAAACATGTCATAGACGCTTTCTTCATCACTAATGGATGTAAATGGTGTTGATAGGTACTAGAATTTATGTCATCAAGTACACAAAGTTGTGATTGTACAAGTATAGGTAACTAAAGTGTCGATTCAAACAACTATTCATCATACAAGTTGCTAACACAACGAAAAGAGGCTTAAGAACATGTTTTTATATTCAAACAAGCTACCTAATCTTGAGCATATGACCTTCAACGATATTCAAATCAATTATGCTAATGGAGCCAAAAGTTAAAACTTTTGAAACATTATTTAAGGAGGGACACATATTAAAAATAATAGATTACATTGATAAATATCTATAGAAGAAGAACCGTGATCGACAAAGAAATATATGACAATCAAAATTAGGGTTGCAGTTTGTTGGTTAATATTTTGTTTGGTTTCGATACAATTGAACTTTTGTGTCACTTAAGCTTTTCGTCTTGTGGGCACTATTATTATTCATTGACTTTAATCTAACAATGTAGTCATTTCATTATTTTATCTAATCAACCTTTGATAATAATTATTTTAGGCATGCTTCTTATCTCTTTCCTCTTTCTCTTCACATTATGATAGTTCATTCTCAACTACTTTACACGATTAGTTCAAATAAAATTTAAAATAATAAACACTATTATTTTATGTTAAGTCAAAATTTTAGGCAAATAAGGACCTTTTAATAATTTAAAGTGAAATGATTTATGCCATAGTTATTTATTTTTAGCAATGTTATCAATTTACATCAAATGGTCTACCAAAAGCTCACCATCATAATTAATGGATTATAGAAATATCACATCTTTAATTTATTATATAGTAATGTTGTAATTTATAAAAGTTAATTGTTGTTAGATTTATAAGACAAATTAAACCCAAGGGTAAAGTGCTTACCAAATAGTTATATTAAATCATATATACTCAAATTAATAAAATATAATTTAACATATTAGTGATCAGATTGTGTCTGAAATAGCTTCATCCATTATTTTTGATATAGCAAAGGAGGAAGGTCTCCTAGTTGATCATCATAACACCAATACAATTGATGCACTCCTCAAACAATTTCAATTCTGGAATAGCCAGGCTTTTTCGAAAACCCTGAATGCATGTCACATTTCAAAGGATGAGGAGACTGTTTTTGACACGCCTCAAGAAACACAGTTAATGGCTGCCTCTTTCAGTGATGAGGATTCCTTAGGTTTAGAAAAATGTATTTATCAGCATGTTCAAACTTTGACAAATAATACAGTATGCTTGGATGCTATTATTGGTGGGACTAAACCAATCAACGTACTAAATCCTAGAGATTCAGAGGATTCCACTTCTATGGTACTTTTTGATCACCATCAAACACTTTCAATTGATCAGACTCCATCTAAGTATCAGATGGTTCCTAAAACACCCAAATCCAGAGGCAGACCGAAAGGAGCTAAGACTAAGATTGAAATAGTAGGAGGAATTTAGACAACTTTGGATGACAACTTCGTAGTTACCAAGCGTGTGACAAGGAGAACAAAAGGTTCTCCTTGTCCGCAATGAAGATCAACTCTTGGAATGTCAGAGGCATTAATGCCTCTGACAAAAGTGTAGGATCAAGCAGTTGATTGATTCAATGAAGGCAAATATAATTTTGATTTAGGAAACTAAGCTTTCACAAGATACATTTGATAAAACAATTTCTAAATGGTCAAAATGGTCCTCAATACACTCTCCCGAGATAGGAGCTTCATGACGTCTAGCTGCTCTTTGGAACCCTCAAACAATTCAAGGCCACCTCATTCAGCAAAACTCTAATTGGAAAATTTTAAAGATGTTAGACTTCGACATTTCTTTTATCCTGATAAATGTTTACGGACCTTCTTCAATGCAAGACAAATTAAAAGTCTGGACCAGCATTACCCACTTGATCCAATCTCAAGATTCTCCAAATGTCATTGTGGGAGGTGACTTTAATGCTATCTTGGATCAATCTGAAAAATCTAGTGGGATCTGCCCATCGCTAAAAACAATTCAGGATTTTTCTCATTTTGTGGATAATAACAATCTTATGGATATTCATCCTTCACAAGGATCTTTCACTTGGACTAATAGGAGAGCTGGATTTGCACAAATTGTTGTTTGACTGGACAGATTTCTTATCTCCCAAGAATGGAAACTTCACAACTTTCAAATTGAGTCAGAGATTTTGTCTTTGCCAGGATCAGATCATTTTCCCATCTCTCTTTTTGTCATTCAAGTGGCTGATGGAGAAAAGAAACAATATTACTCATCTTTCAAGTTTGAAAGAATGTGGCTTCGTCATCCACATTTTCTTCCTCTGATAAAACAATGGTGGGTAAGTGCACCATTCATTCAGGGATCCAAGATGTACCAATTTGCTAACAAATTAAAGCACGTAAAGGCTCTTATAAAGTTCTGGAATCAACATGAGTTTAAGAATGTTTTTAAGCAGAAAGTAGTCAAGTCACAGCTGAATGATATCTATACAAATATCATTCAAAATGGTATGGACAATGATACTTATGCTCAACAAAAAAGTCTTCAGCATGAATGGGAAGAATTGTGTGGCAGAGAGGAAGAATATTGGAGCCAAAAATTGAGGGAATTATGGCTCCAACAAGGTGACAAGAATACTAAGTATTTTCATGCCTCAGCCAAACAAAAAAGTGTTGCTAAAACTATATTCCAAATAAAAGATGTAGAATCGGGGACCACTTTACATAATGCACAACATATTCAAGAAGGTGTTAAATTCTTCAAAAAGCTCCTTGCTCCAGATGACTATCCAATGCCCTTAGACGATCAGGTGAGTGACCTTCTTGAGG
The DNA here is from genome assembly GCA_027943335.1 of Chamaecyparis obtusa. Lineage (NCBI taxonomy): Eukaryota > Viridiplantae > Streptophyta > Pinopsida > Cupressales > Cupressaceae > Chamaecyparis > Chamaecyparis obtusa. The sequence goes on from BSBK01000535.1 coordinate 371,675, forward strand.
CAATTCCTCCAATGGTAACTTTTGAAGATAATTTACAGCTCATGGCTCCATTTACTATTCAAGAAGTCTGAAAGGTTGTATTCTCATTCCCTCCAGACAAAGCTCCAGGCTCAGATGGATTTACTGCATTGTTCTTTCAAAGTTGTTGGGATACTATTGGTTGGGATTTGTTAGCTGCTATTGAGGAATCCAGAAAGAATAGATCCATGCTCAATTACTTCAATACTACCAATATTGCATTAATTCCAAAAATTAAAGAGTCTAAAACATTTGTAGATTTCTGGCCCATTTCTTTGTGTAATTTGACATATAAGATTGTCACAAAAGCCATCTATATGAGACTACAACACCTTATTTTGAGCATTATCTCTCCTGAACAGGGAGGTTTTGTTCTGGGCCAGGAAACCATGGAAGGAGCTCTAGTCGCACATGAAGTTATGCATTCCATCAATATGTCCCAATATCCTACCTTTGTGGTAAAGCTTGACATGATGAAGGTGTATGATCAAGTATGTTGGACCTTTCTTTTTCAAGTTCTTCATAAAATGGGTTTGTCAAAAAGCTGGTGCAAATGGATAAAAGCATGCATTTCGGGAGCTTGGTTTTTAGTTATCATCAATGGGAAAGCATCAGGATTTTTCCCCTTTACACAAGGTGTAAGACAAGGTGATTTTCTATCCCCGATTTTATTCATCATTATGGTTGAAGTTTTCAGCAGGACTATTAAGCATCATAACATGATAGGTAAATGGCAAGGCGTAAACAGTCAAGGTACTTCTATTTCAATTACTCATTCCTTATTTGTAGATGATACATTGCTTTTTGATAGATCATAGGTCTCAGAAGCAAGGAAGATTAAGCACAAACTACAGCTATATTCGGATGTCTCAGGGCAGAAAATCAACCCTTAGAAATAAATTTTTTTCCTCTTTAATACTAATAAAGTTATTTCAGACAAAATTGTGAGAATTCTGGGCTTCTCTGAGGACTTTTTACCTTCGAAATACCTGGGTATACCTTTCTTTATGGGATCAAATAAGGCAAGTTATTGGACTTCAGTCATTGAAAGAATTAAAAGTAGAGTGGTTGCATGGAAAGCTCGATGGCTTTCTTTATCAGGCAGAATAATGCTCATCAAATCAGTACTTTCAACTATACCGAACTATTATTTAGTTGCCCTTAAAGCACCACCATCAGTCCTGCTTCAAATTCAAAAAATCATCAGAGGGTTCCTTTGGACAGGCAATATGACAGAAGATAAGAAGATTCCACTAATTTCTCTCCAAGATATGGCATATAGCCTTGCTGTAGGTGGTGCGAGAGTTCATGATTTGTCAAAACAGAATGCAGCCTTTGGAGGTAAGCTAGTTTGGAAAATGTACAGCAAGTCTCATACTACATGGTGTCAAATTATGTAGCAAAAGTATTTGGATAACAGTGAGCCACCAAGGATATTCTCAATACTTGATCCTCCGAAGGGGTCTGTTATTTGGGATTTTATGGTCTCTTCTAGAGACATTGTACTCAAATATGTGACTTGGGAAATTAATAAAGGAGATAAGGTTAGCTTTTGGAGAGACTTATGGAATGGCCAACCACCTTTGATCATGCTGCTTAATATTCAAAATATCACATTAGCTTTAGAGAATATTTGGGAGAAACAGGTTATTCACTACATATCTGTGATCTACTTATTCTCAAGAAGAGTTATATGGAAAGATCCAGAATAGCTTCCATTATCCACTTAGGAAAAAACTCTTATTCGGGCCATTTTACATAAAAAATAGGCCTTCCTCTCCAAATATGAAGATAAATTGAGGTGGGCGCCAGCAAAGGATGGTAATTATTCAATCAAAGAGGGGTATAAGCTCATTTAAAGAATTGCCTCATATAAGACTCCTTCACGAGCATACTCATTTTGCTGGAATAATGTTGTGTTACCAAAAGCTAGTTGCTTTGCATGGCTTTCCATTAAGAAAAGGATTCTAACAAGTGACAGGCTAGAGAGATTAAACATTGCTCTGGTCTTCAATTGTGTGTTGTGCAATGAGGAAGTGGAAATAGGCGATCATCTCTTTGTGGGTTGTCCATTTGCACACCAATGCTGGACGTTTGTGTTAAAAAAGTTAAGTTTCTCCTCTCCCCTTCAAAATAACATAAGGGACATATTTCAAGCTTGGCCAATCCTCCATCCTAGGGCCCTATTCACAGGACTATGGAAATGCTCCCTAGCACTAGTCATATGGGCCATCTGGTGGGAAAGGAATAAGAGGATATTCAGGAAAGAATCAGATTCTATAGAAAAGGTGTTGGAAGGTATTGAAAGATCAATTGTAGAGGTTACTAATGGAAGCTTTAGTAGATGTAAGGTAAATCCTATTATTACCCCTTGGGACAACAAGATGCTTAGAGAATGGAAAACATTAGTCATCCCGACAGGATGGGGTTTAACCACTATAGTGCAACCCAAAGTAGATCGAGCTATTGTACAATGGCATCCACCTATCACAGGATTTGTGAAGCTCGATTTCGATGGGGCTTCTAGAGGAAATCCCAAAAAATTAGGGTTAGGGGCTTGTATTAGAGACTGCAATGGATCTGTTTTAGCAATCACATCGGCTCCATTACCAGATGGAACAAATAACATTGCAGAAGCTCAATCTCTGCTTGCAGGGCTAGCTCTTGTCAAGAAAGGAAATTTTAATAAAGTGCAGATTGAAGGCGATTCACAAGTAATCATTAATGCCTACATTAAGAGAGAAATAATTAATTGGAAGCTCAACTATATTCTACAACAGATTTGGAACCTTCTGGATCAATGCTAGGATGTTTGCATCTCTCATACTTTAAGGGAGGGGAATAAAGTTGCTAATTTTCTATCAAATTTAGGTTGTGAAGGAATCATAACCTCAACCTTACAGCTGAGCTCCTTCATTGAGAAATTTGAGGATCTGCAAGTATTAATCAAGATGGACATCGACAAGTGTTAGTACTAATTACAATCCATTTCAACACATATGGTATTAGTACAATCGCATCACTTGCAAGATTCTTTGAGTATGGTTAATTAGTTATTGCCACCAAGCTATTTGCCTTGTGGACATCATCTTTATACTTCTCACACCTCTAAAGTACGCGTGCCCCATGTCACTAAGAGTGAGTTTAATTCGGGGACAACTTAGCCACTTTTGATCACATGGCCATCTGTACTTCATATCATCTGAGCATGTTAAGTGTGATCGTATATTATTCCTATAGGATTTTGCATTCAAGTCAAGCATCCTAGCTTATTTATTTCCCTAAAATCCTCTATTTTCAGTGCACTCCACAGGATTTGGCCTCAGGATGTCACTTCCATCAAATGTTTGTGTCAAATGTGACTTATGTTATCAGTTCTATAGATCAATCCTGCCAAAAAACTATAGAATTTGGATTTAGCCGATGGTGGATGAGGACGTTCTTCCTCTTCATTTGGATGACTCAGCAATGGTTACAATGTTCTCTATTCACTCTACTTCGATTCGACAGGCAATTTGACATGTAATTGGGGATGAGATTCTCTCTCCTTCCTCAAGGCAAGTTCTATTTCCTTCAAATTTGGTGTTGATTTTCTTGTCTAATGCAATGGACTTACTACAGTCAACCACACTTTTGGAAATCCTTGCAATGAAAGTAGTACATCAGAAATTCTAGAATGAAAATAACCTTAAAGTGGCAATGCAACAGTATGATTTGTGGGCAGGAAATGCTTTGGTGGGCGGCTTGTTCACAAGGTCTCAACTTCTTCAGAAACATGAGGTCATGGATACCTTCGATGCGCTTAAAAAATCATTTGAAAAGTAGAGCCCTCATTTTATGAAGTCCACCCTACAGGTCATTGTGAGAGTGTTGGGACATCAGCTAGAGGAAGGCGTGAAGAGAAAGGGCTTTGCATTGCTTGATCTCTTGGGGTTGCTGAACAAAGATGCTTCAGTTATGAGTGGTCAAAGGGTGTCTTCAGGGTGGATTTATGGCTCTCAAATTGGGATAGATGGTGGTTTTGATGCATGTTCGGCTGGGGTGTCCTTGGGTGTGTGCTCTGGTAATCCTTCATCTACTGCTCAATGTCTCGTGTGGTCTCCTCCACCAGACAAAGCTAAGGGAACTGGATGGGATGTGCTTCTTGGTGTTGTGTCTACTGCTGATGGTGTTGCGATTTGTGGTTCAAGATGGGAGCCCACTTCTTAGCCTTGTATGGACTTTGGTTAGGGTTACTCACTGCATGGTGTTAATGCCCTGACTTTTGGAGATGGCTTTGCGTGCGAAGAAATGGAGGAGTAAAAATTTGATGATTCCAATTTTTTGAAAATTTTGCCATACCCCATGGAATTTAGAAACATTTTGTAAATTTGGAGGAAGTTGTGTCTCCATATTGTTTTCAGGGTATGATTTTTGAAAATTTTGAAATCTTGTAAAACTTAGATTCACTTTGAAATTTGGAGGAAGTATTGTCTCCATATTGTAATTAGGGTTTTTTGACCATCGATATAAGTATTTTGTAAATATCTATGTTATAAACATTTTATATATAGCGACGATGCTGGGTTTTCTTACTGGTTCTTTCCTAGTTGAGCATTTTTTGAATCAATTTTATTTAATAAATATATTCAGTGGCTAGCCCACTTTCGATTAAAAAAAATAAAAAATAATAATTTAACAACAATGGCTATTATATTCATTAGTAATTCAAGGAAAAACATGAATATATAGACTCTTAGATGGATGAACCATGGTGAGAAATGTCTAAGCCAATATAAGAACATCAAATAATAGAGGAGTTTACTAACCCAACTAATAGTGGTGTTGACATTTTATGATATAGAGGTGACATCTAATTGTCATCGGGTGATTAGTCCAATCTCAAGGGGGTAGTTGTAGTGAAGTAGAAGTGGTAAATGATTTCCTTTTATCAAGGATGACATGTGCCTTTTTTAGTTGAATTGGAGTAAAATATATTAACACAAGTAAAATTTATAAAATAGATGCAAGGTTACATTACACCCACACTCAAAAAATTCTACAATAGTTTGTCTCACATATGGGACATCTTGATTTTTTATTCTTGTGAGGTTACATGTTTTTTTAGAAAAATTAATTATTTAAGCCTCAAGTGGTTCCATTGAAGAAGATTGGATTGAAGGAGGTTAGATGAAACCTTCTTGGATAGGACCCCAAAACTTAAATCAAACAATCGATGGAGTCTCCTCAACAACTATCAAAATATTTTTAGTGATAATTAATTAATATCTACTATGAATTATGCTAAGTTTTCCTTCATAATGCCCCTTTGCAATTGATCTCCAATGTGTCATACTGTTGTACATACATCCTTTACTTTATATCACAGATCTCAAATAAATTGTCCTTATAGTTATGTCCTTATTAGCAACAACTCACAAGTGTAATGTGAAATGATGCAGGAAAGCTTTGTCTTCTTTAGATACATATATGAGGTTGTTGATAAATTTATGGAGCTCATAAATATCCAACATCAAATTTACTCCAACATGCAAATGAAGAAATGATATTATGGTGTAAGAACCATAAACAACAATTATTATCAAGGTATCTTAATATTGTTAATAACAGTGACCACGTCGAGAGAGTCAACAAAGCCAAACTCTCATCACCATACCACAAAATCCAAACTCCCGTGACACTAGTCTCCATAAATCAACAATTTAAAGTTTCTTGTGCTCATTTGAAGTGATCTTTTAAAGTAGCAAGCCTTTCACAAGGTTGTAGCCCATTTGTAATTGAGTAGTGAGCCTGAATGCATGTGCATTCCTACTTGATTGTAAGATAATATTTTTGTAGAGTATTATCCTATAGGTTCAATCACCACCATGTTTTTTCCCCTAATAGTGTTTCCATGATAAACTCCTTGTGTTATGGTGTTATGCTTCTTTTATTTATGTTCATGCATGTTACTTTTTATTTCATGTGTTAATATTAAATTTAAAATTTGTTGAAAACTGATTCACCCCCTTCCTCAGTGTTCTCTCTTTCCAATAAGAGAACATATAGGATCAACTATTACGGGTTTGTATGTGCATCAAATAGTTTATTTATAATATAAGGTATGATTTCTTTGAATTGACCTTGTCCCATAAAGATAGTAGAGATACAAGAACAATGGAAGAAGCACACATAAGATGAATACATAGTCTCTTCGAGTAATCATGTAAGAGTAGCTAAAATAACTTAATGTTTTACATCATTCCTAAGTAGATAAAATAAAATCACTTTTACTATAAAAGAATATTTACAACATATCATGTATATGACATAAAAAAGAATGATGATACAAATAGAGGAATGTCACAATAGTTATGATCCCTTTGTTGCCTTGTTCCAATAGAGAAACAAGGGTCATACAAAGAGAGATTAGAAAGGCATTAAGACATGCCAAACATCACATTATGAGAATCACATTACATGGAAGAAAATACACAAAATAATTTACTACATGAGTGAGCTAGTCTATCAAATTGTTTTCCTCCCAATATCGATCAACACCATTTATAGATAGTGGAGAAATTCTAAAGGAGCCAAGGATAGTATATTAGATGGAGATATCACTAGTGCCTACAAAGGATCACTCTCTAATGTTGAATCACAATGTGTTTTACCAAGATTTAGAGTTAAATATTTTGAAGGAGATAATTCATGATTGATTTTAACAACTATATACATATAATGATCAGGATCTTTAGTAATCTCATTATTATTAGCATAATAATCATCCAAATTAATCACAAAAGGACATCTAATGTGGGGAGGAGGAGGAAAATTATTATGCATAAACAACTTCAAACTTTGGCGAGGTTGGTCCAAGTAAATCTTCTCTCTAGGATTGGGAAAAGGTTTGGAAAATGAGATAAAATGAACATTTGAGTATTTAGGAGAAGAATTAGTTTTAGAAGAAATCTCACAAGCCTTGGAACAACATCTTCGTTAGGATTCTCTCACATTTCAATTTAATTGGTTATGACTAAAAGCTTGAGAATAAGGTTGAGACTCACTCAACATTGATTCCTTTTATTCATTTCTTATAGGAATATAAGGAACCACCAAAGTTTGAGAGATAGAAGATGCTAGGAATTTTTCTCTTATTCCTTTATAGGACTTTAGAGGGGCAACTACACCATATATAGGAGGAATGGTAGGAGTGCTAAGGAGTTCTAGTCTAGGATGTGGAGCAGAAAGAGTTATTTCCATACCCATAGATGATGAAGGATCCTTAAGGAGAGAAATAAAAGTAGACCCTAAAGGAGGATAACATAGAGATTCTATTGGCTTAAAATTTTTGATATGAAAGGAATAAGACATCTTCACAAGGTTTAAGAGGTTGAGGTTTCCAATGAAAAAAATAATCAAGGGTAAAAATTTCATGATTATAAGATAAGGGATGAAAAAGGCTATAAATTATAGCTATACTTTCCCATTATGAGGAAACTTCAAACACATATGAATGGTAGAAGGAACAACCTTCATGGATGTGAGCCAAAGATGACCTAACTTCACATGAAATTGATTTGAGTTAGGGATAATGGTAAATGTAACATCTTAGATTTTAGAACCAACTTCTATGGAAAGGGTGATGAGAACTATGTGGGACAAGTGGAGCCACAATCCACCTTAATAAAGACTTATATTTTATCATATATGTCTTAATGAACTTGAGTGTAAAAATTAAATGATAGAAATTAGGCATCGAGTGGGAGGGGGTAGTGGTTTGAATTCAAGCATGGGCGGGAAACCTGCGAATGGCAGAATCTCTGATGGAACAGAGGCCGAGGGTTTTCAGAAGACAAGAGGTAATAATGGTGAGGGCTCCATGAAGGCTTCAAATGAAGACAAAGACTCAGATAAAGGTCTTTCCCAAGGAGGTGGGCCTGAGAGCTTTTTGACTTTCCATGCTAGTGGGAATCCCTAGTTAACTCTATTGGGAAGTTTCACCCAAGGGCTTCAGGTAAAGGAAGTTGGTCTTCACTTTTTGGAGTCAAGCCAATGAGTAAATATTCTTTCCCAGAGATTAATAATATTTCAAAACCTGAGAAGGGCATCTTCAGTATCTTTATACCAGACCCACTTGTTGACCATACCATTTCAATAATGACTCTTACTCTGGTAGGAAAATTTCTTGGTCCTAGACCAAACATATATGTGGTTAGAGCCTTTTCAACTAAGAAATGGACTCTTATGGGTCAAGTTAATACAACAACAATGCCTAAAGGTTTTTCCTCTTTTGAGTTTTCCAATGGGGAAGATCTATCCAGTGTCCTATGTGGAGGACCTTGGATGTTTGGTAAGTCATCTTTGGCGTTACAAAAATGGTCAACCAATCTAGATTTGAATGATGATTTTTTCATCTCAGCCCCTATCTGGGTAAGACTCCCAGGTCTCTCATTGGAAAACTGGCATAAAGACATTTTTTTTGGTATAGCAGGAGAATTTAGGGAACTCTTGTCTATTGATCCCATGATTGTGGCAAGGACAAGATTGGTCTACGCTAGAACTTGTGTGAACATTCACCAATCAATGAACATGCTAGAGGTTATAACTATCATGTCTAAGTTGGGAAAATGTATTCAAACTATGGAGTTTGAATATGTTCCTTTTTCCTGCTATACTTGTAAAAAAATTGGACACTGGGAAAATAAATGCCCTCTGAAACTAATAAAAGACAAAAAGAAAAACTAGGGGAGGATTAAAGGAACTAGGAAAGAATGGAGGGAAAAAAACTGAGAAGATTTCAACAATGAGGAAACCAAGTCCTTGGAAAATCAAGAAGAAGAAGAAAGCCAAGAAGATGTCAACAATGAGGAACCTAAGTCCTGGGAAAATCAAGTAAAAGAAGAAAGTGCTAAATAAATAGGGGATAATACTCTAGTGATGAATAACCTTGAGGAGAAGGTAGATCAAATCACAGCTTCAAACAAAAATGAGAAGGAACATAAAGATAATAAATTACAAGAAAATAACATTTGTAAAGAAAGTGAGGTCCGAGATGAAGTAAATGGAGGCTTTCTTCATGACAAAAATAGGGAGGAAAGTGTGGGTTCCTGGGGAGTGGATGTAAAAATTCCAACTCCTATCTCACGGGTCGAAGACTCTTTTAAGGAGTTATTTAAATCATGCTCAAATTTGAATATCTTTGATGCTCAGGAATGCAACATCTTGGATGGACAAACACATTCTAAGACTCTACAAGTCAAAGGCCAAGATGATCTGTTATCCCCATCTATAGATGGAATATGAAAGGAGGAAACAATAGATAAATAGATTGCTTCTGCAGAACTACAAGATGATACTTGGTTAGTAGTAAGTGGTAAGAAAAATAACAGAAATTCAAGAAAGGGAATAGCCAAGGAGTTTCAATGCCTAGATCTTCCAAGAAAAATGATTCTCAAAACATAGGAGGAGTTCAGACAAGATGTCAACAAAAGGCTGATATGGGTTCTCCAAAAGGGGAAAATAGAGGTATAAAATCAAAGAAAGATGCAAGAGAACATAAAGCAAAAAATAATATAGTGGATGGTCGTCAATTGAATATCCAAAAGGTATGTTCCCCAATCTATAAATAAAGATTATTTCTTGGAATATTAAAGGACTAAATAGTCCTCACAAACATGATGTTTTAAAAAATTTGGTTAGAGACTGTAAATTGGGTATTTTGTTGATTCAAGAAACTAAGATGCTTAAAGAAAAAGTTGAAAAGATCAATCCCATTAGTAAGGAGGGTTGTTTAGGCTGTGATTCTGAAGGAGCCTCTGGTGGTGTTGTGATCTTTTTGAATCAAATTTATATCAATTGTACTCTTATTCTAGTCGAGAATAATGTGATGATGGTTAATATTACTCATATTAGAGATAACTTCTCTTGAATTCTTGTAAATATCTATGCTCCTAATAATAGAGTAAGTAGACATAAACTTTGGTTAAGATTGCAGGATTTGAGAAAGAGTTATCAAGATAAGAGTTGGATCGTCATGGGTGACTTCAACACCCCACTAAAAGAGATTGAGAACTCTAGAGGTAACCCTTCTCAGCTCAAAAGAAGATTATACATTATGGATTTTATTAATAATGAAGCTCTTCTGGATGTGGATCTTGAGGGTATCTCTTATACTTGGTTTAACAGAAGGTCAGGATCTGATCTTATTCAGTTGAGATTAGACAAAACTCTCATTTCCCCGAATTGGTTGTCAAAGTTTTTGTGCTCCCTTTCTTCTTTGATAAGGATTGGTTTGGATCATTTCCTCATATCTTTTTCAGCTAGTTCTTTAGATGGGAAAATAAACTCCCCTTTTCTATTTGAAGGAATGTGGATGGCTCATCCTAGCTTATTGGAGAATATTGTTGATTGGTGGAAATTAAAAGTGGAAGGGGGAGCTATGTATAGAGTTTCTAAGAAATTAAATTTCATTAAAAGAAAGGTCAAAGTCTGGAATCAAGATATTTTTGGAGATATATTCTTATCTAAAAGCAGAATTTAGATTAATATTAAGGATATTCAAGATCAAATAAAAAAGGAGTGTCTATCTGAAGAGTTCAAAGCTCTAGAAAATAACCTGCCGATGGACTATCATAACATCATATCCAAAGAGGAAACTTTCTGGAGACAGAGATCGAGGGCTCTCTGGCTTAAATCTAGAGATAAAAACACAAGGTTTTTCCATATCTATGAAACATAAGGCTTCTGACAGAATCCCCTACTTAATCTCTAATGGCTGTAAGATTGTTAAGGAAGAAAATATAAGAAGGGAAATGCTGAATTACTTTGCATCTCTTTTAGCAAAAGACCCTAACATTTGTTCATCTGACTAGGATAAATTGCTTTCAACTTGTAGGATAGGAAAATGATAAAGATATGCACACAGGAGGAACCATGAAACTCTAAAGTATGCAAAATCAATCTATCCAAACACAAAATAAATTGAGACAAAGAAATGTAAACACTAAACAAGACTCCCTCAATTTGACAATTGTGCCCTTTCTTGCTTCTCCAAAAGAGTGGTTGTAGCTCCCATGTTGACATAATGAAGGCAAGATGTTGATAGTATGGCTATAATAATTATGAGAAGATTTGAAAGAAGATGGTTAGTTCGAATGGAGAAATTTGATCTCAATTTATAGGAATTGAAGACCAAAAAGAAGATTTGGAAACAAGAGTGAAAATTGGAAGATTGTCATAATTATGACAAATTGAATGCACAATTTAGAATACATAAATCAATGCATACATCAAGGACAAATTGGAAGGAAAGGTGGAGGCAAATTAATAGGAATTTTGGAGGCCTAATTAGTGGAAAAGAAATAGGGAAAGTGGAAGAGACATGGAGGATAATTAATAGGAGGTTATGAAGCAAAATTTAAGGGAATGTGTGAGAGTCACATTTTTGAATATTTGAAAATCAATATTCCCTCAAAAAGGTTAATTAGGAATGTAGGAATTTAGAAAATCCCATAATTCAAAAAGGGAACAATTAATGAATTCAAAATCAATTAATTGTAGGAGACTTAGGATAAGGGTAATTAATCTAATAAATAGATTAATAGGAAAGGGATAAACTATGGGTTATCTATCCCAAGGGAAGAATTAGTAAAATGATTGGCCAGATTGATGATGTATGATCGAAAGGGAATTGGTATTGAATGATTTGATTAGGGTTTGAACCGATCTTGATAATTAAAAATTTATTAGGGATCAATGCAACATTGATGAACTTTGACAATGTGCCCAATTGGTGATGACATGATAGGATAACATTGGTGAACTTTAGCAATGCTATTGTGCTGGACTAATGATGATGAAATAGAATCGATGATCTTGGATAATGCTATTTAAAATTAACTTGGATTGGTATGAGGATAATGAGGCATCAATGAACTTTGACAATGTGATTGGGATTGGATTGATGACAACGAGACATTGATGAACTTTGACAATGCACTTGGAGATTGATTGATAATGATGAGGCATCGATGAACTTTGACAATGCCTTGGATTGATTTGGGATTGAATTGATTTGAATGTGATTGAAATGTTCTTGAATTGATTAGGACTGATTAGGATTGATTTGGACTGATTTGACATGATTTAGGAACATTTAGGAATAATTAGGACCGGTTTAGGAAAGATTAGGAATGATTAGGATCGATTTAGGAAATACTAGGAATGATTTAGGAAAGATTAGGAATGATTAGGATTGATTTAGGAATGATTAGGATCAGGATGCAAATTTGATCGATTTGGCCAAAGAGATCAAGGTCATGATGCAAGATGAGGGAAATGTTAGTAAATGATCAAATGAGGAATGCCACATGATAAAAGATATGTTAAAAGGGGACACATAGGTGTGAACCATTTTTAGGTGTCTACATTTTCCCCTCTTCGAGACAATGTGATTATGAGCGTTGGTTCAAAGAAAAATAAAGAATCATTCCCCAGTAGATCCACAAAAGGGAGGTAGGATGCCCCCTCGAAAAATTAGGTGGGAATTGATTGGAGGACAATTTTTTGAAAAGAGAATGATGATGGAGGACTGATGGAATGAATATTAGTAGAAGGCTAAAATTAGATGGAGAAAAGTTAGTAATGGTGAAACTTGCTTTCATTAGTGCATTTTATGTCATGAGAGCTTTATTTAATATGGAAAAAGTGGATGCGTCATACCATGGCATAGAAAGCCAGGATGACAATGTAATCCATTTGCATAAAAACAAACACATAGTAGATAGAGAATGATCTCGTGTTTCTTGATGCATATTAATGAAATGCCCCAGAATCTCATGAGATCATCCAACAAGCAGAAGAAAAGATAAAAAGAGATAAATGAATAAAAGATAAGACTCATTGAACCAAGAAAGTCAACAAAAAATTTGATCTAGTTGTCAAAATTGATAGTTTTGTTGTTTTGATAATGATAGTGTTTGGTTTTAGGAATGAAGCACCCCGTCTAAGAAAAATGCCATCTAGTTTCGAGTATACAACACCCTGTATAAGCCAGGTGATATGTTTGATAAAGGATAAATTATTGATTGATTGATTGATTGATAGGACAAGTTTAATATGATTGATTGCTGACATGATTGGATAGTTTGTCTATTGATACGTGATTTTGTTAAGAGCAATGTTTAAAAGTCTTAAGATTGTGTCTGTTGAAATGCTTTTCTTGCCATTAAGGATAATTTATTAAAAAAATAGAAATGGTTATGTACAAATTTATTGTATGATTTTTGAAGGATTTGATTGTTTTAGAATTTTGAAAATATTTGATTTTTTTGTGCTTTTTTGAGGACATTTTGCAATTTTTAGGATTTTGTAAGGACAAAATTTGAATTTTTGTTGAGATTATTTAGGACAATTTTATGTTTTTTAGAGATTTTTTCAGGACATTTTGAAATTTTGTTTGAGTTTTTTACAACTTCATATTTGAATTTTTAGGATTTTTTCAAGATCATATTTGAATTTTTAAGAGTTTTTCAGGATCATATTTTAATTTTTAGGATTTTTTCAGGATCATATTTGAATTTTATGGATTTTTTAGGATCATATTTGAATTTTTATGATTTTTTCAAGATCATATTTGAATTTTTAATATTTTTTCAAGATCATATTTGAATTTTTAGGATTTTTCCAGGATCATTAAAGATATTTATAGGCAAGAATTGCCCCCAGTATCTAGCAAGGCAAGGACATTATGGATTGATGGATAGGTTGGCAGATGGATGAAGGCCAAAGGGTTGTTTGATATGTCATTGAAGCTTTGTTTCGATTGCCAAGGACTGTCCATAGAATGGGATGACATGTTTCTACCAAGCAAAGGGATTAGATAGGACAATGATAGGATATTGGGACTATTGGCACTAGATTGGATATGACAGGATATGGCAAGTGATGCATAGGAATGTACATGTTAAGAGGTTTTTTTGAAAATATGTTTCATTTGAATGTCCTTATTTTCATCAAGACCAAGATAGGGATTGTGATAGGCTAATGCTAGGACATGGATAGGGAAAGAAAGAAAAAATAGTGGACAAAGGGGGATAGGGAATGAAGGTTGGGGAGGTTGTGATAGGATAGGCCAGTATGACATGTAATGATTTTGGGAGAATCTGTAACCTTGTCAAGATCAAATATGGAAAAAGGGAATATGGAAGCTGATAGGATAATGGATATGAAAGGTGATAGGATAATGGAGGAGATGATAGGGATAATGGAGAAAATGATAGGGGTATAATAGGATATGGAAATATCAACAAAATCTGCCCCCAAGTATGGAATGCAAGAAGTTCAAAAACTACGCATGACACCTGTTTGCCAGGTTTTCATCATGGTACTTTCCCAAGCACCTATTTGTCAGGTTTTCACTATTGGATGAAATTTTTTCTCTTTATTTCTTTTTTTGTGTTACCAAGATGCTTGTTTTCCAAGTTTTCATCAAGGCAACTTTTTTTTTTTGTATTTTTGACATTTTTCAAAAGACAATGGATGCATGACATGGATAAAGGACTCAAGCACCTTTTTCTTTGGATAATGCTCTTCAAAGGGCATGTAATAATGGGCCATGACTATGATAGTATGCTCAAAGATGTTGGTAGGGTAATGATAAGGATTAGGTAAATGATTGGATAGGATGAATGAAACGCTGATAAAGAGGTGTTGGAAAATGGAGGGCATGGATGAAGAATTTATTTTGAATGGATGGAAATGGATGCAAGAAAAACATCGGCACACACCTTGAGGGGTGATGGAGTGATGGAGGAAAATGAGATGTTGGACTTGATGGAGGAATGGATATGGATTTTTGGATAAAAGTACCCAAAATAGATTTGGAAGATGGAAGGCTTTTAGATGGAGGGAGAGAAACTTTGGATGCCAACTTGGATTTTTATTTAGGACTCTATGCTTCAAGAAGCTTCTTAGGAATCCACATGCATTTTGATTTTTCATTCTTTTGCAGTTCCTTTGATTTCATTTCTTGTACAAGAGATTTAGGAACCCATATTGCTTTTGACTTTTTTTATTTTATTTTATGGGTCTTTGTGGCCTTTTTGATATTTGTTTTTCTTTTTCTTTTTGGATCATATTTTTCTTTGATTTCACATGTCAATTAGACTAGACATGTTGAACCTGGAATGCATGTGAATTTCTTGAATTATGGACTTTATGCTTGGCATCCGAATTTCTTGGAAAGTGAAGGGGATTTATGGATGGATAGGAATTATATGGAGGTATTTTGAATAGATGGAAGGTTCTCAAAGATATGTTCCTTTGCTGACCTGCATATGGGAAAGGGTAAGTGGATTGTGAACTAGTGGATGGAGGAATATATAGACCTAAAATGGATGGAAGGGGTGAAGGAGGAGGTATACGTTTCAACTTCAATTTGGAAGGGATACATATGCCTTGAGAGTGACCTTTTGAAATGAGGTCACAACCTTTAGACTTTTCTTTGACATGTAAGGGTTCTAATATACCTAGTTCTTGAATTCTTACCCATTTAACTTGACATTTCTTTTTAATGATAGGATAATTGCTACAAGACACAATTTTATTCTGAGGTATGCATGGTATGGAAGGATTGATAGGATCATGAGATAGACTAGACTTGATAGAAATAAGAGAACCCATTTTAAGTATGAGGGGTTCATGAACATCTTGCATAAATGTGTTTTCATCATTAGGGGGATCAGGAGGTATATAGAGATCCTACAATGGAATGGGGATAGTGATAGGATCATCTGGCAGGATAGGGTCTTGCAACAAATATGGAAGATAAGGGCAAGGACATGAAGGAATAGATGGATCTTGAGGAGGATTCAAAGGAATGATGGAATTTTTAGGAAAAGTCCCAAGAGATAATTGAGAGGGGGGGGGAGGTGAATCAGTTATCTACAAGATTCAATTATTTATCCAATTAAGTATAGAAGAAAATTAAGCATAAACACAATATGAGAACACTTAACACAACACCACAATTTTGGTTATAGGGAAACCCAAATAGGTAAAAACCCAGGTGGGAATTAGCACCCACTATGAACTGCACTAGAGTATAATGATCCATGTTAGAAGATCTTACAACCCTGTTAGGAGTTGATCTTTACAATGCATTAAGTATAGTGACCTGGTCAAAGGTCGGACCCTATTAGGAGTCCATTACAATTAACCTTGTTAGGGGTGAGAACACACTATCCAGGACCACACTACTCAAAGGGTGAAGGCTGCAACCTTCTGCATAATAGATACACACTATATCTGGATCTTGGTGAACTGTGAGTTTGACCTCCTATCTTTGTCACTTCCAATTAATAGCATACACTCTCTTCTTTTTCACATATACCTTCTACTGATGGCTCAGTACTTCGTACCTTCTGCTTTGCTCTGCTCTTTCAACTATCTGCCATACTTAGCGATTACAACTGATCGGTTATAAGTATCTTTCTCCAAATGATATAATCAAGTTGGCCTATTAGAATTTCCTTAAGTCATAATAGAGAAATAATAAAAATCTTCAATAACATCTCCAATGGCTATATCAAGCACACAACACAAATAGGACTGCACAACTCAATATGAGTAGACGCATCGCTTCACACTGTCAGCTCCACCAAATTAACTAAAAATTTCTTCTCATGATTAAATATGTTATGTGCTCTTAACCAAACATTCTTAACTCTTCTCTAAACATGAATCCAAACATGCATATCAAAATAATAGGCACAACTGCTAAACCAATATAAATAATGTCATCTCCACCAGATAAACTTAGGAAACTGTAACTGGCAACTAGAAACATCATAACTCAAGTTCAATTGCACAACTGACTCTGCATCCATGAACATAGCATCATAAACATGTCTTCTACACAAATATAAATGTGCAAGGCTCTATAATAACCATACTAAAAATCACATACATAACTCTTCCTGGGACCTATCAGGAACACTACTGATATAAACAACTGTATAACTATCTGCACTTAGAATCAACCTCTGCATCTATGATATCATGCTGATAACATATCCATACAACATATGCTCAAGGCTCACTACATAAAGCTACCATGCATGCTTCTTACCATATGTTTTATCAATGACAAACATACAATCAACACTGGCTTACTGGAAAATCTCCAACAATCTCCCCCTTTGGCATTGATGGCAACATATGGAATGAAAAACACCACCAGTCCAAATGAGAAATTATTTTATAACATTCTCCATTTCCTCAACAAAAATACCCCAAGGATGAATCCTCCATCTACTATTGAAATGCTCTGAATATCAACTGTTGTATCTTCTTTATTGTATACTCCCCCTTACTTCATACTCCTCAACTGTATATACTCTCTCTTTTTGTATTGTTTTTCATGACTATATGCTCACTCCCCCTTTGACATAAATGGCAAAGGGTGCCAAAAAAAAATCACAGGTCCTACTCCTGAAGTAGAGTAGTCAACCATTCATCAGTCACTGAGGATTGATGAACTACTGCAAACTCTAATCAGATTTAGGGAAGGGAATTACTCCTAGCTTCTCCCTGAGATACTCAAATGTATCCTTCAGTAAATGCTTTCTGAATATGTCTGCTAGTTTTTCTTTTGTACTCACATAGTCCAACGTTACTTCTTTCTCTGCAACTTTCTCTCTTAGGAAGTGATATTTTATCTCAATGTGTTTTGTCTTTGCATGCATCACAGGGTTCTTTGACATATTGATAGTGCTAGTGTTATCACAATGAATAACAATAGGATAATCAATTTGAATACCAAAATCCTTTATCATTTTTTTATCCACATAATTGTAGAACAATTTAATGCTGCTGCTACATACTCTGCTTTTGTTGTTGACTAAGAAATGCAATTCTACTTCTTGCTTGTTAGAGTAACAAGTCTATCTCCAAGAAATACTCCTCCTCCTGAGGTGCTCTTTCTATCATCAACACAACCTACCCAATCTGCATCTGTATACACATGAAGTTCTACATTTTCTAAATTAGGATACCATAAACCATAGTCTATAGTTCCTTTCAAATATCTGAATATCCTCTTTACTGCCATAAGATGAATTTGTTTAGGTTTGCCTGCAAATCTTCCAACAATACGAATTGCATTGGAAATATCTAGTTTAGATTGAGTAAGATATATGAGTTTACCAATCATAGATTTATATAGGGTCTTGTCTACTACTATAGAATCATCATCTTTAGAAAGCTTACATCCTGTTATCATAGGGATACTTATTGGATTACAATCATCCATCTTGAACTTATTTAATATCTCTTTCACATACTTAGTCTGATTAATGAATATACCTTTGTCTGTCTGTTGCACATTCAATCCCAAAAAGTACTTGATAGGTCCAATCATGGTCATTTCAAATTTTCTCTACATTTCTTTAGCAAATTTTGGCTAAGCTTGTCATTACCACCAAAAATAATGTCATCAACAAAAATAGCAACTAGTAGTAATCCATCAGGTGTCTCTCTTATGAATAAGTTGTATACACCTAAAAATGGTCACCTAGACTATTAGCCCCTTTTGCTAAATCATAAATTGCTTATTCTTGATCAAATCCTAGTTCTATCATTTATTCGATTATTTTCTATGGGCTAACCATTTTATCCTAAGTCTTTATTTATTTAAAAGGAATATTTCCTCCCCTTTTAATAAATAAAAAGCCCCCACTTTTCCTCTTATCCTAAGTTGCACAAATAAAGCATTATTCTTATTTATAAAAAGAGAAAAAGTACTTTTTGTCTCATATGGACACAAAAGTCAACTCCTATTTTCTCATTGGAGGATACTTGTGCACCTGGATTGCTACTCTTTCAAGCTCCACCATTGATTAAATTTTTTGCCTCTTAATCTCCATGGTCCATTCCTTCTCATTTCCTTTAAAAGGAGAGCTCTCTTCTTCATTCTAGATCCCCAACTTTTTATGCTAACTTTATGCTGCAGGATTTCTAGGTCACTTTGGAGCTTTTGGAGATTAGGAGAATTCTTAGCATCTACATCTCATTCTTGCATTCTACATCTCATTCTTGCATTCTTAGCTTAGCTTCATATTTATGCTTTCTTAGATTAGCTTCATTTCTATGCTCTAGATTAGCTCACATAGATTAATTAGCTTGGGTTGTAACACTTGCATATTTCCTTTCATAGCTTAGCTTGCATTTCCATTTCTAGCATAGCATTGCATTGCATTTTCATTCTTGATTCTTGAGGATATTGGCATTCTTGCCCTTGTCTTCATTGAATCTCCCATTGCATGGTTTACTAGCAAGGTTATAGGCTAAATAGCTCTAGCTGAGAGCATTCTTAAAAAACCCTTGCACTCCATGCCTAGGGAGCTATGGATCGATTTGTGAGGGCTCATTCTTGAGTTTCCTTCCATGTAATGATCCATAGAAGTGTGACACATTTATAGCACACATTTTTGGCACCCACCGTGGGGCAGAGTAGACTAGCTTTGTCCCTTCTTTTTCTGCATTTCTGTCATTTTCCATCAATTTTTCAGCAAGTTTTCAGCTTAATTTTTTGTCTCTATTTTTTTTGTCTCAGATTGTCATGCGATACTTTCTAGAAGTATCACGTGATATACCTCTGTATGCACACATGATACTTCACCTGTCAGAAGTATCACCTGGCTATAGTAGAGAATATCACCTGGTCTTGGGTGAAGTATCGCCTGGTATCGGGTGAAATATCATGCGAACTGAGAAGTGTCACCCTGTCTGCCTGGAAAGTATCACCCAGAATCTTTTTGCTGTCCTGTCATTGTTGCAATTTGGAGTGGCTAAAATTGCACTTTAACTTGTTGTAGAGTGTCTTTTTCTGTTCTTACCTGAAACTGGTTTGTTACCTACATGCTTAGATTTGTTCTAGACTAAAACAAATGAGCTAAAACTATTGGGTTTGAGTTTAACGAATGCTACTCTTGATCACTTGTTGCATCACGGTTACCTCTCTAGCTACTTGCTTATTGAGCTTCTTGCTTGTTGCTCGGCTTTAGTCAATTGATTGCTGTAAGTGCTTGAGCACTTTTGACGAGCCATCTCTCTATTGTTCTACTTTGACAAGTGATCTTTATTAGCTTTTCTTATCTCAAATCTAAGAAACTTTGTCTCATTCTATTAGTCAACCAACATCTCTTTTCATGCCGGTTACAACTCGGTCTCAATTTGAGTAGGAGAGTCATCCTCCGTTCAATTATACACAGTTACCTTCTCCAACTAGATGTTCAAAAGCACCCATTAGCAACAATAGTTCTACTTCTGACCAATCTGAGAATTCTAAGGCTACACCGTGGTATAAAGGAGGTTTCCTCTTTTCTGCATTCAAGACCCCCAAAAACACAGACAGTGTCTCACTCACTTTGACTGAGCAAGAAAAGTTTCAACTCTTGCAAGAACACTTTGAGCATAAGGATAATCAAGCACGCTTAGACAAAGAACACAATCAACAAAGGATGGATGCTACAAGGCACATGGCTTATAGAGGGACATTTCATGAGCAACCTAAGACTAGTAATCATGAGCATAGACCTCTTTTTAACAATGGAAACAATGACAACAACATGCCACCAAGATCTCCTCCAAGGCCAACTTTTGCTATGCCTTCTTCACCACCTAGACCTCCTCCCTCTCAACATGAGGCAGAGGCTAATGATGAGATTTCTAGTGAGGATCTTATGAGATGTGAACAAGATGTGGATTTCCAACGAATGATGCATAAGCTTTTAGAGCGTAATGGCGATCAATATTTTCAATATATGACTTCTAGAGGATACAAGCTTCCTCCCGGCTATGATGTCAGACAAATTGTCCAACAAAGAGTACCAACTAAATTGGAAGTCCTTCAAGAAGAATTACGTCGGACAAATCAACACCTTACCCAAATGGCATTAGAAAGAGAGCCTCCAAAGGTCTCTTTTGTAGAATCAATTTGTGCTCTTCCTTTTGATAAAGATCTATACATGGTCCCATTTCCTAAGGATATTGAGGTTCCTAAATATGACAAGTATGATGGAAATGGTGACCCCCATGACCATGTGCATCACTTTTATGCTCTTAGCATGGACTGTCTTCATGAAGACACATTTTTGCTATGATTATTCCCTCGAAGCTTAAGAGGAAAAGCTTTAGAATGGTTTGCAAAGTTGACACCTCCTTTGAAGACTTTTGATGAGTTGGCTATGTGCTTCACACAACATTATTCTTACAACATCCAACAACTTGTCACCATGATAGATCTTGGTAATTTAAGACAACATCAAGGTGAGCCATTTGCAACTTACTTACAACGTTGGAGGTCATTGTATTCTTGATATCCTCGTCAGCTACCCGAAAGAGAAAAGATTGACATTTTTGTCAACACACTTGTGCCTGAGCTATTTTATGATCTAAGGAAGCAACTGTTCTCCTCCTTCCATGACATGGTTGAAAGTACATATCGGATTGAGGATGTAGCTATAAGAAAAGGGGATATTGTTATTAATAAAGATGCTAAAGGCAATGGTAAAGACAAGAACAAACCTTGGAATAAGAACAAGTATGTTGTTAATGATGGGGTTGTTGATGCTCCTAAAGTTAAAGAGCCTGCTTTCAATCTCTCCAATGCTATCTATGCAGAAAAACAACAAGAAGCTAGCAACACTCACAATGCTCCTAAACCTCAATATGCAGATAAGCCTAAGAAGTCATTATGAAAGTGAGTCTATACCAAGTTGGCAGAACCTTACGATTTGATCCTTAAGACTTTGGTTGACAATGGATATCTTACACTTCCTGATAAACCTGGTAACTGGGATCCGATAAATAAGCCTGATTGGTGGAGAGAGGATCATTATTGCCATTATCACAGAAACAAGGGACATCCAACAGACAATTGTTTTAGGCTTAAGGATGATATTCAGGATCTTATTGAGAATGACACAATCTCCACTGATGGCTTAACTAAAAATTCTGATCACACAGCTTTCAAAGATCCTCTACCTAAGCATGATAAGGGGGAAACCTCTCAAACACATAAGAAGAATCATGATGCAAAGATCAATTACACGTATCCTTCTAATACGCTTGTGATTAACATGGTAGAGTCCGTTGAGAGTGTTCTAATGATGAGGTCTCAAGATGATAATAACACCAATCATGGTAAGCCAAAGTTAGTCTTGCAAACACGTGGTAGTTCATCTTCCCGAAGTGAGACACTGAATGCTGTTACTAGGGGGCAAGCCAAGATTGTCCTTAAAACTACGCAAGATCCCAAGCAAGCTTTGCCTTCCAAACAAGTGGCTCCTTCAGCCACCCCTAGCTATGATCTTGTCCAACATTTGCAAAAGACACCAGCACAGATATCTATCCTTGAGTTGCTTCGGTTATCCTCTTCGCATAGAGAGATTCTTGATGAGGCTCTACGTACAACATGTGTTCCCAATGACATTGATCCAGATCAATTTCAGGCTATGGTCAACCACATTTCATCTCTGCTATCTCTCTCCTTTTCTACAGAAGATGACATATCTATTGCTCACCCACATAATCTAGCTTTACACATTGAAGTTCTAGTCTACAATACCCGAGTCCGCCGAGTCCTGATAGACAATGGTGCAGGGTTAAATATTGTTTCTTTCAATGTCATACAACAATTGGGTTTGTTAGAATTGGCTGTGGATTCAAAGAAGAAGATTACTATAAAAGCTTATGATGAAGTGGAAAGATCTTCCAAAGGTCTTGTCACGCTACCTGTCCGAGTGGGCCCTATCATGAAAGATATTAGCTTCCAAGTATTGGACATCCCACTCGCATATAACATTCTTTTGGGTCATCCTTGGATCCATGACATGCAGGCTGTTCCTTCCACTTATCATCAGTGTGTCAAATTTCCGTACAATGGCACTGAGGTTGTGATTCCTGGAGACCATACTATTGCTATCAATGCTCTTGCTGCTACTGAAAAATTTGTTCCTCATAATGAACCTTTTGTTGATCCTAGTATGTCTCTAGCTACTACTGAGAAATCACTTAAGATGATGAGCCTTGGTATGGGTGAATATACACTGGGTTCCTTTGCTTTTATACCTATTTCTCCTAGGTCATATGGGAGACCTTCTGATCAGATGAAGCCTTCCACTTCTGCTATGGTGATCTTTGATACTTTTGTTCCTTCATCCATTCCTTTAGAAGCAGAAAGAGAAGAACAAGATATTCAAGAGTGGATCTATAGAGAGGATTCTAGAAATACTCCCATGCTTAGTAATTCAGACATAGATACTAATGAGTCATCGCTACACACTATGGCTCAAATGGGAGATGATCTTCCTTCTACTTCACTCCTTTGGGGAGAAGAATGTATATCTACTGATGATATGGCTGAGGCCTCTATGTCTAGAACCTATGTGCCTAAAGAATCATTGCACTATGATAGACAACGTCGCAACGTTGCACGACTGATACAAAGAGGTGATCTCTCACATAATGACATGAGTATCTCTACTTCTCGGCATCTTAAGCCTCTTCCAGAAGATCCTCCCATGACAGATATGGATGTTGATGTGGTTCATACCTCTTGTAACCCACCTGACGTGGTTGATGGGTCTTGTGTGGGGTCTGATGAGTTTGTTCCTCGTATTGCCTTAGTGGACCACGCTGGTTCTTCTATGACAAGTCTAGATCTAGCTACTTTTGGAGCTTACTCTATAGGCTCAACCTCTTGTGTCACTAGAGATGACATCCTTCACATAAATACTATTGAACCAGTCACTTCATTTCATCTCACATCAACACCTGTTACTTCTTCCACCAAAGAACTAGCAACAAAAAAGATTGAATCAGCAATCAAACATCACAGTCATCAAGTCAAAAGAAAAGAGCAATGGTCGGATGGTGAAAACCACATTGTGGCGGTATCCGCACCTAAGAAAAGTAAAAATAAAAATCTGCTCAAAAATAATGATTCTCAAATAAAAGATGACAAGCTGATTCTCTACAAAAAAATGATGCACTACCTCAAGCATGATCTCATATCTATTATACTTCAGCCCATTCCTAGAGCTAAGAACAAAGTTGGTAATGCCTTGGTTACTTCAACATCCATCTTACAAATGAAAAAGCATAAATTTCACTTCAAGTTCCTGGTGGACAAATTACGCTATCCTGCTCACAAATCTTACAATCCTACCATCTTTTCATATCTTCCACCTCATATTCCTTTTGCAAATCCACCACGCCATTCCTTCTGCCATCCCTTACACTTTGCCTTTGTCTCTGGTGACTTGTATAGGAAGGGTCTAGATGAACTCTCCTTAAGTGTCTAGAAATAGAGGAGTCAAAAAAAGTGCTAGCTGAAATCCACGATGGCATATGTGGATCACATTCTAACGATCCTCCGCTAGCTCAGACATTGCTTAGGGCTGGTTATTATTGGTCGAACTGGTTGAGACCTCCTATTGTCACAGTTGCAGCATTTGGGCCTGGGGCCTATCAGTTCTCTACATCAGTGGAAGCAGATTCTTGATGCCCGTTTCTGTCTGGGGCATTCTTTGTAAATATTTATTGATCCTGAAAAAATTCCAAAAAAAAATTCATATATGATGCTGAAAAAATCTTTAAAAGCATAAAAAGTACTAAAAAAAAAGCATCCTAGTGAAAACCTAGTAATAGGCGCTTTCATGTCTCACCCAAAAAAAATAAAAATAAAAAAATAAAAAAAATAAAAAAAATTGAAAAAGTGCCTTGGTGAAAACCTGGAAACAGGTGCCTTGGTAGCAAAAATACAAATTTTTTTTTATAAAAAGTCCTGAAAAAATCTATCAAGTGGTGAAAACCTGGAAACAGGCGCTACTTGAGACCCTCTGCACCTATGTCTATCAGTCTTGTGTGGTGCTCCTTCGCTCCACTTCTCGCTTTGCCTCTCCTAGCCTAGAATTGACTCTTGTCTTAGTCTAGGGGGCATACATTGTTTTAAGCTTATCTTGGGTCTCTTTGTGCATCTGGGTTTCTTAGGCATCTCGCAAACAGTGTTTTTCAACACCACCCCAATTGTGTTTTTCAACACTACCCCAGCGTCAAGTGTTTCTCAACACTTATCAGGTGTCTTACCCTACAGTCTAGTATGATGCGATATTTCTCACTGGCAGATGCGATACTCAAAGTTTGACTCTATGACCTACACACACGCACTTAAACATTTGACTCACTGAGACTTGCTTGGCTTTCTTTCTTTGTGTGCTGTCTATGATAGTTTCTTTGTTGAGTGTTCTCCCCTATGATCATTTTCAATGATGCATAGCTAGAAGACTGAGGGAATGAGAACATGTTTTATTGCTTTTTCTGCTTGTGGGTATATTTTGTTGGTCCTCACTATCATGAGCATTTATACTGGTCTTACTTGCCACTATGGACCTACAAGGTATTATCTTGACTATTTTGCAAGTGCATGCTTATAGTCATCTTGACTTTCTTGTGTCTCGATGCGAGCATAATCTTTCTATATCAAACTTAGGTAATCTCACTGCACTAGTCATCTTGACCTACATGTCTTTGATGCCTAGGTGGGATTTCCACATTTCTATATGATAAAGATCATATTCATATCTACATAGTTATGCTAGTGTGTATTGCATGATCTTGCGACACTACCAATAATGCTCGATGATGAATATTAGATGTCTATTAGCATTGTGACCTTGCAAGTAAACCACTTTTCATGTAGCTTGCATTTTAAGTTCATGTTAGTTTAGTTTTGCATCTTGCATATGGAGAGAGCTCTCCTTTCATCTTTCATGGACTTGTTAATCAACTGCGCTCACCTTTCGCTTCTTCCTGATCATTTCTTTCACTTCTTGTCTTTCATATAACATCATTTTCTATTCATTTCGGGATCAAAACCAAAATCTGAGTTCACCTTGATCATCCAAATCACCTTTTCCCCCTCTTTCACACAGTTGGCTAACCTTTTGAGGCCTGATCCTTTGATCTTCACTGGGGCATTCTTCACCTCTTCATCCCCATCTCTTTCAAACTTCTAGTCTTTCATTCACTTTCAAATCCCAAGTTCAAATTCTTCCCCTCCATGGTGTTTTCAGGTTTGAGGGACCGCTTGGTTCGTGCCCCATGTCCCATGTGTGGAGCATATCTTCACTGCTTGATGGTTATTCTGTTCTCTCTCTTCGATTATGATTTCTAGTGATTTGATCATGTCTCTCTTGCTTCTGCTTTCCCTCTACCTGGATTTCACTTTCGATCCTGAGGGGGCAGACACATCATATCTTATTGGCTATCTCTTTCCTAAGTGTTCAGTACTATTGCTACCAGGCTGACCATGCAGGATTTGCTATTTTTTTGCACTTCATTCTTTGGAGTCAAAACGCTATTGCTTGCTTTCTTGGCTATCTCTTGCTTTCTTGGCTAATCTGAGTTTCTTTGTGATCCCAAATCGATCTCACATTTCAACATCATTCTTTGACTGCATGTGTTCCCAGATTGATCACACATTAGTCAAAGAGGGGCAAAAGTATACACCTAAAAATGGTCACCTAGACTATTAGCCCCTTTTGCTAAATCATAAATTGCTTATTCTTGATCAAATCCTAGTTCTATCATTTATTCGATTATTTTCTATGGGCTAACCATTTTATCCTAAGTCTTTATTTATTTAAAAGGAATATTTCCTCCCCTTTTAATAAATAAAAAGCCCCCACTTTTCCTCTTATCCTAAGTTGCACAAATAAAGCATTATTCTTATTTATAAAAAGAGAAAAAGTACTTTTTGTCTCATATGGACACAAAAGTCAACTCCTATTTTCTCATTGGAGGATACTTGTGCACATGGATTTCTCCTCTTTCAAGCTCCACCATTGATTAAATCTTTTGCCTCTTAATCTCCATGGTCCATTCCTTCTCATTTCGTTTAAAAGGAGAGCTCTCTTCTTCATTCTAGATCCCCAACTTTTTATGCTAACTTTATGCTGCAGGATTTCTAGGTCACTTTGGAGCTTTTGGAGATTAGGAGCATTCTTAGCATCTACATCTCATTCTTGCATTCTACATCTCATTCTTACATTCTTAGCTTAGCTTCATATTTATGCTTTCTTAGATTAGCTTCATTTCTATGCTCTAGATTAGCTCACATAGATTAATTAGCTTGGGTTGTAACACTTGCATATTTCCTTTCATAGCTTAGCTTGCATTTCCATTTCTAGCATAGCATTGCATTGCATTTTCATTCTTGATTCTTGAGGATATTGGCATTCTTTCCCTTGTCTTCATTGAATCTCCCATTGCATGGTTTACTAGCAAGGTTATAGGCTAAATAGCTCTAGCTGAGAGCATTCTTAAAAAACCCTTGCACTCCATGCCTAGGGAGCTATGGATCGATTTTTGAGGTCTCATTCTTGAGTTTCCTTCCATGTAATGATCCATAGAAGTGTGACACATTTATAGCACACATAAGTTACAATCTGATGCTCCTTTCTTGAATCCAATCTTTGTCAAGTAAGCATCTAGTCTTTCATACCATGCTCTAGGGGCTTGCTTAAGTCCATAGAGGGATTTCTTTAGTTGCATACCATATCAGGTTTGTCTGATAAAGTGAATCCTTCAGGCCACTCTACACAAACTTCTTCCTTTAACTCTCCATTCAGGAATGCTGACTTGACGCCCATCTGATATATTTTAAATTCTTTGAATGTAGCATAGGCTAGAAATAACTTTATGGCTTCCAATATTCTTATAGGGGAAAATGTATCAAAATAATCTATTCCTTCTTTCTGCACATATCCTTTACATACTAGTCTTTCTTTGTTTCTTACTACTGTACCATCTTCATTCATCTTGTTTCTAAATATCCACTTGGTTCCAATCACATTTTTGTCACTAGGCCTGGGGACAAGTTCCCATGTATCATTCTTGATTATCTAATCTAATTCTTCTTTCATTACTTCAGGACAATCTAAATCAATACAAGCATCTTCAACACTTAAAGGCTCTATTTGTGAGAGTAAACATACCGCTGCATCAACAGTGGAACTTTTTTCTTTTGATCTTGTCATTAATTTTCTGTTATGATCTCCAATGATGTCTTCCTTTTAATGGTACCTAGATGTGAATTTTGGAACATTAGGTGTGACTCTCTCATCTGATTTTTGTGATTCTTCTTCACTTGTTTTAGGGTCATTGAATAATACATCAATACTGTCAAACATTTCTTCAACAACTATTTCTCTATTGGTAGGTTTAGGTTCTTCTTCAAATATACGTGCATAATCATGATATCTTTCTTGAATAATAAAATTCTCATCAATCTTAACATGAGCACTTTCAATGATCTTCATCAATCTTAAGTTAAAACATCTATAAGCTTTTCTTTTAGTAGAGTAACCAAGAAAAATACCTTCATCGTTTCTTGCATCAAACTTGCCAATAGCTTCATCTCTCTTGATGTAGCACTTGCTTCCAAAGATTCTAAAGTATTTTTTTATAGGTACATTCCCAAACCATATCTCATAGGGTGTCTTGTCTGCACCTATACTCAATTTAATTTCATTGATAGTATAGACTGCAGTATTGACCGTATCTCTCCAATAGGTGTGTGCAACTTTTCCTTCAATCATGATGGTGCACGTTGTGTCAAGTATGAACCTATTTCTTCTTTCCGTAATTCCATCCCGTTGAGGGGTTCTAGGTGCACTTAGCTGTCTTTTTATCCCATGTTCTTTGCAATACTCATAAAATTTTTCAGAGGTGAATTCTCCTCCTCTATCTGATCTCAGACATTTTATCGTTAATCCAGACTCATTTTTAACTTTAGCTTTGAATATTTTGAACTTCTCAAATGCTTCAGATTTGTCTTTCAAGAATGCAACCCACATCATTATAGAATAATCATCAACAAAAAAAATAAAGTACCTTTCACCATAGTATGATCTAGTTTGAGTTGGTCCACATAAGTCTCTATGCACTAGATCTAATTTGTTCTCTGCCGAATCATGCTTTGAGGTCCTCACATGTTTTCTCATCACACATTCCCTGCATATTGTATGAGCTAGTTTTGCAATACTAGGAAGGTCTTTTATTGTCTTTACATTTCTTATCTTTACTATATTCTCAAAATTGATGTGAAGAGTACAAGCATTAGGAAAACAACTCATGCTCACTCTGCGCTCTACTAGGGTTTTTTGCCTTGCATCGATTTTCTGCAGTCCTTGTCCTTCACACATACCATAGTTATTGCGGGAAGTAGTTTAGTATATATAGCTCCGACCACTTCCCACCAAGTAGGTGATGCTGGTGCTAGTGTGGTTTTGGATAGCAATGGTGCCACCAAGCAAACGTCCTCACAAATTTGTGCCCAAAGTGTTCCACAAGGTATGGCTCAGCTTGATATTGTTCTACCCATTAACAAGTTTAATGATGTTTGCACTTGGCTTGAATCACATACCCTTATAGGCTATTTTCTGGGTCACAACCCTCTAAACATGTTCTCAGGGATTAGGTTGCGCAAAATTGGACCCCTCACAGAATCTACCTGGATGGCATCTAGAGCCTCACCAAAGCCTTTTTTTTTGTTTCACTTTTCCAACCCCTCCCATGTGGATGCCATTTTTGCCAAAGGTCCCTGGAACCTCAAGGCCTTGCTATTAATTTTCCAACACTGGACTCGTGACTTCTCTATCTTTGATGACAAGAAGTTGAAAGTCCTAATGTGGGTTGAGTTTCTTGGTCTTCCCTTACCTTGTTCGCCTTTCATGCATGCCATAGCACAAAAATTAGGTAGGTTTATATGTAGTGAGAATGACCATTTTCTTAATCCATGGCCTCAAAAGAGGCTCTATGTTGAGGTCAAACTTTCTAGGGATCTCAAAGAATCCATTGAGATTTAGGTTGGTGATACCACCTTCACCTAGAAGGTGCTTTATCTCAACCTTCCCAACACTTGTTATCATTGTCAATCTATAGAGCATAAGATTAAGGACTACCCTTTGGTAGTGCCTCCTACCAAGAATCCTCTCAAGGATTTTGGTTCTCAGCAAGCTGAGGTTGGAAAAAAAGATGAGGGAAAAAAAGATGAATGGCTCACAGTCAGCCATCGTAACAAGCCCCACAAGCAGCCTACTTCAGCTTCTGCCTCCCATCTGCCACCTTTGGATAATGTAGTTTCTTCAGAAACCCTAGTTATTAAAGTTTCAAACCCTACTTCTCAGGGGAAAGGAGTTATTAACTCCCAAGTTACCACTCCTTCAGCCCACATGCCTCAGACGATCGCAAAGATTATTTCTTCTAATTCCTTCTGCCACTCTCACAACCCTTTTGGGTGTGCTGAGAATAGGTTTTATGGCACGCAAGAAAAATGGTGTAATATTTCTTTGGATTTTTCTGGGTCTTCTTTTGCCCCAAGTTATTTATCTAATAGTTTTGACTCCCTTGGGGACGGTGATGGAATGGACTACTCTGTTATTCCATGAAGTACATCTCATGGAATGTCCATGGGTTGATAGACCTATAAAAAAATTTTTTGTTAGGGATTTGCATTGTTGTTTTAGTCATCTAGATGTTTTGTGCCTCCAGGAAGTTAAGATTTCTGGTTTCATGCTTAATGCTATTGTTATACACTAAGTTTGCACCCTTGTTTCAAGCTCTCTTGGTCTTGATAACCTAGTATAACATGGGAATCATCTCCAGGTTATGGGACCTATGCTAACTAAGATGAGACCTCTAGGTTCTAGGATGGTTCCTCTTGGATAATCACCTTAATTTTCTTCTTGATAGGAAAGTAAAACTTGAGGGGAAAAGGGATAGAAGGAATGCATGAAACGGAAATAACAGAAAGAAAACTACCTACTAGGTGATACACTGAATTGAAATGAACACAATACACTGACCAAACTAGCATGAAAGCTCTCAAATCTAATAGAACACAATCTTTCTAAATAGGCTTGCATAAGTGTTTCATAGAGGGGTCTAAGCAAAAGACACAGACTGTGACCTGCAAGCAAACGTTCTCTTCAGCAAAAGGGCACAGGAATGAGATAGAATGACAAGGGGCTAAAGTATACCCACAAACTCATTCAAATCAAATCAAACTCAATAGTACACATATAAGATGAAAGAAAGGACCTTGGAACTCCAAGATTTCTCTAATAAAGCTAATATATTATATTCAATAAGAGAAATACAGACAAGGGAAAGACCAGAGGGAAGAATAAATGCCGCGGATAGCTTCTATTGAATCTGAGATTTCAATGAAAGATCACAAACTGTAAAAGTCAGAGGGCAGAAAGAATGCCACAGATAACTCCTAGAGAGAAAAAATCTCTCTTTACAAAATGTAAACTCTGAGCTCTAAAAGCTCCAAAAAACATTATATACATCTCCTTTTTGCACAGAGGCATGAGCAAAAACCTAATTAGGGTTTACAAATTTTCATAAAATAATCAAAACCCTAATTCTATCAATTCTAATCATAAATGCCCATGAAAATATCTCAACCAATCAAATTACTATTTGCGTGTTCATCCCTGTACTGTATCTACCTACAGACAAGCCACCTTGATCCATCTACCTCTTTGCAACTCGGGCTCACCATAACTATTCAAATCTGGTACCTTAGATATTTGAATTTTAAAATATAAAATGGTCACAGGTGGCGCCAAGATTTATCCTCATCAATTACTGATATTCAAAGTTGATCTCATTTTAAAACACAGCCATCAGATCTTCATTTTACCTGGGTACCGCTTCTACTTTTAACCTCAACTCTGCATTTAACCTTGGGCCTTCTTTTTCCTTTAGTTGCTGAATCTCATGACCTTTTATTTAACCCTGGCTTATTCTGGCGATCATGTGACAAACCTTGATTCTACTGTAATCTGACGGTATTTATTGAAGCGCTTGATCTTTTATAACTTAGTCGTTGCATCACGAGACTAGGAGACAACCACGTCGCTAAGTCTCTGAATGTTTGGAACATAATCATTAGGAATAGGAGATTACAAGAACACATAGTCACTGGATCTTTGAATGTCATTATAGCCACCTTACTTAAGAAAATTAGGCCCATGTCCTCATCACCATCCAGCTTGACTAATTTGAAATGAGTATGTCACAAAAGAGGACCCACCTGATAGAGCCCCGGTAATAAAGAAAGATCAACAGTTGGTGTATGATCACATGGGATTAGAATATTTCATTAGATCATGTGCCGGCCGTTAGATCTTAAAGGAAAGACAACTCATTGGGCCTGCTGACAAGCTTCCACATCACAATCCTTAGACCAATCAGGAGCAAACACCTCGACAATAACTGACAGCAGACCCACTGTATCCTTAACCTTTCATTGGATGGTTGTTGCTATACCGCAGCCTTAACCCTCAAGAACTTTTCCTTAGTGGTATAATGATAGCCATTGATCTTGTCTGAACTTTAACCACTCCAGAACTGAGACCACCAAATAAAAATAACCGCTTCGCCAGGTCGCTGGATGCTTAAGTCTTGATTGCTAGAAATAAGAGATCCTGTGAACACATAGTCGCTTAGTCACTGAATAAAAACTTAACCATTTCTTCATTACCCGATCTGGTGACTACAGGAGCTCCTTCAATCTTTCTTTCATCTAGCGACCCAGTGACCAAAGTCTATTTCATTACCCGACTAAGTGTATCTGGAGATTCAGCGACCAAAGGAAGTCTCTTAATCATTGCAGCCTTTTGACTTTTCAAATTTATTTTGGAGACCTCGCGACCACCATTGATTTTCTTTTTTCCTCCATCCTATGGTCTATATTAAGTCGTGCAGGAATTCTTGACTTAACTATTTGATTCAGCGACCATGAGACTAACCGTGTCACTGAATCACTCAAGGTTAGGCACTTAACCATTAGGAACCTAAGACTTTGAGACCATATAGTCATGAGGTCACTGAATGAGGAGGGTAACAGCCAAATTTAGCTATAACATTAACCTTACCTTAAACTAGGCAAATTTAGAGATCACGCGACTGTACAAAATCTCGCAGTCATGATATACTTTTTCCAACCTTAGTTACATCTAGAGACTTGGTGAAAACCTTTATTCTCGGAGTCACTGAAAGATTTCTCAAACCATAGTTAGCTTTGAGATTACACACCGTTCATTGATCAAATCTGCATCCTATGGTTGTCGCTAAGTCTTAGAATCCTTTATCACTTAGCCGCCACATTTGGAGATCTAGAGACAACCACATTGCTAAATCGCTAACTGGGTAAGAGATAACCATCATCTTTGGGAGATAACATGACCAAAGGAATTCCAAATCACTGAATGAAATGACTAACTGCATGAAGACTTGGAGACTTGGAGACAACTGTGAAAGAAGACTGCACCTCTATTTGGAGACTCAGCGACTAAAGAGAAAATCATAATCACAGAGTAAAAAAACTTTAATGAATCATTTAGAGATTACCCAACCAAAGGAAGTCTCCATCTAGAGACCACGTGACTATAGGGAATTATTACAAAATTTGTTACAGAAGTTGCTAGATCTCGAGAAGGACTTACTGAGACCTAGAGACTAAAAGGGGAAATCGCTAAGTCATTGAATGAAAGTGGAATATTCTATCCGATCAGGAGACTAAGAGATATAAGGTGGTCACAGGATCAGGGAACTAAAGGGCATATTCTCTTGAGCTTAGAGATCTCATGATTGGCTTTACAATATAATGTGCACATGGGAAATGTAGAGACTTAAGTGGTTGAAAAAGGCAATGAAAAATTAGAACAAGCTCTAGGGTTTTGAGGGTTTCTTGCCTCCAACAACTAGATTTTCAAATAAAAGGGCTTCAAACCAAATTTGTATGGAACAGGAAAAATTGGGTAATAGCTGCTTGTAAAGTTATTTGGCCTACAAGCCTTGCTCTTTGTTCTTAGCACCAGGCTGGTCGAGGTGGAGTTGCTACTCTCCTTTCTCCTCATTGGCATTCCCTTCTGGTTAGTCATGGTTCTGACCCCATGCAGAGAATTGTTTCAGCCACTTTTATTATTGAAAATCATTCTTTTGGCATAGCTAATGTTTATGCTTCCAATGATGTTGTTGAGAGATCTCACCTATGGCATTGGCTTGCAGATTCTTTGCCACCTGCTACATGACTTGTTTGTGGGGACTTTAATATGGTGGAGATGACATTTGACAAGGATGGCCTTTTGCCTTTTTGATGGACATATGGGGAAAGAGAAGCCTGGTACTACATGCATAATAAATTAGGGCTTTTTGATCCCAATGCGGGCCGATGCAATTTTGATGGGGTATGGCACACTTGGTCTAATTATAGGGATTCCTCTAACATAATTCATAAAAGGCTTGATTGTGCTATGATCTCAGCACTATCTTTTTTCTCTTTTTCTGAAAAGCAAGTTTTACCGGTCACTCCTCTTGTTGATGTGATCTTGTTAGACCACTTTCCCATCCAATTTTAATATTGTTTGGAAGACAGCTAAGGCTAGGCCTCCCACCACGCAATTTTACTTTAATACTTATGTCCTTCACCATCCTTCTACTGTGGCCCACATTCATCGAGTTTGGAACCTTGAGCCTAGATGCACTCAGTTGATAGTTTGGATTCAATGGTGGAATGACACCATTAGGTGTATGCATCATTTTTTGTGCATCTATGGAAGACAATTGGCCAAGTGTCATCATAGAGCCTATGATGTCAACTTGCCACCAAGGCCTTAGCACTGCATCCTTTCAACCAAAATCTGCAACTTGATCTTGCTAAGTTGTGTCATCAGAAGAAAGTGGTTGACAACCATGCTTCCAGAGGAGCCCAGATCAAAGCTCACTTGCACTGGTTAAGGGTGGGAGACCAAGCTTCTAAATAATTTTTTACTACCCTCCATCCTTGACATACCAGTATAGGCATAACCAGAATTAGAGAAGGTCACAACCTTCTTACAGAGCTTCTTGATGTTTTGCAAGACTTTGTTCGCCACTATGAATAGGTCTTTGCTACTCAAGGATACTCTCCTACTAGTGAGAAAGCTCTTGCTAATTGTACCATGGTGGTGCCATAGCGTGTCTCCCCTACACAACATGTCTTTTGTGATCAATTGATTTTCTTGCAGGATCTTCATGAAGATGTGTTTGCCATGGATGATGATAAAGCCCCTAGTTGTGATGGCTTCCCTTGTGAGTTTTACAAAGCCCTCAGGGATGCCATTGGTCTTGATCTCCACTAGGTTTATCTGAAAGTGTTTCATACCCAATCTCATGGTGATATCATTAACTAGGAAATATCAAGTTTATTCCCAAGTCTGGGGATCCAGAGGACATTTTCAACTAGTGGCCCATTACCTTGCTCAATGTCTCCTACAAGATCATTGCCAAGGCACTAGTTCAAGATCCGACACCTGCTTCCAAAGATTGTTCATCTTGAGCAAACAAGATTTATTAAGTCAAGATTTATTCTTGACAACATCATTGCTATTTGGGAAGGTATGGAATGGGCTCGTAAGTCTAACTAGAAATCCCTTTTTCTTAAGATTGATTTTTCTAAAGCGTATGATCATATTGAATGGCCTTTTATCCTTGTGATGCTTCACGCTATGGGTTTTGGACCCAGATTTCTTCAATCTGTGTAGATGCTCTCAATAATGCCTCTACTTGCATTATCATCAATGGGTGCCAATCCTCCACCTTTGGGCTCTTTCGTTCCATTCAGCAAGGCTATCCTTTGGCTCTAGCCTTGTATGTTTTGGCCGCTAAAGGTTTCAGATACCTGCTTTCTCACTCCATCTCTATGGGTAATGTTTAGGGAATCTCCTTGCTGGCTTCATCTCAATAGTTGGTCAATGACCATTTTGCTGATGATTCCTTCCTCACTTTGGAAGAGGATGAAGGGAATATCAAGGTAGCCTTGCAGTGTTTAGACACATTTTGTCTGGCCTCTGGTTCGACCATTCAATGGCACAAAACCCTTTGCTACAGATAGTTGACTCTTCCCAAGCCTCCTTGGTTTTCTCAATTTGGCTGGACCAGGATCCAGCATGGGGAAATTTTTTGCTTTTTGGGTATTCCCTTTGCATTTCAAGGCCACCCTACTGATCTTTGGAATGTAGTTCTTGCTAAAATTGAAAAAAATATTACCTACTAGATCACAAAGCCACTCTCTCTCGTAGGAAAATTCCAGATCTACTCCAAGGTCCTGGTGGCTATGCATGTTTATTACTCCTCTTGTTGGGTTCCTTCCAAAGCCTCCTATAAGAAGCTTGAGAAACTTCTACGAGATTTCCTTTGGGATTTTGGCATTGATCACTGGGGCTTCCATAGGGTTGCCTAGGATTTCTATTGCCTCCCAAAAATCTTTGGTGGGCTTGGTTTACTTGATACCTAGAATCAAGGGCACAACCTTTGTGCCAAATGGGTTGTGCGGTGTCTCATAGGCAATGAGGCCTAGAAAATTTTGCTTCGACATTGCATATCCTTAGGCTTTCCTCTTCACAAGCCTGCCTGGAAGGGGATCAATTTTCAAACCCTTCTGGTTATGAAGGAGCTTGTTCACATCCAGGGTACTTTTGTCACCAAAAGTATTTGCAGAGCTTGGGAGTCCATTAAGCCTTGGCTCTGTTGGGCTCGGAATGGCTTCTGTGACAGTATTTCTTTCAACCAGTAGAACATTTCATGGTCCCCTCTTTTTTCTTAACAAGGGACTCCTCTTGCTAGAGTTCAAGGGGTTTGTGATCTTTGGTTCCACAAGCATGGCATTCAAACCCCAAAAAATCTTTTTTCCAGATCCACTATGAATCTCCATTCTTGGGATGATCTCCAGGTTCAATTTTGGCTCATCCACCTAGATCATCAGACTTTTGACTTGCTAGTTTTGGCTATCCTGCCTCATCTCCTGCATAAATTAGGCATTCAATCTATTAGACCTTGGTGGAAGGATTGGAAATGGTATCCTGCTATGCTCTTCATCATTTACAAGCCTAAGATTGGGTATTCTTGGCTTATGCCTCATTTTCCCATGATTGATTCTCTCAACCATCATTGACATATCTCTTCTTCTCATAAAAGTTGGGGCTAGAGATTTCATACTATTTGGGACTCTGTCACTGAGCCTAAAATTGCTCATTTTACCTAGTGTTTGTTATACCAAGGCTTACCTTTGGGAGCAAGACTCAGGCATTTGGGGGTTCCTGATCCTAAATGCCCTTTTTGTGGTCATGCTGAGATGCTCATGCACATTTTTTGGTTTTCTCGTTGTGCCCAGAATTACTGGGTTTGGATTCATGTCTTCTTTTCTCCTTTTAGACCTAAACCTTTTTCATGGTACATGGCGCTTCTTGGTGACTCTCCCAGAATGCCTTCCTAGTACACCTAGTTATGGCATACTTTCAGGCTAGAGATTCTGTTTACCTTATGGAAAGATCAAAATACTGTGCTTTTTTCTCACAACTTTCTAGATATTCATGTCTCTCTTTATGCTAAGGCATGTATTTGTAATAATGTCATGATGCAGATTCAGGTGCAAGTAGACAAAGTGGCCCTTGAGGTTGCTCATTTGTAGGAGTTTCCCTAGCACTGGGGAAATGCCCCTTGTACTGTGGCTTGAATGCCTCTAGATTCTCTCTTAGCTGACCGTACGCCACCTAGGGGCTGACATCATAGCCAGAGTTCCTCTGCCAGACACTCTAGGACTTTGTGTCAATGGTGTCACCACTCTGCCTCTCCTCCTCCTCAGAGGGATGCGGGTTCTAGTTGGCCTCCTGTGCTTGCTTCTACTATTGCTACTTTTTCTTAGCCCTCGGCCTCTATTCCTGCTAATCAAGACAAGTTCCCTCGCCTAGTGCTGGCTATCTCACCCAGGCGAGAGGAAGGAGAACTAGAAAAAGAAGATCCAGAAGATGGATGGGCCATTCCTGATCAGACTCCTAGACCCAATGTTTGGGGCAATCCCAATGATAGAGATCCTCCTCCCTCTTTTTCTATTGCTCTTGCAGCTTGAGGGTTTCTCTCTTTTTATGCTTTTTTGATGAATAGTTGTATGATTCCGGCCTAAGTGCCGAGTGACTTGCGGGGTAATTTTTCCCTTGACCCCTTTTTTGTGAATACTGGACTTTTATATTATTAATAGAAAAGGCCTCTATTCATAAAAAAAATTGATGTGACATAGTCTTTTGTACCATAACCAACTGTCATCTACTTTAGCAACAAAACAACTTGCTTCTGAATTAAGCTAAAAAACATTACCTTTAGTCTTTGAACCTGATGCAATCATTACTCCTTCTTTGTTATTAATGATGCACTTATTGTCTTTGAATTCCAACTGATATCCTTTGTTAAGCAACTATCCAACACTTAGTAGGTCATGCGGCAAACCATCAACATATAGAACATCATCAGTGTTATTCTTTCCATCCAAGGTAATAGCTCCTCTACCTATGATAGGTTTAGGATTGTTGTATCCAAATCTAACCATTCCACCTTTGTACTTATCTAGATGCACAAATCTATCTTTTTCTCATGTCATGCGATGTGAACAACTGCTGTCAATGATCCAACCTATCTAGATGTTAGCTTGTGAAATTAATGGTAACTCTTATGCTTTCTTTTCATCTTCAATATCCATTTCATCAAACATCTTCTCCATATCTTCAATAGCAATGAATCCAATTTCATCTTATATTGAATCTTCATTTGATACATCATCTCCAGTATAGTAACATTCTTCTGTATACTTAGGCTTGTAATTAGTTTTGAACTTCTTGACTCTTGTAGGACACTTAGATGCAAAGTGAAAAATCTTGTTACATGAAAATAATTTGAATGGTAACTAAACTTCATATTTTCCTTTTCCTCTCCTTTCTTTCTTAACAATCATAGCAATGAAATCATCTTGTTCTTTATCTTCATCATCATCATAAAAGTTACCAGAAGTGTTCAAGGATTTCTTACCATGGACTGAAGCTTTGAAGGCTATCTCATTTTTAGGCTCAGTCTTCAAACTTGAAATCTCGAATGCTAAAATCTTGCTAATTAAGGTTTCTCTTTTGAATTCTTTTGAAAAATACATAGTCTCATCTAGGATATTTATCTTGTTCTCATATTCTGCTGTTAGAGTAGTCATCAACTTATCCATTTTGTCTTCTTCCAAAATTTCTCCACCATTGTTTCTAATTCCTGTAAGTGCTTCATTAATTCTTTGATTGTACACTCTGATGTTCTCTTCAGGTAGCATCTCCAATGTATTGTACTTTTTCTTCCATGTCTTTCTACTCACATTCTTAGCTTGGATGTCTCCTTCAAACATGTCTTCTAGATACTTCCATATCTTGTAGGCTTTACCTACCTTCTTGATCTCTAAAAACTCACTATCAGATAAGGTGTTGATAAGGGCTTCTTTGGCAATAGCATTTTGAGTGAACATATCCTTCTATTTAAGATTTTCATCTTCCTTTGCATGATCTGCTAAAGAGGGAATCTGAACTTCTTTAGTGGCTACTTCAAAAATCTCAAATGCAATGCACTGCAAATGTGTCATCATTTTTTTCTTCTATTCTAGATAATTCTCTCCATCAAACTTAGGAATTTATTTTCTAAAGAATGCCATCTGATCAACCTCAAGCTATTAAACTTTCTCTCTGAGGCACTTGGCTCTGATACCAATTGTTAGGAATAGTACCAAAAGATAATTGAGAGGGGGGGGGGTGAATTAGTTATCTACAAGATTCAATTCTTTATCCAATTAAGTACATAAGTGTAATACCCTAAAAATGGGCTATAAGTTCATTAACCTCCTACATCGACAAATCGAACAAAATCGACATCAAAGTCCTAACCTAAGGCACATCTAACATCATCGAATCATAATTGATTATCTTAAATTCTGCATCAGGGAATATTCCTAGCAATATTCCTAATCATCATAATTATCTTTAATTTTATAATTATTTGGCAATAAATCACATTTATCCTAAAATTTGATTAATTAAATATTTTGCATATTTAATTAATTAGATTTAATATTTGCCACTTAATTGTGTAATTAAATTTAATTATATCTATTATTAATTGTATTATTTAATTTTGACAATAAATCTAATATCATATGAATAATTGATTAAATTTTTATTTAATTAATTAAAGCAAGTTGTCATTATTTAATAATATAGTTTTTAATAAAATTTTGATTAAATAATTGATTAACCCATAAAT
Source organism: Chamaecyparis obtusa (assembly GCA_027943335.1). Classification (NCBI taxonomy): domain Eukaryota; kingdom Viridiplantae; phylum Streptophyta; class Pinopsida; order Cupressales; family Cupressaceae; genus Chamaecyparis; species Chamaecyparis obtusa. The sequence goes on from BSBK01000535.1 coordinate 411,908, forward strand.
CAATTGTTTTATTTTTAAAAGCAGTTAAGTTGGAAATAAATCACTTTATTATTAAATTAATTCATAAATAAAACATGCACAATCATAAAAGTAAACAACTATCAATTATCAATTAAAGCTAAACTCTATTTTGAGTTAAAACTTAGCTTTTGCATGTTTTTGTGAGTTAATTATCTTTTATTTAAAAATAACTCAAAAATCAAGTTGAGTTATTTGAGTGATTTATGGCTTTTTCCCATGCACCTCCAAAGCCCTGGATTTCTATAAATTAAGGCTTTAGCTCTTCACAAATCATCTCATATTTTGCACAATCACGCTGGAGAATTGGAATTGAAGAATCAAAGCTCTTGCGAATCGACATCTTTGTGAGATCAATCTTATTTTTGCATTCATATTACATATCATTGTTAGATTCATAGCATATCAGTTTTCAATAGCATTCATATCATATCAGTTTTTATCATTCTTATTGCATAGAAAATATCAAAAATATAGATTAATTGCATTTATTCCATATCTAGAATTGCATTCAAATCCTTCATTTAGGTGTCGTCTAGGTCACTGATCTCGATTACAATCTGAGAACATTAATCTCGCACCTATTAGAAGGCAGTAAATCGCCTGGTTAGATAGCTTTCAATTTTGCACGATTTTGATTATCACTAACCTCTAATGTTTTACTGAGTGTTGTGTTTACAAATCAGGTATAATTTTCACACACACATTTCTGGCGCCCACCGTGGGCAACCCACCTTTGCATGCTGGTTTTGATTTTTTTGGGAGCTAAAACCCCAAAGTTTCAAAGATTTAATTTTATCTCCCAAACGGCTTGGAATTTTGGTCTGAAATTGTTTTTTCAGGTTGATGACATGTCATGAAAGCAACAGTAAAAAATTTAGAATTTTCTGAGATGTTTTGAATTTTTAATAATTTTTTCTTGAAATTCTTAAAAAAATTAATATCTGACGCAAATCAGCATATTTTTAAAAAAAATTTATATTTTCGGAAAGCTCTTTAAATTATACAGGGGGTACATTCTTTGTGTTTTAAATTTGGACATGATATCATAGCTCAAATAGTCAACTTACAAAAACTGTTCTGTTTTGATAAAATGGGTCTCTAGGGCACAAATGAAGAGGTTTTTCTAAAATTTTTGCATTTTTGGAAAGCTCTCTATTTTTTAGCAGGGGTCTCTATTCTAAATTTCTATTTTTGTGGCCAAAATCATATCAAAAAAATTAGATCTTGTTGACTAGGTCAAATGCAGCAAAAAAAATAAAGTTTTGTGATGGGTATGCACTTATTTTTTTTACATGGTTCAATGAATGATATGAGTTGTCATTTGGGTTGATTGCTGGTTATTATTATTGATAATAATTGATTTTTAGAGCTAACCCTATGGTTTTCATAAGTTGAATATATTTTGCATATCTTGTTTGCTTGTTTGCTTGTTGGAGAGTTCGTCACTTGCTTGCATGGAAAAGCTCAACAAAAATTGCTAAAAATCAAGTAAAATATACTAAGCGCGTTGCAAGGATCCCAGGTATTCTCCTTCATCTAATAATATTTTAATTTGAAACTTAAAATAAATCTCTTATGTGTCAAGCTTGTGTGCATCTTTTCATGCTTTTGATCTATTTCTACACACTTGCATAATTGATACTAGGTTGTGAACCTTTAAGGATTCATTAAGTAGTCTTAGAATACTTGTGATTGATCTTGATTGCTATCTTGGGTTATTGGACTCGCTAATCCACCGGCCCCTCATTTTCACCCCGTGGTTGCAATCTCAGCGCCATAAAGGGGAGGGGTCAACAGGACAGAAGCGTTAAATGTTCCACTTGGCAACCCTTTTGTGCTTTTAGGAACTCCCTTGTTTTCTAAGTTGTGGACTCATTTTTAGCTTGTGTGAGGTGTTAAGTGTTCCACCTTGTGGACTCATCTCATATTCTCTTTAAACGTTAAGTGTTCCTCTTTCTACTTTTTGGATGCTTTTGGTAGATTTTCTTTCGGAACATACATCTGTGCTCACATAGTAATTAGGCCCTATGAACACTATTTGTGATTCTTGAGAGATTGGATTCCTAGCAAAATCCTTCTTGACGATAGAATCCTTGTAGGTAGGGAGGATACTTAGTGCGTTTCACATTCAACTTAGTTAGTGAGTCTTCTCTTATTGATCGACACATTCTCTCTCCGGAGAGGTTGATAGATCACGTGGGGTTGATATCATGAGCTTTGGTGAATCAAAATTGGTTAGTGCATCTTCTCTTATTGATTGATACATTCTCTCCCCGGAGAGGTTGATAGATCACGTGGAGTTGATATCACAGACCTTGGTGGAACAAAACTTTGTCTTAGCGTGTCGGATTAATCTGCTTGCTTTGTTTGGGTTAAAAGTGAAGAGGTGTCAAAACCTTGAATCTGGAGCCAAGTCCCCTTGTGGTATACTATTGTGAGTCATCTTTAGAGAGGGTTAACCGTAGCAGACAATCCCTTCACAGGGAAAACTGCATTGACGGAACCTCAAGCGGTAATAGCCATTTTCGCCATGGTAGTGACAACCGCTATATAAATGTCCTTGTGGAAGAAATCTCCATGGGTATGGTTCATTGTTGGGTTGTCAGATCTCCCTAGCAGCTCTTGAAGATTAAGTTCTCGGACTGTGTCAAAACCCTGGTGCGCCAGGATTGGAGTTCACCCCTTTGAATCATAAAAGTTGCAGAGTCAAACCATTACTAAAAACCCTAGAGAGGCCAATTTTTCACTTTCAGGTATATGTGCGTTATTGCAAAACTTTTTCAGAACATACACAATTAGTACTCTCAGGGATTAGCACAATTTGGTCACTTGATTGTTCATGCGCAAGGTTGCTTTTGCCCTTGTTCATTATTTTCAGACGTGCTTGGAATCACTTGCTTGCTATTCTGCGTGCTTATTTATCTACTTGGCTATTAAAAATGATCAAATCTGGTATAACCTTCAAAATCTGGACAATACAATTTGCAAACAATCCAAAACTGAAGACCTTACATTTTGCAAAAATTGACGTAAAATCTTTTCTGGAGTCAAAAGTCATTTCAGGAAGTCAAAAGTCGTACGATTTTTGTCAAGTGTCATTTCAGTATTACCCAACTGTCGTATGAGTTTAGCAACTGTCATTTCATAGACTACCCAGTGTCGTACGAGTCTGCAGAGTGTCATTTGGAAAAATTTGAGAAAGTTGTCAGAAATTGTCAAATTGCAAGATATCCAATGTTTCCAGCCTAGTTCCAGAATCTGTCAAAAATATCATTGTGTCAGGAACAGAGCAGTAGCTATTGAGCATTCTACCATTTTCTGAGTTTGATCTTTTGAATCTGATCTAGTCTTCTATTTGATCAATTTGAGTCCTTTTTATCTCGTGTCAAAACCTTGTCATAACTATCAATCTTCAATCAATCAATCTTCAAAAACAAACTAAGTGTTGAGAACTCATGTCCGCTATCTTTTGGGTGATCTATCCCATACATCTAGGGCACAGTTTCCTTCACCCACATCTCATCAGATCATCAAAACTATCATAATCTTGACAAGGTTACGTCATCCAATTTTCTCGAATCAAATTGTTCTTCAGTTGTCTTCATCCTTTTCTTCTATTTCATTCAAAGTTAATGGTGGAGACCAGAGCTTCTTCACACAAGAAATCAGAAGAAACATCTCAGAACTTACTTTTGACCAATACCCCGGGTCCAACTCTTGAACAACTCATCAAGTCAGGTATCTACGAAGACGACGGTCTCGGTAACTTTTGATTAAAAACTGGTTACATACCTCCTCTATCAACTCACAGAGGTAATCAACAAACTCCTCCTCAATCTATTCCAGGGAGCCCAAAAACTCCTACCATGTCTCAAGCAGGGACAAACCATGGTTCTCTAGGAGGAGGATCCCAGGGACACCATTCTCAACATAATGCCGACCAAGACCCTACACCCTCTGAAATCCATCGGTGTCAGAATGACGATGAATTCAAAAGAATGATGAGGCATTTCTTGAAAATGGATAGAGAGGCATACTTTTTGCAATTAGCCCAAGAAGGAGCTAAACTTCCTCCTCACTTCAATGTCGAAGATATCATCACGCATGAGGAAGAAACTCCGATGACGGCCATAATGAACCAGCTGCACGCTATGCAGGTCAAAATGAATAAAATTGAGAAAGAGAAGGAACCCAAGGAATTCTCCATGGAGGCCCTTTGTCCTTTCCCTTTTGACAAAGACTTGTATATGCCTCCATTCCCAAAAAGAGTGGAGATACCAAAGTATGAGAAATATGACGGACACTCTGATCCTCAAGATCATGTCAGAGAGTTCTGTACACAATCCATGGAATTCATGCATGAACCAACTTATCTAATGCGTCTTTTTCCTAGATCCTTGGGAGGAGCATCCATTCAGTGGTTTTCAAGATTACCTTCTACGATCAAAACTTTTGAGGAATTGATTAAATTGTTTTATCAACAATATTCCTACAATATTCAACATCCGATTACCATGATCGATATTTGTAACCTCAAGAAATATCTAGGGGAATCATTCCTAACTTTTCTCAAGAGGTGGCAAAAGAAGTTTTCTTTATATGCTAGACCAATTCCCGAAATGGAGAAACTTGAAATCTTTATCAATAACCTTGTTCCAGAGCTCAACTATCCATTGCAAATGCAAGATCATGTATCTTTTGATAAAATGGTGGATAATGCAATCAAGATTGAGAAAGTACTTGTCAAGAAAGGAGAAATCACACTTCAAAAGGACAAGTCTGAATCGGGATCTAGCTCAAAAGATAAAAACAAGACCTAGAATAGAAACAAAGGTATCGTCTCTGACGGTGTTGTTGACACTATCCACACCCCATCAAAGGCACCGGCCTACAATCTCACCCTTGCCACCAAAGCCATTGAAGCTTCAGAGCAAAAATCTGCTGAACCATCTCCAAAGAAGCCATTCAAACGATGGGATAATAAATGAAAGTTTACTCCCCTGGGAGAATCTTTGGAATCTGCTCTAAGGACCCTGATAGCTGATAACATGATCTCTTTACCACAAATCTGAAAACCTGATCCGGATCCAAAACCATGTTGGTGGAAAGATAATGAATTTTGTGCTTTCCATCGAACTAAAGGCCACAGAACTAATGGATGCTTCCATTTGAAGCATACCATTCAAGACTTGATAGATCAAGGGGACATCACAATCGATAATCCTACCAGCAATAATGATCACACAGCATTTACAGAACCTTTTCCACAACATGGCAAGGGAGTTTCCACTTCTCAGCCTAACATGGGGGCAAAAGTCAACTATGCCTACCCTGGAAACGATGCTGTCATCAATATGGTGGAACCATGCCTCTCTGAGAGCTGTAATGTCATCACGATTGTACGAAGAGATACAAATCATTCCTTAGCTAATGCAGTTACCAGATCACAAGCTCAGACGCATCTGAAAGGACAAACACCAAATTCATTTGATGTCCCTAAGATACCTTTCAATCTCACATCTGCTTCTAAACAGAAGGTTGCCTCGAAATCTTCCAATCCAAAGGATACCAGACCTACATCTTACAGCATCATACAACAACTCCAGCATACCAATGCCAAAATCTCTATGTTTGAGTTACTTCGAATATCTCCAGCTCACTGAGATATCCTAGACAAAGCTTTGCTCAGCTCTAATGTTCCTGATGATCTAGATCTAGACAGGTTCCAGACTATGGTTGGTCATCTAACATCTCCGCAATATATCTCCTTTTCAGAAGAGGATGACAACTCCCTAAGTCACCCACATAATCAGCCCTTGCACATAGAAGTCTTGATCCAGAACCGTCAAGTCAAACATGTGTTGATAGATGGGGGCGCAGGCCTCAACATTTGTTCTTACAACTTAATCACACAGTTGGGATTCTCAGAGATGTCTATTGATCCTCGAAAGAAGATCACCATAAAAGCCTATGATGAACAAGAAAGAGCTTCTAAAGGCACCATTGTCTTGCCCATCCGGGTGTGTCCAGTCATCAAAGATACCACATGTCAGGTGCTCGATCTACCATTGGCTTACAATATCCTTCTAGGGAGACCCTGGATACATGAAATGCAGGCTATTCCTTCAACATACCATCAATGCTTGAAATTTCCCTATGAAGGAGTGGAGGTTACTATCCCAGCTGATCTGAGTACAACTTGCAATACATTGAAGGAAAGTGCCGATAAACTTGTTCCCAATAATAGAGAATCTTCCATCAAGCAACAAAATGTGGCTTCCACATCTAAGATGGATGACATTGCTAAAGAGATCAATATCAAAGAAAATGGGATGGGAGAATACACTATAGAGCCAGTCTTGTCTCTAACATCTCTCCCAATCTCACCTAAGTCATATGGCCAATCCTTGAAACAGTCTAAATCAGAACCTAAGGAACCTATGGAAGCATACAAAAGACATTTTGTGGTGGAGCAAGTATCTAAACAAGAATTTGAAGAGGATGAAGCTGTGCTGGCATGGCTATATAAAGAGGATTCTGAATCTAAAATTGTTCAACCTAGTGAATCTATAGCACCTACAGTCCCTTCTAATTCATATGGTCCAGGAAACAAATTGATAGCCAAGATGGGATATTCTGGTCAAGGACCTCTAGGAATTAGGGGAAAGGGTCTTGTGACCCCCATTTCACATATTGGTCGAGCCAAAAAAGATACTGGTGGCATAGGGTTTAAAAAGAAACCCTATCATCTCAGAGGTGGTTGTTCTCATGTCATAAAACAAATTGCACTAGGAGAACCCCTTCTTAACAAAGAAGAAACAGAACCCTCTGATGATGATTCAGATAGCTCTGAGCTTATCCCCTATGAAAAATTGCCTAAAGAGATCAAAGATCTTCTTGATGATACAGATGATCCTATCAGAAGAATTAATGTAGTAGAAACACAAGAACCTACTGTAGCGCAAGAGATGGTTGTACCACAAGAACCAGCCAATCTCAAAGGCAATCAAACTGATCAAGAAGTAGGGGGTAGTTATTCTGACACTGATTCCCATGAATATGAATTCAAGTCAGAGACTGAGGGTAATCCTTCTTGGGGTATTCATCCTGATTTCACGCACTTTCTAAGATTTCCTAGAGATTCTGAATCAGAAGATGAGTCAAATGATTATGAATGGGGTGCCATTCCAGAAGAAGATGAGCTTATAACAGAGAAATCTATTGATGTTATTCACCAATATGTCTCTCAACCCAACGTAGGTCTAGAGCGAAACAATGAACTTAACGTGTCTGATCCACCTATGGCTGAAGAGGACTCCTATGATGATGTTGAGCCTATTCACGAATTGAACATTCTGAGTTGTAATATCACCTTTGAACTTGAGCATCAGGTTAGGACCAAAGATGACATATCCACATCCGTGAACACCATATCCCAAGCCTTTCCCGCTTTGACTATCCAACGCCCTGATCTTATCGACCAAACTTCCACCAACCCAAACCATGGTATGTATACCTTCCCAAATGACTATGCCCTTGCCTGCTACCTCAATGCAGTTGAGCCTATGAGTACTTCCATCAGTGAACTGAGTGTTAGCATGACCGAGTCGGACATCAAATATCTTAGTCAGAAAAACAACAGTAAAAAGAAAAAGAAAAAGAGTTCTGAGGGTGAAAACCACTTTGTGGCAGTCTCAGAACCGACAAAAGTAAAAAGAAAAGATGTATCTGAAGGTGAAAACCTCTCTGAGGCACCTAAGGATGAGATATTTGATGTCCTTCCAAGTCATTTACAGGATAGATCTCCAGTTCTGATTGAGCCAACTCAATCCATCAATTTGGGTACAACAGAGGAACCACAATTGGTACATGTAGCACAATCTCTATCAGACGAAGAGAAACAAAACTTCACTACCTTCTTATCAGAGAAAAAGATCAACTTTGCATGGAAATATTTAGATATGCCAGGATTGGATCCCAATCTCATTATGCACCATCTATCCATTGCTCCCGGAGTAAAACCAATCAAACAAAAATTGAGAAAGATGCATCCTCATGTCGCACTCTTAGTCAAAGCAGAACTAGAAAAACTCCTAAAAGCTGGATTCATCCGTGTCATTGACTATGCTGAGTGGATTTCCAACATTGTACCTGTTTCAAAACCAGATGGTTCAATCAGAGTGTGCACGGACTTTAAAGATGTGAACAGAGCATGCCCTAAGGATGACTTTCCACTACCTAACATTGATATGATAGTAGACATGACTGCGGGCTATGAAATGTATTCCTTAATGGATGGCTTTTCTAGATACAACCAAATCAAAATTGCTCCAGAAGATCAAGAGAAAACAGCTTTCACATGTGCGTGGGGAACTTTCTGTTGGAATGTTATGCCATTCGGACTCAAAAATGCTGGAGCTACATATTAAAGAGCAATGACATCTATTTTTCATGATATGATGCATAGAACAATGGAGGATTATGTAGATGATACCTTGGCAAAATCCATGATTAGAACTGAACATCTAACAGACTTGAGCATGATCCTCGACAGAATGGAAAAATTTAGTCTTCGACTAAATCCTAAAAAGTGTGCTTTTGGAGTCACTTCTTGAAAGCTCCTAGGATACATCGTCTCCAAGAAAGGCATTGAAGTTGATCCAGCTAAGGTCAAGGCTATAATAGAGATGCAACCTCCCACAAATATTAGTCAAATGAGGATGTTGCAAGGCAGAGTTCAATCTATCAGAAGATTCATATCACAGCTAGCGGACATCTCACAGCCTTTTACAAAAACATTACATAAAGGTGTGACCTTTGCATGGAATGAAGAATGTGAGAACAACTTTAAACATATCAAGAAGTATCTATCAAATCCACCTATATTGATGCCTCCTATTCATGGGAAGCCATTAATATTATATGTCTCTGCAACAGATACATCACTGGGGGCATTGCTAGCACAGCATGATGAGAACAAGAAAGAAAGAGCCATCTACTATATCAGCCAAACTTTAGTGGCCTATGAGAAGAACTACTCAATGATAGAGAAGGCCTGTCTCGCTGTGATCTTTGCATCACAGAAATTGAGACACTACATGTTAGCTCATACTACTCATTTGGTAGCTAAAATTGATCCACTGAAATATCTCCTAAGCAAAGCTGCCCTCACAGGTAGACTAGCTAAATGGGTCATGCTCTTGAGCGAATTTGACATTGAATATGTTGAAAGAAAAGCTATCAAAGGACAGGTCATTGCTGATCAATTAGCTGAAGCACCACTGTTTGATGATACACCCATGCAAATGGAATTTCCTGATTCCTCTATCATGCACCTCTCTTCTAGAGCATGGTGATTATTCTTTGATGGCTCCTACACACAGAATGGATCCAGAGCAGGCATATTATTCATTACTCCTCAAGGATACTCGATACCCAAAGCATTCAGATTAAAGTTTCCTTGCACAAACAATATTGCTGAATATGAGGCACTTCTCAATGGTATGAAAATGGCAATACAGTGGAGAGTTACAGAGATGCAAATTCATGGAGACTCACAACTGGTCATCCACCAGGTTAATGATGTGTACCAAACCAAAGATGAAAAGCTCATTCCTTACAAGAGAATGGTCGATGATCTAAAGAAATACTTCATCTCTATCACATTTGAGCAAATACCCAGAATGGAGAATAAGGTTGCTGATGCAATGGCAACATTATCTACTCTTTTACAACAGCCTGACCATGAACTACGCTACGAGTTCCTGGTGGAAGCCCTATCCTATCCTGCATATGACTCCCCTGAAACCCGCATGATCTGCACTGTTGTAAGTTATGACTCATCTCGCTACAAAAATTTGTTCTCCTATCTCCACGACCAAATCATCCCTGAGTCCTTTAACCGTTTTGAGAAACGAAACCTTATCCGATCCGCATCCCGATATGTCATCATTGGTAATGATCTGTACAAACGAGGTCTAGATGGTACACTGCTTAGATGTTTAGAACGAGAAGAGTCTCAACGTGCATTAGAGGAAGTCCACGAGGGTATATGTGGGTCACACTCGAACGGGTTAACGTTAGCTCGAAAACTTATTAGGGCTTGGTATTATTGGCCTGAAATGGAAAAAGAAGCTATTAAATTTGCTAAAAACTGTCAACAGTGTCAAGTACATGGCAACTTGATTCATGCTCCAGGGAGAGATCTGATTCCCTTTACTACACAATGGCCTTTTCAACAATGGGCATTTTATCTCATAGGTGCTATCCATCTGCACTCTTCTAATGGACATACCCATATAATCACAGCTACAGATTATTTTACAAAATGGGTAGAAGCAGTTCCTCTAACACAAGCAACGGGGAAACAGATCTCTATGTTCATCCTGAATTACATCATTTGCAGATATGGGATCCCTCACTCTATAATCACAGATAACGGGGGACAATTCAAAAATAAGGACCTAGATGACTTATGTGCCAAGTTCAAAATTACTCAACATTGGTCATCTATCTACTATCCTCAAGGGAACGGACAAGCTGAGGCTTCAAACAAAAATCTCCTGAAGATCTTGCACAGAACAGTGAATAAAACAGGAAGAGACTGGCATCTGATGATCAATCTAGCTCTCTGGGCATACAGAACTAGTATCAGAACACCTACAGGGGCTACACCTTTCGCTTTAGTTTATGGGTCGAAGTGGTATTGCCTATTGAGGTTGAAATCCCATCACTCAGAATCAAAATGCATGGACTTGTCACTGATGAAGACTACAGAGTGTCGAGGTTACAAGAACTTAAACTACTAGATGAGCGCAGACAAGCAGCGTATGATCATCTCAGAGTGTATCAGAAAAGAATGTCTAGAGGCTACAACAAGAAAGTCAGACATAGAGAATTTCAGGTTGGCGATCTAGTGTTGAGAGAAAATCCTAAAAATCAATCACATCGAGAACGCAAGGGGAAGTTCGAACCCAACTGGCTGGGTCCCTTTGTAATCACTGCTACTTTTGGCTCTGGTGCCTATCAACTCTCAACAACTGAAGGAGAACAGCTCCGAGAACCAATCAATGTTCTCCATCTAAAGAAATTCTATTCCTAAGGCATTCAGTGCTTGGTAAATGTCCTGAAAAAAATCTTAAAAATCGGAAAAAGTCCTGAAAAAATGAACATCTTGGTGAAAACCTAGCAATAGGCGCCTTGATGATTCACAAAAAAATCAAAAAAATATCAAAAGTACAAAAAAATTGAAAAAAAAGAAAAAAGAAAAAAAAAAGTGCCTTGGTGAAAACCTGGAAACAGGCACCTCGGTAGCAAAAATAGAATCTCTACCAAGATGGTGAAAACTCGGCAAATGGGCACCACTTGTTCCAAAATGCTCCATCTATCAGCACAATCTTGGTCTTTCCCAGCTTTCAGTCTTGCTTTAGTTTGTACATATCTCCCGGTTTGTTCCTGCATTTCCAGTTTTCAATAAGTCGGCCTGTACACCAACCAGCTCAAGCGTTTGCATCCTATCAATGTTCACACTTGGGGGCAATCAATGTCATATCCTATGGTCTCCCATGTATCTTAGACGTGTCATATCCACTCAGAGTCCTTTGAAGCTTCAAGTTGAGTCAGTCAGTCAGTCTCGTCTCCAGAAAGGATTTTGCATCAACAACAATCAAACATCAAAACTCAACTGAAAAAAATCTGTGCTTTTCATGCTTTTATCTCCTTGTAGGCTTACTGATTCGCATTGAGATTTTTGCATATTGTGTCCCTTCGAGCTCTTCGATGATGTCTTTTATAGGATTTAGAGAGTGATGACTGGGGGCATAATCTTTTCTTTGTCTTCTGCTTGTATGTGAAAATCTAACAGCTTTGGAAATTCTGGATTGAAATGGTGTCCGACTGTAAGAGCCTCTATCTCGAATTGGATGGCCATGCATACCTCGACCATTGATACCCAAAAAATTCAAGGAAGTTTGATCTAACTATTGTCTTTAAGAGTAAGTTCTTTCTCCTACTGTGGAATGCAATCTTGCCTAAGGATGTGAACGATAAAGGGTCACTACGGGTAATTCACATTGGATTTAGAATGATCTCTTAGCTGTTTGATGTGTTTTTAATGCAAGGTGTACTCAGGTCATTACAACATTTATGTTTTGATGCTTGTACAAATTGCTATATCAAAATGGACATGATATTCAGGTCATCCTGGCGTTTGTGCCTTGGTGCTTATATCTAATCCAACATTCCGAAAACAAATCAATATTCATATGTCCATGGTTGTATAACCAGTGGGTGTTGTATTGATTCTTGCACATACAAATCAATATTCATATGTCTATGGTTTCATGGCTAGTGGGCATTGTATTGATTTATCCGGTTACCTAAAAGTTCAATGATGATAACAAATCGACACATGATCAGTGACTAGGTCCTAGGTCTTAGGTTGCATTTCATTTTGCATGTCTCATTGCATTTTGCATGTTTACATGATCTCACAATGATTAAACGAACTTCAATGCTTAAATGATTCTTCAAATCGCATCTTCAAGTCTAACAAGAGCTGAATCTCACACGAAGGTTCCTCCAATGAAATAGCAAGTAGAATCCTTTTTCGGGATCAAAATTCAAATCTGAGATCATTCATATTATTAACTACTTGCATATTCGACCTTCAATCATCACAGAAATCTAGTATTCAACTTAACTGATTATCTTACATCAAACTATCAAAATTTCAACTTGGTCAACCATGGTCAACTCATGGTCAAACCTAGTCAAACTTGGTCTTTTGGGACCTTCCAACGATGCAGAATGCATTCTCGGATGTAAATAACCACTTCTCAGATCAATTAACATGCTTCTAAACTATCAACGCTGACTTTTCTTGTTAGATTTCAATTTTAATCCCGAAGGGGGCATGGTATTGCACATCATTCAAAGTCTGTAAATCAAATTCTATCGATCAAGTCTATCAATATCTTTCATCAGTAATCAAGACAAACAATCACGTCTAGTTACTGATTCATCAAAAGTCCTCATCGCTCGGGGCAAATCTATCATCACTTAGGGCATATCAGATTCATCAAGATCCATATCAATTTGGTATTCTCCTAATCTTGTAAACTGTATCAGTTTTTGCAACCATCATATCATAGTGTTCTTTCCTTGGTTCTTCGGCAACTGAAGGATTCGGATGTGATACTTGCTAGTTCTGCTAAGACAATCAAGTCTAGAATGGGTCACTCACTTCTTATCAATCCTAAGGTTCAGAATCAGGCATTTTGACACTTTTTCGCAATCATAGGTTCATTTGCTGCTACAGTGAACATTATCTTTGGTCATTCAGGACCTCCTATCTCAATATCTTTCAATCGGTTTCTATCTTGAGATCGGTTTATCTTTTGAATCAGTTTCATATCTCTATCAAACACAGACTATCTTTGAACCACTGCGCTTCGCACAGTAATTCAAAGAGGGGCAAAATGTAATACCCTAAAAATGGGCTATAAGTTCATTAACCTCCTACATCGACAAATCGAACAAAATCGACATCAAAGTCCTAACCTAAGGCACATCTAACATCATCGAATCATAATTGATTATCTTAAATTCTGCATCAGGGAATATTCCTAGCAATATTCCTAATCATCATAATTATCTTTAATTTTATAATTATTTGGCAATAAATCACATTTATCCTAAAATTTGATTAATTAAATATTTTGCATATTTAATTAATTAGATTTAATATTTGCCACTTAATTGTGTAATTAAATTTAATTATATCTATTATTAATTGTATTATTTAATTTTGACAATAAATCTAATATCATATGAATAATTGATTAAATTCTTATTTAATTAATTAAAGCAAGTTGTCATTATTTAATAATATAGTTTTTAATAAAATTTTGATTAAATAATTGATTAACCCATAAATCAATTGTTTTATTTTTAAAAGCAGTTAAGTTAGAAATAAATCACTTTATTATTAAATTAATTCATAAATAAAACATGCACAATCATAAAAGCAAACAACTATCAATTATCAATTAAAGCTAAACTCTATTTTGAGTTAAAACTTAGCTTTTGCATGTTTTTGTGAGTTAATTATCTTTTATTTAAAAATAACTCAAAAATCAAGTTGAGTTATTTGAGTGATTTATGGCTTTTTCCCATGCACCTCCAAAGCCCTGGATTTCTATAAATTAAGGCTTTAGCTCTTCACAAATCATCTCATATTTTGCACAATCACGCTGGAGAATTGGAATTGAAGAATCAAAGCTCTTGCGAATCGACATCTTTGTGAGATCAATCTTATTTTTGCATTCATATTACATATCATTGTTAGATTCATAGCATATCAGTTTTCAATAGCATTCATATCATATCAGTTTTTATCATTCTTATTGCATAGAAAATATCAAAAATATAGATTAATTGCATTTATTCCATATCTAGAATTGCATTCAAATCCTTCATTTAGGTGTCGTCTAGGTCACTGATCTCGATTACAATCTGAGAACATTAATCTCGCACCTATTAGAAGGCAGTAAATCGCTTGGTTAGATAGCTTTCAATTTTGCACGATTTTGATTATCACTAACCTCTAATGTTTTACTGAGTGTTGTGTTTACAGATCAGGTATAATTTTCACACACACAATAAGAACATTAAGAATAAACACAATATGAGAACACTTAACACAACACCATAATTTTGGTTATGGGGAAACCCAAATAGGTAAAAACCCCAGTGGGAATTAGCACCCACTATGAACTACACTAGAGTATAATGATCACTATTAGAAGATCTTACAACCCTGTTAGGAGTTGATCTTTACAATGCATTAAGTATAGTGACCTGGTCAAAGGTTAGACCCTATTAGGAGTTTGTTACAATTAACCCCATTAGGGGTGAGGACACACTGTCTGAGAGCACACTACTCAAAGGGTGAATGCTGCAACCTTCTGCATAATAGATACACACTATATTTGGATCTTGGTGACCCATGAGTTTGACCTTCTATCTTGATTAGTTCCAATTAATAGCATACACTCTCTTCTTTGTCACATAGACCTTCTACTGATGGCTCAATACTTTGCACCTTCTTCTCTACTCTACTCTTTCAACTATCTTCCATACTTAGTGATCACAATTGACTGGTTATAAGTATCTTTCTCCAAATGATATAATCAAGTCAGCCTATTAGAACTTCCTTGAAATCATAATCGAGAAACAATACAACTCTTCAATAACATCTCCAATGACTATATCAAGTACGCAACACAACTAGGACCTCACAACTCAATATGAGTAGATGCGTCGCTTCACACTGTCGGCTCCACCAAATTAACTAGAAATTTCTTCTCATGATGGAATATGTTATGCAATCTTAATAAAACATTCTTAACTCTTCTCCAAACATGAATCCAAAAATTCATATCAAAATGATAAGCAGAACTGCTAAACCAATATAAATAATGTCGGCTCCACCAGATAAACTGAAGAAACTGTAACTAGAAACTGGAAACATCATAACTCAACTTCAACTGCACAACTAACTATGCATCCATGAACATAGCATCATGAACATGTCTTGTACATAAATATAAACATGCAAGGCTCTATAATAACCATACTGAAAGTCACATACAGAACTCTTCTTGGGACTTGTCAGGAACACTACTGATATAAATAACTGTATAACTATCTACACTTAGAATCACCCTCTGCATCTGTGATATCATGTTGATAACATATCCATACAACATATGCTCAAGGCTCATTGCATAAAGCTACCACACATGTTTCTTACCATATGTTGTCATCAATGAAAAGCATACAATCAACACTGGCTTGCTAGAAAATCTCTAACATGGATCTTGTGGAGGATCCAAAGGGGTGATGGGATCTTGTGGAGGATCCAAAGAGATGATGAGATCTTGTGGAGGACATGAAGGTGAAAGGATACTTTGATCTTGACTTGGGATAAGATCATGAGACTCCATACTAAAGGTGTTTTTCTCTTGGTTTTGAATGGAATCATTAGAAAAATTGGAAGGGGGATCATGATCTTGTTTAGGAAGGGGAAGGTCAATGACACATGGAAGGAAATTTTGTTCTTGACATGGAAGGGAGTCATCTTAGATAGGAGGTTTAGGGATAATAGGTTTGTTATGAAGTTCAAGGGAAATGGGACCTTGGTCAAAAATTGGGTAGGATTGGTCATTTTTGGGAT
The DNA here is from genome assembly GCA_027943335.1 of Chamaecyparis obtusa. Lineage (NCBI taxonomy): Eukaryota > Viridiplantae > Streptophyta > Pinopsida > Cupressales > Cupressaceae > Chamaecyparis > Chamaecyparis obtusa. The sequence continues at coordinate 428,166 of BSBK01000535.1, forward strand.
CTTGATCTTGATTTGTTTTAGGACTTCTTTCTTCATGCTTTAGTTTATCCTCTTGACATGGGGTTTGAATTTGGATATGTATGGGATACTTTGGCAAGGGATCAATGCTTTGACATGGGGATGATAGACTTTGCATGGGACTCTTTGGAATAGGATTTATTGGAGATAGAGGACATGATGGAATTGGATCTAGAATTTGGGACATATGAGAGGGATTTACATTATGAATGGGACTAGCTTGAAATTTTTCTATGGATAGTCCTTGGAAGGTTGCATTATTAGATATGTTATTGGTGGGAGATGGAGGAAATTTCTCTTATGGAATTTGAAGGGATAAAGAGATAGAAGGTAACATGGACATTTCTTGGAAGCCAATTGCTTGATGAGAAATATGTATGTCATCCATATTATTGTTTTTGGATCGGCCATTTCTAGAAACGGGTGCATTATTAAAACCAAATTTTTGAAGAAAATATTTTAAGAAGCTGGATTTGGAATTTTTCTTCTTTTTGGTTGATCTTGTTGGTGAGACCACATTAATGTTTGAAATTGAAGAATCTTTTGATGGAATATGTCCCACAAAAGGTTGATCATTTATTGTGTTTGATATGTTTGAACTTGTACTTGTTTGAGAAAAACTTGTTTGATTTGATGACATAAAAGGTTGTTCATTAACATTAAATGTTCTTGGAGGAATTTTTTTTTTTATCTTAGTATTGTTTGAATTATTTTCATGATTGGTACAAGAGGTTGTGAAATTGTTTGAGGGACACTTGGTTGCATTGGAATAAAGATTGGTCCATTACTAGGTGGAGGTCCCCATTTATTTACACCATGCTCTAGTTGAAAAGTTTGATTTGAAACTTGGTTGAATGATTGATTTGAAATTTGATGACATGGTATTTGATTTAAAATTTGGTTGAATTGAGCATGATTTGGGACTTGGTTAAAAAAAGTTTTCTCTTGAACATGAGTGGATTGGGTTTGTTGAGCATGGCTTGTGCTTCATCTAATTGTGAAAGAAGTCTTGGTATTTTTGATCTTTCAATGAGAGCTTTAATGTTAATTTCACCCAAATCCTCTTCACAGAATTTATAGAGTTTGGTTGTATCTCTTCTAGTCTTTTCAGTAGATTGGATTTGTTGTTCCACAAACTTAATCTCTTCCTTTGATTTGGCTATCAAGTTTTTAATAAAGTGTGTATGAGATTGAGATGATTGATCATTGGATTTGTTGGAAAAATGGTTAGCACTCCCCTCAAAATTCATGACATGGTTTAATATCCTCTTGTGTCTTCTATAAGTCTAGTGGTTGTATCGGGTATTAACAAGTCGATCTTTTGGTCCAACAACAACCACTACTTGTAACAAGTGGTATCAGAGCTTGGTCACAGGTTCAAATCCCCTCGGGTAACACTGAGGGGGAGATTGTTGGAAAAATGGTTAGTGCCCCCCTCAGGATTCATGAAATGGCTCAACAACCTCTTGTGTCTTCTATAAGTCTAGTGGTTGTATCAAGCATTAACATGTCGATCTTTTGGTGCAACGACAACCACTACTTGTAGAAAGATTGTGTTAATGGAATTTGTCTTGAATTAGGAAGTGTTTGGATACCTTGTCTTGGAGGGTACATGATGTTTGGGTCAAAACCTTGTGTTTGAAAAGGTATACCTTGTTTCGGATCAAAGGGTATTTGTGAAGTGTTCATGGTGTTTGTATGAAAAACTTGTGTTTGAAAAGGTACACCTTATCTAGTATCAAAGGGTATTTGTGTGTTATCACTTGAAATATACATGGGGTGGTAAGAATCTTGTTTCCTTCTCACAATTAGCATGATGAATATATGCAACTAAGGATATGCAAGATGCAATTTTTTTTTGATTTTTGAAAACTTAAACTATGATGATGCAACCTAAAGTATGCAAGTATTTTTTTTTAAACTTTATGATATGATAGGAAAAATGCAAGTATGTTTTTAGATATTTGTAATTTTATAAAAATATTTGGAAAATAGAAATCTAAGTGTATAACCTTAGGAAATTGAATAGGGATCTTGACTTGAAATAGGTGTCAAAAGGAAAAAGGATAACTTGATAAAGAGGATTGGGTCAACTCCAACATGACAAAGATGGAGTTTGACAAAAGGATAAGAGGAAAATTTTGATAAGAGAGATAAAAGGGACCAAGTCAAGATTATTTCTTCAATAACATAAGGAAAGACTCTAAAAATTTGGATTTTTGTGGGATTTTGCAAAATGATTTTAAAGGTTCGAAGCGAAAAAAAAAGAGGACTTATGTAAAGGGACTATAATGAGGATGACTTAATGAAAGGACTTGAAAATTGAAATGCAAAGAAAGGGAAGATAATGGAATGTATGCAAAGAGATGCACACAAGAGGAACCATCAAAATCTAAAGTATGAAAAATCAATCTATCCAACCACAAAAGAAATTGAGACAAAGAAATGTAAACTCTAAACAAGACTTCCTCAATTTGACAATTGTGCCCTTTATTTCTTTTCTAAAAGAGTGGATGTAGCTCCCATGTTGACACAATGAAAGAAATATGTTGATAGTATGGATATAATGATGATGAGAAGATTTGAAAGAAGATGGTTAGTTTGAATGGAGAAATTTGATCTCAATTTATAGGAATTGAAGACCAAAAAGAAGATTTGGAAATAAGAGTGGAAATTGGAAGATTGTCATAATTATGACAAATTGAATGCACTATTTAGAATGCATAAATCAAGGAAAAATTGGAAGGAAAGGTGGAGGCAAATTAATAGGAATTTTGGAGGCCAAATTAGTGGAAAAGGGATAGGGAAAGTGGAAGAGACATGGAGGCTAATTAATAGGAGGTTATGAAGCAAATATTATGGGAATATGTAAGAGTCACATTTTTTAATATTTGAAAATCAATATTCCCTCAAAAAGGCTAATTAGGAATGTAGGAATTTAGAAAATCCCATAATTCAAAGGGAACAATTAATTAATTCAAAATCAATTAATTGTAGGAGACTTAGGATAAGGGTAATTAATCTAATAAATATATTAATAGGAAAGGGATAAACTATGGGTTATCTATCCCAAGGGAAGAATTAGTAAAATGATTTTCTTGATTGATGATGTATGATCAAAAGGGAATTGGTCTTGAATGATTTTATTAGGGTTTTAACCGATCTTGATAATTAAAAACCAATCATGAAACATTGATGAACTTTGACAATGCTATTGTGTTGGACTAATGATGATGAAAAAGCATCAAAGATCTTGGACAATGCTATTTAAAATTGACTTGGATTGGTATGAGGATAATGAGGCATCGATGAACTTTGACAATGTGCTCATGATTGGATTGATGACAACAAGGCATTGATGAACTTTGACAATGCACTCGGGGATTGATTGATGATGATGAGGCATGATGAACTTTGACAATGCCTTGGATTGATTTGGGATTGAATTGATTTGAATGTGACTGAAATGGTCTTGAATTGATTAGGATTGATTGGGATTGATTTGGATTCATTTGACATGATTTAGGATCAGTTTAGGAACGTTTAGGAATAATTATGACTAGTTTAGGAAAGATTAGGAATGATTTAGGAAAGATTAGGAATGATTAGGATTGATTTAGAAATTATTAGGATCAAGATGCAGATTTGATTGATTTGGCCAAACAGATCAAGGTTATGATGCAAGATGAGGGAAATGTTAGTAAATGATCAAATGAGGAATGACACATGATAAAATACATGTCAAAAGGGGACACATAGGTGTGAACCATTTTTATGTGTCTACACAAATTTCCCCTCTCTGATTGACAAAAAGACTAATAAGATATTAAAATCTATTCCCTTAGCTAAGGAAATTAAGGCTACTATTTTTTCCTTTGAAGGAGAAAAATCTCCAGGACTTGATGGTTTTCCCATGTTTTTCTTCCAACATTTATGAGAAATTGTTGGTAAAGAGGTGACAAGGGCTGTGATGGAATTTTTTTGTACCAAATCTCTCCTCAAAGAACTTAATGCAACTTTCTTGGTTTTGATTCTTAAGAAACCAGGTGTGAATTCAGTTGAGGCTTTTAGACCTATCAGTCTCTGGAACTCTCTATAAAGTCATCATCTTGAGGATGCCTTCCATTCTCCCTACAATCATTTCCCCTCAGTAGAATGGGTTTGTTCTTGGAAGAAAAATCTTGGATTCTATCATTGTGGTGCATGAAAACATCCACTCTCTTGAATTGGCTAAAAAATAGGGTCTTCTTATGAAATTGGATCTATCTAAATCTTATGATAGAGTGTTTAGGAACTTCTTGATGAAAGTCTTGGGAGCCTTTGGTTTTGATAGGGGGGTTGTCAATCTTATTATGCAACTTGTGTCTTATGTCTCTTCTTTGGTTATTGTCAATGGTGGATCCTCCAATTTTTTTAGACCTTCAAGAGGTATAAGATAGGGAGATCCAATATCCCCTATTCTTTTTTCCATTCATGCTGAATGTCTTGGGAGATATATTAGTAAACTAGTGGGTGAATGTCTGATATCTAGCTTGCAACCTTCCTCAGCTAGAATGTTTTGTTCCCACAAACAATTTTTGGATGATGCTATTGCTATGGGAGAAACAACGATCAAGGAAACCTGTAATTTTAAAAATGCCCTTACCACTTATTCTAATGCTTCAGGTCAACTCATTAACTGGGATAAGAGTTTTATTTTCTTCATAAATACCCCTGAACAAAGACAAAGACGGATTGTTGCTATCTTGGGTTTTGGTATAGGATCTCTTCCTTCTACTTACCTCAGACTGCCTTTGAGCTCTAAACCACCCGAAGAAATTTGGAATTCTATTGTTGAAAGATTCAATAGAAAGATCCCTAGCTAGAAGGGTGTCCTCCTAAGCCAATCTAGGAAAATCCAACTTCTGAAATCAACTTTGCAAAACCTTCTTGTTTATGCTCCGAGTCTTTTTAAGATCCCCCATAAATTTGCTAAGATGATTGAAAGTATTCAAAATAGGTTTTTGTGGATGGGTGTTAAAGATAAGAAAATAACGAGCTTAGTGTCTTGGGAGAAAGTGTGCAAACCTAAAAGATTTGGAGGGCTTGGTCTGAGAAGTATTCAAAATTTCAACAAAGCCCCACTGGAAATTTTTTTTTTGGAGAATATTTGGGGAAAGAAAGGAATGGAACTCTATCATGATTAATAAATATCTTTTCAATAATTCCTCTCTGGAAGATTTTATTGGATCCGAAGAGACTATTCAAAGATATTTTATCTGGAACAATATCAGTTATGCTAAGGATCTAGTGAGTAAAGGGGTTAGATGGAGTGTGGGAAACGGAAGGAGAATCAACTTTTGGGGGGATTTCTAGCTTGAGGAAGGTTCCCTTTCTAATACTCAAGACTAGAGTCAAGTTATCAAGAAATGTAAAGTTTCTATAGGTGAGAATGTTGTGGATTATTGGAGAGGGGATTGGATCAACCTGGGGGAGATTGATAGAAGCCTCCAACATCTTAAAAATCAACTATAGAACTAGTTTGTTAAGGAAGGAAATCTTGATCATCTTATTTGGGCCCCTAAAATAGATGGTGTTTTTTTTGTTGCCTTTGCTTGTGATCTGTTGCATTCTGGGGATGACAAACTTCTTTGTTCGAAGATTTGGTACAAATTTATTATCCCAAAAATTAACATCTTTTTTTGGCTGTTATCTCAAAACAAACCTTTGACTATTGATAACATGTGTAAATGAGGCTTTAACTTACCTAACATATGCTTTCTTTTCATGGAAGAAGCTGAATCTTGTAATCATATTATGTTGCACTATTCCTATATTTGTAAGGTGTGGGAAGTAATCTTTAGAGAATGGAATATGTGCTAGTTTTTCCCTTTTTCTTGGTAGAATTTTCTAAAATAATGGAGATGTCCCTTCTTGAATAGATTAGCTAAAGATTATTGGAATCTGCTCCTCCCTCACTTTTGTTGGCAAATATGGAAGGAGATGAACAATAGAGTATTTTTAGAGAAATTTACCAAACCTGAGATGGTTGCTAATCACATATGCAGGGGATTGGAGGAGAAATTTATTTGTATCTCCTATAATAATCCCTTAGTTATATCCCAAGAGGATCTCTTGAAGATTATAAATTGGAAGTTTGGAACCATTTCTGATAAAGCTCACAATCCTAGAGAAGGATCTCAGTGGTCTTCTCCTCCTCAAGGATGGTATAAAGATAACTTTGATGGGCTTCCAAAGGAAACCTGGGAATGGAGGGTGGTGGTGGTATTATCAGAGAATGGGTTGGTAATAGCACTGGGGTGGTGGCTTCTCCTTATGGATCACAATCCAATCAAATGACTGAAGCAATGAATGCTTTCAATACTATTATGTTGGCAGAAGAATTGGGCTGTTACAAATTATGTCTGGAAGAAGATTCCTTGAACATTATCAACTGCATAAAGGGCATTAATAAACCCTCATGGACTATAAAGTAGATTGTTGATAAAATTAAACTCATTCTTCAGAATTTTGAAGATTCATATGTAACCCATGATTACCATGAAACTAACATGTTTGCAGATGGGTTAGCTAACATTGGTGTTAATAGTGACATCATCCACAAGTGGTATGGAATGATGAACCTTAATGATGACATTAAAAGGTTAATTGATTATGATAAGATTAATCATAAAGGAGAAGTAATTCAAAATAATAATGACCTTTATTGATATGAGTTAGATTAAAGTACTAGAGGTGTGAAGTGGCAGTTATAGTGCTTTATCATTATTACTTGTCTTATCACATACACTTTGTGGGTATCTAAAATAGACTGGGTTTAGAACTTGAGTTGTATAGTGATCTGAACATGGAGTTTTAACAACTACGTGTCTCCTTTATTGATCAAGGTAAAGCACTATAAATTGCAGAATAATTGTGAGGCTGATAAAATTGGAGGGGAGATTAAAAGGGAAGAACCTTCTAAACATAAATGGTGTGAGGAGAGAAAAGTTTGGAATAATCTTAAGAAGGGGGGTGTTGTGAACTATATTCAAAGATTGAATGTTCATAACAAGGAAATCACAAAGAAGTTTGCAGCAGGATGGGCTAGTAGGGTTGTTAACCTTGCTGGTAAGTCCTTTACCCTTACTCTGAATTTAATTTTTGAAATCATTGGGCTACCTTTGGAAGGTATGAGTTATTTAAAGGATAGAAGAATTGACAACAAAGGCTTTATGGATTTTCCTAGGTCAGATGAAGAAAAAGCAATGTTGATTAAGGAGAAAGAGGACTTTGTTAAAATAGAAAATATTAAGATTATTTGGTCTAAGATTTTGAGGGTCATAATGGAGTATTTCACCCTTGATGGAAGATTTACGAGGGTCTACAACTATCATTTTATTCTTATAAAATATTTCCATCATAACACCAGGGTTTCGTTCATGTTCTTCTTACTTAGTTATCTTAACTAGTGTATCATGGATAGTAGAATAAAACCCAAATCCTCGATTATCCATGAAGGCCTAATTTAGCTAATCTTTGAATATGCTAGAGATAAAGTCCCAGACTCTATTCCCAAACAAGTTTATTCTATTATAAAGAAGAGAAAGAATAATTTTACTCATGTGGGGTCATCTTCCAAGAAGAAGAATAAAAAGGAAAACATGGGCCAGAAGGAGACCCCCCTATCAATTTTTTATTTTGACAAGGGAATGAAAACTGAGGATGATATGGATGATGCCACCTTTGATGATGATATGCCTAAGAAGGTTCAACAAAAAATTAAGGATGTCCTGGCTGAAACTAGTGACACTACTGAAGCTATTCTTGAGAAGCCTGAACAACAAAGTAAGGATATTTTTGAAGTTCATGATGAAAAAATTGACTTGACGGCCCATGACAACAATGCCCCTGATCTAGAGAATAGTGGTAAGGATGACCCTTTGGTTGAGAAAGAGAGGTCAATGGAAGAAATTATTGAAGAAATTATGGAGTCCTTAGGGGAGGAGGGTGAGAAAGCTCAGCAAGAGATTTATGATGAGATAGATAATATTCAGGACTTAGCCCTAGAGATTTTTGAAAATGCCTAGCAAAAGTTGGGTGATGATCAAGCCTAGAGCCCTTTCTCTAATGAAAATATGGAATGTGAGAATCTTGATATGAGTAGTGAAGACAACGTTGATGATGTCAAGAAAGAAGGAGAAAGAGAAGAGCTGGGAAAGGAAGATTTCTCTAAAGATGTTGAGGAAGGCACTATTAATATCAATTCCTCCAACATGAAGAACCCTATTAGGGCATCTTCACCAACTGTCAGAGTTGCTACTAATGACTGTACCCATAGTCCCCCTACCTTTTATAGAGAGGACATGAATGCTGATAAGGAGAAGAGAAATAAAACCTAGAATGAAGAGGAATCCACCTCATTGGAAGAGGATGACTTCAACAGAAAAAAGGTGCCTTTACTTTGGTGTGCTTAATGCAGCTAGAAGCAAAGCAGTCTTGGCTTTTAACCTTGACAAATGGGCATTTCATGAAATTGATGAGTTGAGCATCAAGCATAGAGCTCTAGATGCAAAATATGATATGCTAGAAGATTCTATTCAAAATATGAGAAAGGAAATGGTTATGGATAACAACAAAGGTAAAGGTATTTTGATGAAGGATAATAAAACTTTGAGAATGCATGGTGATAACTTTTCAAGCATAATTGAGGAGAAGTTGTCTCTTATCTACAACAAGATTAAAAATAATGAAATTACGCTCAAAAAACTTCTGTAGCATAGTAATGTAGGTATGAAAACTACTGTGATGAACCTAAATGCTCTTTATTCTCTACTATAGGGAAATTATGTGGAAAAGAGTGATATCCTAGTGGAAGATGAACTAGTCAAGATGGATGGGCAAGTTGTTGGCCTAGGTACTAGAACCAAATCAAGAACCAAGAAGAGGAAGGAGACCCTTCCCAAGGAGTTGATGAGCCTAAAAGAGTCAATCCATAAGATCCAGCCCCTATAGGAGGCCTCTGAGGAATTCCTCAATATGCTGGATTGACTGTTGTTACTGGTTGCTGGTTGTTTCTTTTTAGTAATTTTGCTACTGGTTGTTTTTGTTGCTAGATGTTGTTCTTTTTTGTGGGCTAGAGAATTTAAACTGTTATAATTCTGCCTTTCCCTTGTTTTGGTTCTACCAGTGTTTAGTGGCAATAATGTTTTTATGATTTATCGCTATGTTTCAATCTTTTGCTAGCATGTAAAGGGTTTCAGGGTCCCTTCAAAACCTGTATTTACCTTAATAAAAAACATTCACCATACATAATTGATTAATACACACTCCATGTGAGAATAATTTATTTTGTAGTAATGTGTAATTAACCATCATTTTCTTTTATGATATCATTTGAGGTAAACGTAATGTTATTTTTAATCATAGGCATAGGTTTCTCAATCAAGTTAAAAAAAATATTTTCTTCTTCAGATATATTATTAATTTAGCTATAAAGGCATTATCATTATTCTCAATAACATTAGTATAATGAGAAGGAAAAGAAATAGTAAATATTTGCATGCTTTGATGAAGGGGTGATACACATTTATTTCCTTTATCATTCACACCATCCACTACTGTATCATTAAAATTGATAAGGTCTTGAATTTCATGCTTCAAATGCATACATTTCTCTATGTCATACCTAGGTTGATGATGTTATTGGAAAATAATTTTTGAGTCAAAAGAAGGTGGAAAGAGTTTAGAGGTATCTATAGGATGAAAACGAGGAAGATTGATGAAACTATTATTGATCAATTGAAGCATGATGCTATGAAAGGACTCAAAAGAGGTGCGATATTGTGATTATTGAATTTATAAGAAAAGTAAACTGCAAAGGGATTTGTTGTAGTTGTAACTTGGGTATCAATATGATTGAAAGAATTGTTTCGATTAATATTAATGAATTTTTTTTTTTGTTTTCTAAAGTCTTGAAATATTTCATGAGCCTCTTCATTCTTATCAACTTGACTAAAAGATGAAGAAGCTTTATATTGTCTAACTTGAAGTTGATAATTTTGAAGCACTATGCGTAAATGTGTGAAAAATATGAATTTACAAAATAAAATAATTTATCTAATATTATTTTGTAAATTATTAATGAAAATTCTTTAAACATCACATCATGAATAGGATAAAAAATTTATGCATACAAATGTTTATATCTACCAATAAAATTAGAAACTTTTTTCTTAACACCTTGTTTGTAATGCATTAAATTAGTCAAAGTAATTTGAAATCTAGTATTATTAGAAAAATATTGAATAAATGCATTCATCAACTCTTGAAAAGTATAAATTGAATAACTATGCAAGGAGAAAAACCATTCCAAATCTTTATCTTTTAAGGAACAAGGGAAAAATTTTGCAAGAAGTTTTTGGTCATAGAAGAAGTCATTGTACATTAAGTGGAAAATATTTTCACATTAGTATGGGGTTCACCTTTGCCAGATAATATTTCTCTAGATAGTGAACCTCAATGTGTTGTGACAGTGGAGTGCAAAGGATTTCAATGAAAAATGGGCTATTTATGGAATATAGACAGGAATAATAGATTCAGATTGGGTTATGTGGCCAAATTTCATTTCAAAGATGAAATATTTTACAACTAATGAATTATGGTACATCAATGGATGAATTATATTAGAAAAAATGGATTGTGACAAAGGATTTGAAGGTTTAGTATGGTAGGTAGGTGTACCATTTTGGTATGTAGCGATGAGATGGTTGAGAAACAAAATAGATATTGGTATAAGGTAGAACATAAGAGTATTGAATAATGGGATCTCCTCTACTACTAATATGTGTAGTATAACCATTTTTTGTAGTGGTAGCCATGATAGAAGATGTGTATGTAGGAACATTGGTTATAGATGTAGGCACATACATGGATATCTCAACTTGGGTTCAAGGAATAGAAGGTCCAAGATTTTGACACAACTAACCATTTTTATAGTGTTTTCATCTAATATGTGAAATATAACACATAGAAATTCCACACCATGTTCATCATTTTGAATAAACTTCCTTAAACCTTCAATAAAGGGGATTGTCTCTCAAGTCAAGTGCTATTAACTCACAAATTGTTGAAGATCTTCCAATTTATTGTTTATCTTCCACAATCATTCATTAAACACTTGCATTGAAGAGCTGTATCCATTATGAGAAGCATGGAGAAAAGGATTCTTAATAATTTTAGGCATGGTAAATGCTTTATTAAGAGATGCAAATTCACCCAAGATCCTTGGTGGAAACAAGCCAACAACCAACTTAGCCTCAAAACCCTTAGTGTTTAAACCATGAAAATACACAAATCTATAGCTTCTTCTCACAAGGATATTGGATTTAGAATTAATGAGTAATGAAACTCACGCACAAAGACAATAAGGCATATTAAAGAAAATTGTAAAGGAATTTGTTTATTTTCTCAATGTCTTATATACAATTGTGAAATAAAGTGCAAGCACTAGTAATAAAACAAGTGATTAAACAATACAAAAATAGAAATAAAATGGTCAATTAACCACTTAATTAAGAAATATTGACTATAGAAATTATAGATTTCAACAACTAAGCTATCTAAATTTTAAAATTGTATGCAATTAAATTCAAATTTGAGTATCCAAATCAAATATTAGTCAAGCTATATTGAGTTCACCAAGATAAAATATTGTGAAAAATGAATCTAGCCTAAGAATGCAAACTAGGAACCATTTTCAAATAGTTTCATTAGAGAACAACCAATTAGGCCTAACTTTAGGCCCTTAAGAGAGTCAATCCCTTTATTTTATTTCACCCTTTTAATTTGGATGTGATATGATTAGATATGATTAAATTGAGGATGCAAGAACTACAAAGAATGTCAGAGAACTAACCAAAATAAGTATAAATAGTAATCCACAAAACATACACACAAATTCTAAAGATACATTTTGAAATAGGATTGAGAAAGGAACCCATGTCTCAAATTTGAGATGGAAAGAGACAATCTATATCAATAGGTGCTACTAACTTGAAGGTTTCTTGTAAACATTTTGTGAGCAACTTCAAGATTAGGATGCCCTATAGATCATTCTCTTAAAATTTTGGTGAAAAAGTATCACTCACTAGAGTGAATTGAGAGTGACCAAGGTTTTTGCCTCTTCAATGTTTAGATCTATTAGTCTGTGTTTTCTCTTCAAGAATATACAATCATTTTTGACAAATCTATAACCTACACACAAAATAGAGGAAAATGTGTTAGGCTATATAGGGACTTTCATAAATCAAACCTTGCGTTGGAACTAAACTCCACTATAGAAATGATGTTTAGAAAGAGAGTGCACGTTTCATTAGGTAGAGGCTGGAAATATTAAGAAAATGTTGAAGTGACAAATTATACCTTTATTATGATATTTTTCCTTGAACCTTCATGAAAGGTTGATGTTTATAGGTAGGAGTTAATGCATGCCTTCACTCATGGAGGAAACATATAAAATTTGTCACATGTGCCAACTTGAATACTTGAATACCTAACATCTCCTTCCCTACCATGAAGATGCCTAATTCCTTGCTCAATTAGAAGTGAATGATAGGGGTGCTGACTTGTGAAAGAGATGTACAAATGTGTGATGTGGCTTGTATTTATACGAGAAACATCAAAAAATGTGTTGATAATTTTGAAGAAGGTAGGTCCATTAAGAGAAAATTGTCGCTCAACAAAAGTTTATGACCATTACTAAAATGACCAGACACTAGCACCTAGCACTATAGTTTTGCTATTTTAAAATGAAATTTGGCTTGTGTGCTTGAAATTGTGCCGAGCATCCATATTTGGCCATTTAATAAGAATAATCAATCATCTATCAAGGTTTTTGGTAAACAAATTTGTCACTACAATATTGTCTTCAAAATTGACCCTGTTTGCCCAAGAAGTAGTGACAATTGTGCCAACAGTTGGAGAGATTATGATAAAATAATGATTTTTCACAACCTTCCTCTACATTTGAGAGGGGCATCTCCCTCGTATGATGGGGGTATTTAATATTTCTATGTACTTTTAACCTGAAAGTACATAAAGGAGAAAACATAAAACTAAACCAGGATGAAAAAAAGAAACCCCAATGATATACATACAAATACCGAATAGGATTTCAAAACAAAGAAAAATCACAAGAGGGTTTTAACATGCATTGGAATGATGGATGATATGCCTCAGAAGGTTGAACAAAAAATTAAGGATGCCCTGGTTGAAACTGATAAAGCTATTCTTGAGAAGCATGAACAAAAAAGTAAGGATACCCTGGATGAGAATGTTGATATTTCTGAAGTTCATGATGAAAAAATTGACTTGATGGCCCACGACAACAATGCCCCTGATCTGGAGAATAATGGTAAGGATGACCCTTTGGCTAAGAAAGAGAGGACAATGGAAGAAATTATGGAGTCCTTAGGGGAGGAGGGTGAGAAAGCTCAGCAAGAGATTTTTGATGAGATAGATAATATTCAGGACTTAGCCTTGGAGATTGTTGAAAATGCCCAGCAAGAGTTTGGTGATGATCAAGCCTAGATCCCTTTCTCTAATGAAAACATGGAATATGAGAATCTTGATACGGGTAGTGAAGACAATGTTGACGATGTCAAGAGAGAAGGAGAAATAGAAGAGCTGGGAAAGGAATATTTCTTTAAAGATGTTGAGGAAGGCGCTATTAATCTCGATTGCTCAACATGAAGAACCCTATTAGGGAATCTTCGCCAACTGTCATATTTTCTACTAATGACCGTACCCATAGTCCGCCTGCCTTTTATAGAGAGGACATGCATGCTGATAAGGGGAAGAGAAATAAAACCTAGAATGAAGAGGAATCCACCTTGTTGGAAGAGGATGACTTCAACAGAAAAAAGGTGCCTTTACATTGGTGTGCTTAATGCAGCTAGAAGCAGAGAAGTCTTGGCTTTTAACCTTGATAAATGGGAATTTCATGAAATTGATGAGTTGAACATCAAGCATAGAGCTCTAGATGCAAAATACGATATGCTAGAAGATTCTATTCAAACTATGAGAAATGAAATGGTTATGGATAACAACAAAGGTAAACGTATTTTGATTAATGATAATAACACTTTGAGCATGCATGGTGATAACTTTTCAAGCAAAATTGAGGAGAAGTTGTCGCTTATCTACAACAAGATTAAAAATAATGAAATTATGCTCAGAAAACTTCTGTGGCATAGTAATTAAGGTATGAAAACTACTGTGATGAACTTGAATGCTCTTTATTCCCTGCTGGAGGGAAATTATGTGGAAAAGAGTATTATCCTAGTGGAAGATGAACTAGTCAAGATGGATGGACAAGTTGTTGGCCTAGGTACTAGAACCAGATCAAGAACCAAGAAGAGGAAGGAGACCCTTCCCAAGGAGTTGATGAGCCTGAAAGAGTCAATCCATAAGATCTAGTCCCTACACAAGGCCTGCGAGGAATTCCTCAATATACTGGATTGACTATTGTTACTGGTTGTTGGTTGTTTCTTTTTAGTAATTTTGCTATTGGTTGTTTTTTTTGCTGGATGTTGTTCTTTTTTGCGAGCTAGAGCATTTAAACTGTGATAATTATGCCTTTCCCTTATTTTGGTTCTACCAGTGTTTAGTTACAATAATGTTTTTATGATTTATCACTATGTTTCTATCTTTTGCTAGCAGGTAAAGGGTTTCAGGGTCCCTTCAAAACCAGTATTTACCTTAATTAAAAACATTCACCATACATAATGGATTAATAAGAACTCCATGCGAGAGTCATTTATTTTGTAGTAATGTTTAATTAACCATCATTTTCTTTTATGATATCATTTGAGGTAAACGTAATGTTATTTTTAATCTTAGGCTTAGGTTTCTCAATCAATTTCAAAAAGTTATTTTCTTCTTTAGATATATTATTAATTTAGCTATAAAGGCATTATCATTATGCTCAATAACATTAGTATAATGAGAAGGAAAAGGACTAGTAAATATTTGCATGCTTTGATGAAGGGGTGATACACATTTATTTTCCTTATCATTCACACCATCCACTACTATATCATTAAAATTGATAAGGTCTTGAATTTCATGCTTCAAATGCATACATTTCTCTATGTCATACCTAGGTTGATGATGTTATTGGAAAATAATTTTTGAGTCAAAAGAAGGTGGAAAGAGTTTAGAGGTATCTATAGGATGAAAACAAGGAAGATTGATGAAACTATTATTGATCAATTGAAGCATGATGCTATGAAAGGACTCAAAAGAGGTGCGATATTGTGATTATTGCATTTATAAGAAAAGTAAACTGCAAAAGGATTTATTGTAGTTGCAACTTGGGTATCAATATGATTGAAAGAATTGTTTCGATTAATATTAATGAATATTTTTTTTTGTTTTCTAAAGTCTTGAAATATTTCATGAGCCTCTTCATTCTTATCAACTTGACTAAAAGATGAAGAAGCTTTATATTGTCTAACTTGAAGTTGATAATTTTGAGGCACTATGCGTAAATGTGTGAAAAATATGAATTTACAAAATAAAATAATTTATCTAATATTATTTTGTAAATTATTAATGAAAATTCTTTAAACATCACATCATGAATAGGATGAAAAATTTATGCATACAAATGTTTATATCTACCAATAAAATTAGAAACTTTTTTCTTAACACCTTTTTTGTAATGCATTAAATTAGTCAAAGTAATTTGAAATCTAGTATTATTACAAAAATATTGAATAAATGCATTCATCAACTCTTGAAAAGTATAAATTGAATAACTATGCAAGGAGAAAAACCATTCCAAATCTTTATCTTTTAAGGAACAAGGGAAAAATTTTGCAAGAAGTTTTTGGTCATAGAAGAAGTCATTGTACATTAAGTGGAAAATATTTTCACATCAGTATGGGGTTCACCTTTGCCAGATAATATTTCTCTAGATAGTGAACCTCAATGTGTTGTGACAGTGGAGTGCAAAGGATTTCAATGAAAAATGGGCTATTTATGGAATATAGACAGGAATAATAGATTTAGATTGGGTTATGTGGCCAAATTTCATTTCAAAGATGAAATATTTTACAACTAATGAATTATGGTACATCAATGGATGAATTATATTAGAAAAAATGGATTGTGACAAAGGATTTGAAGGTTTAGTATGGTAGGTAGGTGTAAAATTTTTGTATGTAGGCAATGATATGGTTGAGAAATAAAATAGATATTGGTATAAGGTAGAGCATAAGAGTATTTAATAATGGGATCTCCTCTACTACTAATATGTGTAGCATAACCATTTTTTCTAGTGGTAGCCATGATAGAAGATGTGTATGTAGGAACATTGGTTATAGATGTAGGCACATACATGGATATCTCAACTTGGGTTCAGGGAATAGAAGGTCCAAGATTTTGACACAACTAACTATTTTTATAGTATTTTCATCTAATATGTGAAATATAACACATAGAAATTCCACACCATGTTCATCATTTTGAATAAACTTCCTTAAACCTTCAATAAAGGGGATTGTCTCTCAAGCCAAGTGCTATTAACTCATAGATTGTTGAAGATCTTCCAATTTCTTGTTTATCTTCCACAATCATTCATTAAACACTTGCATTGAAGAGTCATATCCCTGATGAGAAGCATGAAGAAAAGGATTCTTAATAATTTTAGGCATGGTAAGTGCTTTATTAAGAGATGCAGATTCACCCAAGATCCTTGGTGGAAACAAGCCAACAACCAACTTAGCCTCAAAACCCTTAGTGTTTAAACCATGAAAATACATAAATCTATATAGCTTTTTCTCACAAGGATATTGGATTTAGAATTAATGAGTAATGAAACTCACACACGAAGACAATAAGGCATATGAAAGAAAAGTGTAAAGGAATTTGTATATTCTCTCAATGTCTTTTATACAATTCTGAAATAAAGTGCAAGCACTAGTAATGAAACAAGTGATTAAACAAAACAAAAATAGTAATAAAACGGTCAATTAACCACTTAATTAAGAAATATTGACTATAGAAATTATAGATTTCAACAACTAAGCTCTCTAAATTTAAATTTGTATACAATTAAATTCAAATTTGAGTATCCAAATCAGATATTATTCAAGCTATATTGAGTTCACCAAGATAAAATATTGTGAAAAATGAATCTAGCCTAAGAATGCAAACTAGGAACCATTTTCAAATAGTTTAATTAGAGAACAACCAATTAGGCTCAACTTTAGGCCCTTAAGAGAGTCGATCCCTTTATTTTATTTCACCCTTTTAATTTTGATGGGATATGATTAGATATGATTAAATTGAGGATGCAAGAACTAGGAAGAATGTTAGAGAACTAACCAAAATTAGTATACATAGTAATCCACAAAGCATACACACTAATTCTAAAGATACATTTTGAAATAGGATTGAGAAAGGAACCCATGTTTTAAATTTGAGATTGAAAGCAACAATCTATATCAATAGGTGATACTAACTTGAAGGTTTCTTGTAAACATTTTGTGAGAAACTTCAAGATTAGGATGCCCTATAGATCATTCTCTTAAAATTTTGGTGAAAAAGTGTCACTCACTAGAGTGAATTGAGAGTGACCAAGGTTTTTGCCTCTTCAAAGTTTAAATCTATTTGTCTGTGTTTGCTCTTCAAGAATCTACAATCATTTTTGACAAATCTATAACCTACACACAAAATAGAGGAAAATGTGTTAGGCTATATAGGGACTTTCATAAATCAAACCTTGCGTTGGAACTAAACTCCACTATAGCAATGATGTTTAGAAAGAGAGTGCACGTTTCATTAGGTAGAGGCTGGAAATATTAAGAAAATGTTGAATACCTTTATAATGATCTTTTTCCTTGAACCTTCATGGAAGGTTGATGTTTATAGGTAGGAGTTAATGCATGCCTTCACTCGCGGAGGAAACATATAAAATTTGTCACATGTGCCAATTTGAATACTTGAATCCTTAACAGCTCCTTCGCTACCATGAAGATGCCTAATTGCTTGCTCAATTAGAATTGAATGATAGGGGTTTTGACTTGTGAAAGAGATGTACAAATGTGTGGTGAGGCTTGTATTTATACAAGCAACATCACAAAATGTGTTGATAATTTTGAAGAAGGTAGGTCCATTAAGAGAAAATTGTCGCTCAACAAAAGTTTATGACCATTACTAAAATGACCAGACACTAGCACGTAGCACTATAGTTTTGCTATTTTAAAATGAAATTTGGTCTTTGTGCTTGAAATTGTGCCGAGCTTCCATATTTGGCCAATGTAATAAGAATAATCAATCATTTATCAAGGTTGTTGGTAAACAAATTTGTCACTGCAATATTGTCTTCAAAATTCATGACCCCGTTTGCCCAAGAAGTAGTGACAATTGTGCCAACAGTTGGAGAGATTATGATAAAATAATGATTTTTCACAACCTTCCTCTACATTTGAGAGGGGCATCTCCCTCGTATGATGGGGGTATTTAAGATTTCTATGTACTTTTAACCTGAATGTACATAAAGGAGAAAACATAAAACTAAAACAAGATGAAAAAAAGAAACCCCAGTGATATACATACAAATACCAAGTAGGATTTCAAAACAAAGAACAATCACAAGAGGGTTTTAGAATGCACTGCAATGATGGTGAAAGAAACATAACGAACCTCAACATATGAAGAGATAAGTTTACTAGCACATCCAAATAAGGTACTAGGATATGAGTGTGTTTCATAACAACAAATACATGGATTATTAATTCTTTATGCATATGTCTAAAAAGGTTACCAACTTAACATACAAGAAGTTATCAATGATAACACATAGGAACATTTAGAACATATGAACAAATGTCTTCTTTATCATCTTTTGAAAGTATACAATCCCAAAATCCTTCTTATACACATTGCAAAGAAAACGTTCTTCCAACATATCTCTGAAAATTTCTCTAGAGTTTCCCCTTTGTAAGAGTCTCCCTCCTTTATCATAAGAATAACCTCACAAGAAAACTACCGAATAATCACTTAGTAACTACCTTTGTATTTCTGATAAAATAAAATAAACTTATTTTAGTTAGAAATTTATAGCTTACTTCCTAACCTGATTACAAATACGTGACAAAAAATCACTTTTGATATAAGATAACCAAAAACTTATAAACCTTGAGAAAAACCTTCAAATAATCGATCTCATTGATATGGGCATGTAGGCTTTTCCCAATCCATGAATCACATTCTTAATAATGATGTGGCCTTCGAGGATACAAACCCCATCTGCTTTTTTCTGAGCATTAATCCTTCCTTCAAAACACCTATATTAGATGATATTTCCCTTAACTAAAGTCAAGGTCATTCTTCCATAACTCATTAGAGGTGTTCGGAAGCATTTGAATACATTTTTAAATAAAGAACCTCAACTGCTTTCATAAAATCATCATTTCTTTTCTTCTAATGAGATAATGTACTCAAAATAGTATTAGCTATTATCATGGGCCGGGCGATGAATTTGTATGCAATGTAGCAATCAAAACATACTTGATTCTTAATGGTTGTTCTCGAGGGAATCTTTAAAACACCAGCTGTAGTTGCTAACATTTCATGATTGTGGTTGCCATGAAGTTCTGAATACTCTAGCGTCTTCATCAAATTAGCCATTTGCTTTTGTATTGTTTAAGCTTCAGCTGATTATCTTCTTTGATAACTTCAGTTATTGGGGAAATGAATGAGTTTGAAAGGGCGTTCGTTGTCCATGGTCAATTATGTGCGCAATATGAAATCATCTCATTTCTTTCCTTGAAGCATTAACATCGCTATGAGGTAATCCGTCAAACAATTTACGTGCAGTCTCGTTGCTTCTACATTTTATGAGACCACGTTTCGTTAAGGCATTATGTTGGACAATTCAGATGCCATGAATCTGCCTCCACATTTACCAGACGCACATACGCGATTATTTGCAAGATAGCTGGCACGAGCATGAAGATCAACAATCGACCTTTTATAAGCAAAGTTTGCAGTGTTTCGAGAGAGCTTTATCAAATCATAAATTTTGAGAGCTTCCTTGAAAAATCCATTCTGTGCACGTTCTGCAAACATTTAATTTCAGTCCTTGAGGTGACATTTTTTTGCGGCATTCTGTCAAATAGTTTTGGTGTGTTGTCTATTCTTCACATTTCCCACAAGAATCCTCATTACCTGTTTGAAAGATCCCACTTAGTAGAAAGTTTGAGCTTTTCTCAAGCTCCTACAAATTCCATTACGTTCATTTTCTCTAACCATTTCATCTAGCACTCTGAGACGGCATTTCTTTGAGGCAATTTAGCGAACATTTAGCGTGCAAGCTTTGTGTTTTTACATCTTGATTCTTGCATATCATGCATTCCACGAGATGACACATCTTGGAGGCATTCTTCCAAACAATCCTCACCCGCGCGCTGCATTCATGCCTCTGCATTATGTTTTTTTAATAACCCGACTTCAAGGAAATTCTCCTGAACTGCATCCATTAAATAGAGTCTACTGAAACTCCATCCAGAAAACCCCTTGATCATTTGATCACAATAATTAGCAACTTGATTGACAATGATATAGCTATCAAGTCGGGAGGGCTCAATGATTGGCTTAATAATTGGAACCATAGGATCTTCTTCGGGTAATTTGTCTTCACCAGCTACTTTACGTGTCAAGTTATCAGCTCTTCTTTTCTGCAGCCAGGCCTGCTATTGAGTTTATTGCCATTGAAGATTGCAATAATAATATTGAAATCTACGTTGTTCCCCTGAAATATTATCCATGCAGTACTCAATTTGAAACTCAAGATTCTTTTCAATAGAAGGGTTTGTGGATAGCGCCAGCCTGTCATAGTCACCCTGGGTCACCAGTAAATTAGTTTCCAACTCAGTCATAATGGCACTAAAGTGTAGAGTTCGAAATTTTGACAGGAATATCTTCAAAGATATCCACCCATGTCAGATTCTTCTCTCTCAACTTTTACCCAGTGAATTCGGCAGCGGCTAAGCTCCCTCGAAAACGCACCCAACCCACAAAAAAAATTAAAAAAATTTGACAAACTTTTGTTTTTTTCAAATTTGAAAAATATAATAAATTTTTTTTGGTTTTTTTTCTATTTGAAATTTGGTCAACCTTACATTTTATAAGGAGCTTAGTCGAGTTCCTGAATTCTTGATTCTTGTAAAGATCCATGAAAGTTTCTTGAAGCTTCAATGCCTTCTATTTGCATTTTCTTAAAAATTTCTCAATAAACTCAGACCCTGTAATCATTGCACTCATGATACCAAACTTCTTTAATGCCATCTATTTTGGTGCAGGAGAAGAGAGGATGCTGACAAAAGCTAGAGACATTAGCTTAGAAATATAAGGAATTGGGCTTCCCACTAGTTAATATAACTCTTTTCTTTCATTCATAATTTTATTCATTACATTTACTTTTTATCATTTCTAATTTATTTTGGCACATTCGTATTTACTTTTCAAAACTCACATCTTGCATTCACTATAATTTGGGAGTTATAAGTTTTAATTTCACAACATTTGATTTGTCAAAATCACATTCTTCTTTTTATTTTTCTATTTTTTATAAACTTTTTTCAAGAAGTGAATATATTTGATATATATGTAATTTTAATTTCACTTATTTTTCTCCCTTTTAGATATTTTATCATAACTTTTGTCTGGGAACAAATAGCTGGCTATAAAGTGGAGGGATCACCAAAGTGAGCCCCAAATTTGTCTAAAGTAGTAACAAGATATAATTTATGACAATACAACAAGAAATGTATTCATGTAACTAGAATACAATAGTTTTAGGGGAGGGTCAAAGTCCAATGCATTTTTCTTGACTGGCTCTATGACTTAAAAAGTGGGTCTCAAATCTCTTTCAATCTCTTATATTGGGAAATGTGATAGTTTATAAAGTTGCTCCAAACAAAGCTTGTACTACTAAAGACCTCACTAGATGTGCCTTCTCTTGAATCAAAATAAATGGTTGCCCACTCTATGATAGTTCTAAGCAAGAACTAATAGATGAATAAGATTATATCAACCAATTAATGATTTACATATTTCTCCATAATTTTTTTTTTTAAAAAAAATCTACAAATGAATCATTTGACATTAGGAACCATCTAGTCACAATAACTTGATATAAGATATAGTTATAATTTTTCAACTTTTCAAAAAGATTCAAATATTTGGAAAGTATTTATAATAAATAATTTCTTGATAATGATTGTCACGAATCACTTGAGTATATGACCACATGCATTTAAGTTTCCTATAGAATATAAAAGCAGCAATTCTTATAGAAATCACAACTATTTAAGATCATGATTACCTCAATTTTCACTTTCAAAGTAATTCAATTCCTAAAACTTAATACTCCTCTCTAGACCATATTATTTGATTCTATGCCTAAGATAATTCTATTTGATAATAAAAAAAATTAGATGATAGTTTTGATCATCCAAATCATTCTTGATTTTATAAAATAGTTAGTAAGAAAATAATGAAAATTTAGAATACCAAAGTATATACTTCCAAGTTTAAGAAGTCAGTGATCTTGGAGATTTAATATATCAAAAAGCACAAAATAAATCATTCAACTTTCATACATGTGACCACATGGTTGTTTCCATCTTTGCATGATGTAGCATCAAAAAATTATGGAGTGAATCAACAAGTATATTGCATTTAGGTTTTCAAACACATTCAATCAAAAAGATACTCAAGCTATTAAAAGACTTGAATAGGTGATGGATATCACACTACAAATTTTTGTCTATCAAATTATTGAAGAATGCCCATAATATCAAAATTATATAGTGGTAAGGAGGAATCAAAATTAATCTTCACTTGTTGAATAAATATTTTTTTTTAATTAAAAAGACAAGAAAATTGATATTATTTGTATTAAAAAGTTTGCCCCTCTCTTTCTATATTTTTTTGAATTAGTTCTTACACATAGTTATTAATGTAATGTTTTTGAAGTCATGTCTTATAATATCAAACTTAATTTTGATATTATGGTTTATTTTGTCTATGTTGATTAAACTTAATTTTATATTAAGTTAGATTGTTATTACTATGTTGTAACTGATAAATTGTTGTTAGTCGTCCATTAGACTATTGTTCAAGAAGAATAACGTCCTTTTTTTGCTTCTTTTAATTATCAAAAAAATATTTTTATGAAACATATATAGATTTAGAATAAATATGTGGAATAAGTAAAAAAGAAAATAAGTACTAGAAGAAAATTGAAACTTGCTCAACTAGTTTATGTGTGATCAAGTGATTATCTTAAATCCATTACTTGGATAATAAGAGTTGAACTATTCTCTACTCTTCCATTATTATGTATGGTAATTTTCTTGCATTGGATATATTATCTTCTTCTTATGTTTAATTATCATTATGGAATAAATTATATATATCAA
Organism: Chamaecyparis obtusa; assembly: GCA_027943335.1. Classification (NCBI taxonomy): domain Eukaryota; kingdom Viridiplantae; phylum Streptophyta; class Pinopsida; order Cupressales; family Cupressaceae; genus Chamaecyparis; species Chamaecyparis obtusa. The sequence continues at coordinate 451,658 of BSBK01000535.1, forward strand.
CTATATGCAAATACACATTTATGTAATAGATTTCTTGTTGTCTATCATAAATATATAGAGAAAATAAATAGGAAAAAATGTAAGACAAGATTTCTACCCTATATCTAGCCACACCTTCAATTGAGACAAGGTGAGTAAAATAATAACTAAAGAGAAAAATCTTCTTACAAAATAATTTTTTTACCAAGTGATGTGCTCAAGATGATTGGTTGATTGTTGGATTATAAAACTCATTTTAGCTATTTTTGATGAATCTGTTCACCTTGTTCCAAGGCTCCAAATTTGACACAATCTAGAAGGATGTTATTAAAGGCTGACATATTTTTTTTTTCACCTACCAATTACATTTTCTTAAATATTAGTGATTTGTCTTCAACATGCTCATTTTGTGTATATCCAATAAAGGTTGTAGTCTATGATACCATATTATTTTGACATGTATAAAAAAAACTAAAGTCTCATCAATAACATCATTTTTTGACGTGTTTTAGTCATTGTATTCTATGCAATCTCATTTAGATAATGTGTTTTTATCAAAAGATTTTTTTCCTCTATTAATGCTACCACATTTTGCATACTTGTCTATTAAGGTAGTCAAAACTATAGTATTCAAGATAAAAATGTAATATTGTATTTTAAATAATTTTATCAAATAGTTCCTTTGCCTTTGTATGTTTTCACATTTGGTAGATAGAAAATTAAAAAAATATGGAAAACTAAATTTAAACTTAAAAATCACATTTCAACAAAATGAAATTGTTTATAAAAAAAAGTACATTTTGAATCTAGGCAATTGGTTGTGGCATTAGGAGTACTACTGAATATCTCACTTAGCTCATCCATATGTGCTTCAATATGCATCCACCATTATTCTTTTACCCTACTAAAAAACAAACCTTGTAGCAAAAAATATCTTAAACTTTCAAAAATAATGGAACTTTATCACAACAAAACAACCTTGTAGCAAAAAATATCTGAAACCTTAAAAAATAATGGAATTTTATCACAACAAAACAACCTAATAATTTTGTCCAAATCTTGAGAATTTTTTTAATATGTACATAAGTTCTTTCTTGATCCCTAAAAAGTCCATTTTTATCATGCTAATTAACAAACAATACTTTCATACTCTTTGATGTGTGCAATATCTTACATATGTCCTAACTTATCTAAATAAATTAGGGTTAGTACTTAAATAAAACATCAAATGTGAAAGTAAGACATTATATACTTTAAATTAACATCTAATGTCTAAATAGAAGGAAAGAAAATCTAAATTTGAACTTTGAATCTAATACTTGAAATTCATTTCCCCAAATCATAAAACTACTTTTGATCAATTTTAAAAATCATAGATTTAAATTCATATAAGAATTTAAAAGATACTAAAAGAATTAAACCATTTCTTAAAAATAAGTACATATTAATCAAGTAATTTAATAAATATATATGCCAAATTTCAATGAAAATCATACCACTTATATATTAAATGTATATACTAAAAGGTGACTTCATTAATTAATTAAATATTTATTATTTAATTAATTTATCGACTTGATGAGTTAATTAAATATTTATTCTTTTATTTATTAGATAAATTATTCAATTTATTTGATAAATTCATTATAGTTTATTCTCCTATCCTAAGTCTTCTAAATAGTTTAAGTGATTTAATCAATTATACACTCACTAAATATGACTAAGTCCCCTAGTCCACCTCATCCACCTAGTCACCTAACACATCACTTTGGCTAAGATAAATAATTATTATTAATTATTTATTAATCATTATCCTCACCCACACATGTCCTATTCCTAAGGGCTATGTGGTCTCATAAGACTTGGTCTCATGACCACATGTCTTCTCCTGAACCAAGTCAAGAGACAATCCCTATTCCCAAGGGGCTTCTCAAGCCACCTCTAAGGGTCAAAGGTGACTCATGAGACACTTGTACAAAGAGTCCTCATGAGGAAAATTTCCTTCCCTCTTCCTCTCAATGGTCTTTGTGAGACACTTGACATGTGTCTTTCCCTTCCACCTTCTTCTCTTCCATGTCAATGTGAGAGGAACATCATCTCTATTCTTCCTCTCACATTCCAACTACATCCCCCTTTCTCTCAACTCCTTCAACCAAGTCAATTCTAGCCCTAGGATCTTCCACCTTTCAATCTCCACCGTAGGATTGTGCCACCTAGGCTTGAGTCCTCCAAAAATCTATAAAAGGAGCCTCATTTTCCCTTTGTGAGCTAATAGCTAATAGGCAATCAAACATTCTAGAGATCAAAAGCATTCAAGCATCCAAGTTATCCTCATATCATTTGCATTTCATCCATTAGTTTTGCATAATCAAGCTTAGGCCATTTTGCATACAATCATATAAATCTCCACACTTTGGTAGCATCTTGGGAAGGAGATTCATTTGGAAATATGAGAGCTCACCATCTTCAAGAAATCAAGGCAAGGAGAGCAATGGAGACAAGCTATATGGTAGGTGAAGGTAAATCTTTATTTTAGTTTCATTTTATTGTAATCTTCATTGTGTTTGCATTAGGTTGATTTAATAGCTTAGATTAGTTAATATTTCATTTCTAGCATTAGTATAACTTATTTGCATACATTTTTGGCACCCACTGTGGGGCCATCCCCATGTTTTTGACATTTTATTTGCAGTTTTCCATGTGCAAATTTATTTCCTGGTTGTTTCTACGCATCCATCCCCGATTTCTACACATACTTTTTTGTCGGCCATAAACTCTTTTATCTCTGTCTTTTCCATTATGTCTGCGCATTCATTCTACTGTTCTACATTTTCATAAAACTCTTCTACGCATCTGTGTTTCCTATGCATACATACCATCGCAGGGCACATAAATCACTTTCTACTGCGCATCCATCCATTTCACGCATTGGCCCTCTGTTTCTGCACATTTGTCCTCTGTTTCTACGCATTCGTAGTTTTTAGTATTAAAATTCAAATTTTTAATCTTTTTTGTTTTAGCTAACTATTTTTAACAAGTGTCTGTTCACTCTGGTAGTTTCTAGGCTATTTTGCAAGATGATATTTTGAAGACCCCATTGCTAAATTTCTAACAGTTTATTTGCAAGTTTCTAGGGGTTTGCAAAATAAAATATAACCTCGTTTGGGCTTTAAAATATGACATGTTTTTCAAATTTGTGTGTCTTCTTTAGAATAGATTATTTGTTTGTTGTGTCTTGCTTTTAGAAGATATTTGTAATCCCAAAATTATAACAATGTATCCTCTCCCCTCACCATTCGCGAATCTTGGGTGTAAGAGAAATTGTTGTAATTTTTAGAGGGTGGTCTTTGGTGGGAAAAGAGGTACTCACCCCAAGGAATGACCCAACCGGTAACAGGCTAAATCCAAGCCCTTCCAAATTGGTATATAAAAAATGCCAGTGTGATTAGTCTCACATTGGACAGGTGTGAATTCATTGTGGCAACCAAAATCTCCTCAAGTACCCTAGTGGTGCGTTAAAGTCCCTACATTGTTAAGGTGAAAATCTTACTTTGAAAGGATTGGGAGAGCCCCCTTAATTGGGAAAATGACTTGATCACAACCACCTGAACGGATGACCTTACTAAAAACCTTTGTGTAGTGGCCAAAAACCTTCTATTTGTTGGCTCAAGGGGTCACCCAAGCCCGTGAAGACACCCCACCTTACTCACGGTTCATACTAGAGATAGTAGTTCTTTGGGAAGTAATGACCCATTGAATTCAGAACTTGGTGTGCTAGAGAAGTGAGTGCACTGTAAGGAGGAGTCTGTGCCTCCAAGTTCCTAGACTGTCCGATGTGGATTTGTGTAGCTAGATTTTATTATCCTAATGGGGATTCAACAGATATTGTCCTTGCCAACCTTAGGATTGTAAGTGTGTTTGTGCATTCATACTAGATTAAATTAGATTAAATTATTTATGTTAAATTGCATGTGTGTGTTTATGCATTTCACTTTGCCAAAATGAAATCATCAGAAAAACCAAAAAAATTCAAACTTTCAAGCCAAATTCATCAGAAAACATAAACTTGGGCATCTATTACTACTTGATGTGCATTAGCTCCATTGAGTTGCGCATTCATGACATTCTGCTACGTTTTATCACTACTATAGCACATCTGTTCAACAACGCTGCACATTTATCTCATATTGTTGCGCATTTGATCAACTGTCTTGTGCATTTGTTGCTGCACATATACAATAGAGAGCATTCCTACAGACCTTATAAATTTTCCAATCACTTTTTCAGATAACCATTTTAGTCTTCAGTACAATTCTGGAAACACATTCGGCTTATATAGATCTTTGATCTTCAGTTTGACCATTTTTATCATTTTTCATCATCTTTCTATCATCTAAATCCCCATAATCATTCCAAAATCTTCCAATTTCTCCAATTAGTGTTGAATCATTATCTTAAATTATCAGATTTTGGCCTTTGTGAGTTTTAATCATATCAGGATTTATCATTTTTAATCAAAACTTACCTAGGTTATTATCTCTTGATTCTTCTTTGTCTTATCATAGTGAGATCCATACCTCCTATTGACTTAGATTATCAAGTTGTCCTATCTACTTCAACACTTTTCAATCTCTTTTTTATATCTTTTCAAACAAACATATTCCAAATCTTTCATCAAAATCTTCCATCCCAACATCATCTTTCACATTTTATGGTTCAAAATTGATCTCAGAAACTCAAACAAACCACTAATCCAGAATCTGTAGACAAGATGGAAGGAAACAATAGCAATGAGGAAAACCCTTGGTCATCTAGAATTCCTAAGAAAGCTTCACTTTTACATCAGATGAGGAACAAACAGATCAAGAGTTAAGAGATGCTATGCAAGATGCTAAATTCTACAATGTCATGGAAAGACTCCTAGACATGGATAAAGAGATGTATTTCCTCATGCTTGCTCAACAAGGGGAAAAATTACCAAGTGATTTTGATGTTTCCACTCTTAGAGAACCACCTATTACAAACAATCAAGAAATCCCTAGTGGTTCTCAAGAAACACATACTCATGGAGCAAAGGAAACCAATCAGTAATCTAATGCTTCCCAAAACAATCAGCAAACCAATGCTTCCCAAAACAATCAACAAACCAATGCTTCTCAAAACAATCAACAAACCAATGCTTCCCAAAACACTCAACAACATAGTGTTTCCAAAAACACTAAGGGACACACATTATCTTTGGATCTTGTTCTACAAAAAATCCAGATGCTTCAACAATAAATCTGTGACATACAAATTGGATCATCAACTAAGAAGTACTCCTTGGATGATATATGTCCTTATCCTTTTGATAAGAATCTAGCAATGATTCCATTCCCTCCTCATTTTGAGGTACCCAAATTTGACAAATACAAAGAGAATTCAGATCCACAAGACCACATCCGTGAGTTTTGTGCTACCTATATTGAAGTCGCTCACAATGAAACCTATCTTATGTGACTATTTCCACGTAGTTTAGGAGGACAAGCCATGGAATGGTTCTCCAAACTACCACCAGGCATCAAATCTTTCAACGAGATTATTGACAAGTTTGTGACTCATTACTCATATAATATCAAACATGAAGTCACTATGCTTGATCTTTGCAATGAATGACAAAAGAATGGAGAACCCTTCCTTACTTTTTTGTAAAGATGGCATCAATTATTTTCCAAGTATCCATGAACAATTCCAGAACAAGAAAAGATGGTTATCTTTGTGCATAACCTCACCCAAGAAATGATCTATAGGTTGCAATTGCAATGTCCTCCAAACTTTAACAAGCTCATAGAAAATGGTATCAAAATTGAGGAAACTATGGTTAGAAAAGGTGACATTAAACTTTATTCCAAGGACAATGTTGGATCTTCAAATTCATATCCCAACAGCAATGACAAGTCTAAATTTTGGAACAAAAACAAGAATATTGTCAATGATGGGATTGTGGATAATCACAATGTTAAACCAACACAACCTCTTTTGAATCTCACAAGCAAGGCTAATGATACTCAACCTACTTATAGCAATCAATCGGCCAATCAGAACACCAACAACAATTCATCAAATTCGAGATTACCTTTTATGCCACATAGAAGAACTTTTACTCCTTTGGGTGAATCTCTTGAATCTGCATTAAGGAAGTTGATTACAAAGAAGCTCATTGCACTTCCTGAAACTAGAGATTTTGAACCTAGGGTGAAACCTTCTTGGTGGAATGACAACGATTATTGTGAATTTCATAGAGGGAAAGGTCACAAAACTAATGATTGCCAAAGAATTAAACATGCAATACAAGACTTGATTGAAAGTGGTAAAATCAGTGTTGATGAACATACCTCGAATGAGTCGCATACAACTTTTAAAGATCCACTTCCCGAACATGAGAATTGGAGTCCTTCCAATACTAAAGGTGATAATCAAGCCAAGTACAATACTACATCTTAAAAATATGTTGGTAACATTTTCGAATGTCACCCTTCTCAATACTATGCCAATGTGATTACTATAAAAGAAAAATCTGAGAGTCAACCAGTTAATGTTACTACTCGATTTCAATCCAAGGTTACTCTCCAAGGAGTCCCATCTAAACCCAGCACCTCTCAAAACAAGTCTGTTTATGTTCCAAAGTCCATACCAAATGTTTCCAAGAAATACAATCTTTTAGATCAACAAAAGAAAACACCAGCCCAGATATCTATATTAGAGCTTTTGCATTTGTCACCATCTCATAAGGATATCCTTGAGAAAGCTCTCTTGGAAACCCAGGTTCCTACAAATCTAGATCATGATCAATTTCAAGCTATGGTGGGACATTTGACAACCCCACATTATCTATCCTTCACTGAACATGATGATTTAGCTATTGATCAACCACATAATGCTCCGCTCCATATAGAAGTCCTTGTACAAAGTCATAAAATCAAGAGAGTACTAATAGATGGAGGAGCTGGCTTGAATATATGCACTTTGAAATTAGTCCTTGCATTGGGATTTTCTGAAAATGTTGTAGATCCAAAGAGGAAAATTAATATCAAAGCTTATGATGAAGAGGAAAGGTCATCCAAGGGATCTGTTGTTCTTCCTATCAGAGTAGGTCCTCTAGTCAAAGATGTACCTTGTCAAGTTCTTGACATGGATCTCGCTTATAACATTCTCTTGGGGAGACCTTGGATTCATTCTATGCAAGTTGTGCCCTCAACTTATCAACAATGTTTGAAATTTCCTCACAATGGTCAAGAGATCACTATCAAAGGAGATGCTAACCCTTTATAGTATTGTAGCACTGTGAAGACAACCTCTGATTCTTTGGTACCTTATAATCATGTTGGATCTTCTGCCACCATGACCATTGATCCAAGTAATATAGCATCAACTTCTAAATCTAATGGGATCAAGATAGACATAAAAGAATGAAGTATGGGAGAATACACTTTGGGCCAAACTTTTTGTATCACAGAGCTGTTGGAAACTACAATTGAAGCAATTTTTGTATTGTCATTGATGTCAAACCTTAACTGGTAAGACTGTTGCTATCTAAGAAAGTACTATATCTATTTAATTGTTGAGAAGGGGATAGGCAAGGTTGGTAACAATAGCACCTAAGGAAATGTTGAGTTATCTTGATACTTCAATGAGTACTTGATTATGTGGCACAATGATAAGACAATGTATTGTTTATCTAAGTAAGAATGAAGACTAAACTGGTAGGCTTAACTGCGCAAAAGTGAAGAAATATAGTTTAAGCCGAGTGATGTTAGTGTCAACCGAGCTAGTATATACTGAGTAAAATCAGTGTTGACCAAACATTAGTTAATTGCTGAGGAAATTTTTTTTGTGGTGACTGAGCTTTCTAATGAAGACTGAGGAGTTGAACATTGTATTAACTGAGCGTCATTATTTTACATTTGAGGAAGAATTCAGATTTCCAGCTGACATAGTTGAATTCTTGGATTATGTAAAATGTGCTGACTTTATTTATTGATTGTATGCAAGCATTTATTGCACTGTAAAATGTTTTATTGTAAATCTATTAAGAGATTTGAGATACTTCTAGAAGGATAGATGAAGAACATAAAGTTTGAAGGATTCGACGAATCTGACCTAACCCTAAGATCTACAAAGGAGATTAAGCGACAAAAGATGTATTGACCTAATTGAGGAAGTATTAAGGAAACCTAAGCATGAGGTTGAGAGAGTGGATGCTAGAAGTATTGTTGATGTTATTGACTATCTAAGCAAAAAAGGATGAAGGAGAAGTGGTGTGATTGCTTCAAGATATTTCCGAGCAGATCAGTGATGGAGATGGAAAAGGTTCACAGTCAGTAAGCTAGTAAATGTGTATGGAATTGGATCTGATATTTGCAAAGTGAGTTGTATGTCTCTCAGATCAATACTACTATTACTTTCTAACCATTGCATCAGTCAAAATCCTTTTAACAGAGGTTGACCTAATAGTCATTTGTATAAATCCTTTGAACAAGGTTTCCTTATAATGGGATGTATGTAAGTCCTATAACAAGGTGCACGTTTAACAGAGTGGTTGAAATCCTTTAACCGGGTCACACTTGACAGTGTGTTTGTAACCTTTGACAGGATTGGATTTTCACATAGCTCACTTCAGAAGAGTTAAAATAATAGTAACATGTTACAAAGTGGTTTTTCCCTAATTGGGTTTCCACTATAAATCCTGGTGTTAATACTTGTTTGAATGTTTTGGTTTGAACATTTATGTGTTGTACAAGTTAGATACTATTGGATAGTGGACTACACTATTATATGTTTTTGTTATGCAATCAGTAATGACCGAGTAGCTATTGGTTGTTGGATTTGATTTGTTGAAGATTTTTAAATTTTTTTTATACATCTAGACCTTATAACAACCGATTCACCCACCTCTTTGTTGTTCTAAATTGTTAGAGTAAAGTATTAATTATATTAATTAACTTCACTCCCTTCTTAAGATGTCAACACTTTTATTTTTAGTTGTTTATATTTAAACACACATGCACTAGTTGATTTAAACTTATGCACTAGTTGTTATAAATATAAACTTGCATGCATTAGTCTTGTAATAATTTAACTAATTATTACATGCACTAGGGTTGTCTTTCAAGGCTTTAGATCTCCTTTATATGGATGATCCATTGTACATTCAATTCATTCATTATTTGAGGATATTTTCTTCTTCATATTTTTGAGTCAAACCCTTTCCCTCTTCTTGTCTCTACTTCCTTGTAACAGGTTTTTGTATGTAGGTGATCTTCGGGTTTTGTGGATTTGTATTGCTCAAATCCTACATGGTATCAGAGCTTAGGTGCTAGGAAGGAGAAATGTAAGTTTTTTTTTGCAGGTTCTAAAGATCAGATCAGTTGCAAAGAATGGAGTTTTCAGCCTGTGTTCTTCTCACACCATTCAACTATTTCGAATGCACACCACAGATTCTGCTTTGGCCCACAAGTAGAGGCTTGTATCAAACAATTATGGCAATATAGGCTAAGCTGGATTTTGCATCAGAGATAGGTCAAGGTCACGCTCTCTTCACATGGGCCTTGCCTTCTTTTCATCTTTAGTGACACCATGTCAGTGGACCTTTCATGCCTCTCTTTTCAACATTGTGGAGGGGTTTTTCTACTATTCGTGTTGATGATTCTTTGCTTCCATAGTTGATCAGTTGTATAGACAATTGACACATGTATTTTCAACCAACACTTTATTCTTGCATAGTTGAGTAGTGTCAATAGAGTCACTCATACAGATTTATGTGTCATTTTCATCCTTGAATGATAGATGTTTTTCCTTTGTTTTCCATCTATTCATTGTTTGGGAGCAAATATGCAGATTATTGTCTTTTGTATCTCTGATTAATAGATGTTCTACTTTTGTTTGCCACATGTTCTTGGTTCAAGTAGTGTCACTGAGGGAGCTCATGTAGAATGATTCTGATCTTCATTTTGGTTTTAGAGGAATCTCTTCATTCAGCACTATGGTAGCTATCATTTGACAGATGTTTGCATTTTTCTTGTCACAAAGGATTTTCAGCTGTATCTTTTCTTTCTTTAGTTTTTATTCTCCTTAGTTGGATTTAAGGGGGGGTGTTGGTGTTAGATAATTCCAACTATCACTCCAGATTAGTTCTATATGGTGATTTACAAGTAAATATTAGTTATCTTTTATCTAATCCATGATTCATGGTTGACAGTTTGTTTAACTGTTCATGTTGATTGGTGAGGACTGAAACTCTTCACCGTAATTTTCTCTTGCAAATGGTAGTTTAGTTATGTATAAATCATGCACTATATGCATATTGTAATCAATTAAAAATGACTTCAAGAGACTCTCTCAAAGCCATAAGTACAATGTGTGTTGCCAACCCCCCCATGCTCAGCCCCGCTCCACTGACACAGGTGGCACCACCAGTGCTGACGGCACCGCTAACTACCAGCGCAGCGGTTAACCACCAGTGGCTGTGGCTAGCCACTAGGGCCCAATAGCTGACCACCAGCAATGGTCACCCACATGACCAGTCTCTTAGCTAGGGGCTAGCATTGACCCCTTACAAACTTTTTTGGAGGATTTTTTTTCTCTTCTGAAGGATTTTCACTGAAATTGGCATTCTGGGAGCTCCAGGCATCATTTTTCAACAAACGAGATATCGTTGGAAAGCTGGTTCCAAGCATGACACTCTCATCATGGATGTTAATCTAGTGTTTTTTGTCATCTATCTTTCTATTTTTTCTATCAAAGCTAGATTCTCTTTCTTGCATTCTGGGGGGCTAATTTGCTCAAATTAGCTCCATTTTTTGACCCGAAAGAAGCGTCGAAAAGCTCTTCTTGAGAACCATCTAGATTTCTACCTATTTTCATCATAATTTTTTCAAGGTACACAAGATTCAGATCTGAAGCTTTTTTGCTCTTCTCTTGATAAAGCATATCATTCTAGGCTTAGTGGTTCGATATTTGGATTGTGGGGGGGTGTTATTTTCTTGTTTCTATTAGGTAAACTAGATATTTATCAAAAAAAAACCCCTTCTAAAAAATAAGGCTAAGACCTCTTCTTGTCTAGAACTTCTGACCCCACATAATTATCACACATGGAAAACCCTGATGACATGGCTTCTCCCTTCAAAAGGGCTTTGGTCTTGTGTAGATGCAGTGCAACCAATATTACAGAGGCCCTTTGAGATCATGCAACATCAAAACAAGATGGATGAGGCTATGGGGTCACTTGCTTTACAGGTATCAGACAACTTGCAGTTTCATCTTGATGGGTGCAATACCCCTCTAGCTATGTGGACCAAGCTAAACACCTTGTTTGGTACTGTGAATGAGTTCAGAGCACTTCAGATTGAGGCAAAGCTTACCTCTCTTGTACCTGATTCTTTTCCCTCTATTGAGGACTTTCTGATGAAGTTCAAATAGAAGAGATCTTTGTTACATGGATGTGGAAAGCAAAAAACTGATAAAGAGTGCATTTATCTGATTCTATCTAAGCTTAGGGGAAACTTTCAGATCTTCTCTTCTACCTTTCATTCTACCATGGATGCTTTGGGACCTACATTCACCATGCCCACTTTTGAGGTGTTCTGTGACCATTTGACTAGAGAGCAGGCCAAACTTACTCAATTGGACTCTCTAATAGGATCAAAGAACCAAGCATTAGTTGCCTAGCCATCCAACGGAAAGCAGAAGTAGAAGCCAAAGCAGATATCAGATTCCTCTTCTCAGCACTCTACTAGCCCACCATCTTATTCTAAGAAGGAGAAATAGAAGACTAAGAGACCTACATGTTCCTATTGTCAGAAGGGACCTCATGATGAGTCACATTGTTTTCAAAAGAGATTTGATGGCTATAAGAAATAGTTTGTAGATTTGCGAGCTCTTCTTCAGAAGAGCACTGTTTCCTCTCCATCCTCTTCTACCTCACAGGGGTCTACTTTTTAGTCTTCTTCCACATCTTTGACATCTGGATAGGATTTTGGATAGGGTCATGCATTACGAGCATCCATTACATCCCCTTCACAAGTCCCTTGGATACTAGATTTAGGTGCTTCTCACCATATGGCATCTTCTCAAGGGGTCTTCTCTATTGTTAAGGCTTCTCCCATTCCTCATATTCTCATTGGGAATAACATTGTCATGACAGTCTATGGGAAAGGTTCAGTAGGCATTCAGGATGGCACATTCAATGATGTATTATATGTTCCATATCTATCTATAAACCTTCTCTTGATTTATTAGATTACACACAGTGGATTAGGGAAGATAGTTGAGTTCACTGGAGATCCAGTCTTCATTTAGGATAGTGCGACAAGAGGCATTATTTGCTAAAGGGATAGTTGGTCATTCCACTCATCTCTACACCTTCTCACACTTTGGTCCACCATCTCCATTTTCAGAGCACAACTCTCCTCTTTCGCGAGAGCATCATGTGGTGCAGTCAGGTCACTTGAGCCTTTGTATTGTTCCTAAGATCACTACTATGACTACCACACCACATCCTATTGAGGTCTTTTCTCTTTAGTAGGATTCTTCTTTAGCACTTCTTGAACCTCTAGCTTCATTCATCAAGCCACCAGGTGCACTTGTTGAGGATGCTACAGAGGACATTCATCTCCTCTTTCATGACAGTGTCAACACACCTATCACACCACCTACATTTGGGATTCTCTTTCAGGATCCTTATGTTTACTCCTTTGAGCATCAACTCAGCTTTCTAGTGACACCTCATCTTTCAAGGTTACTTCTTCAGTGTCCACTAACTTTCACTCCTTTGCATTGGAGTCACAGTGGTTTTTTCATTGATCCAGGGGTTCTTTCATTCCAGGGGGGCTTTAGAGCCTCGATCCTCTCTCACGAGGGGGTTGGTAGCACACATTGTACTTATGGCTTTGAGAGAGTCTCTTGAAGTCATTTTTTTTTCTTTTTCTTGCCTTTATATCTCTTTTTGGAGTAGGGTTTTTTCCCACTGGCTTTTCTCTATTTCTCCATTTTATAGAGATTTGGTTGTGCTGGGTACCTCATTAGGCCATGTTGTCGGGACCCATTTTTATGATTTTAGCACTGTAGTTTCCTTTACTTTCTTCTTTCATTGTTGCTCATCTTAAGGGGGGGTGTTAGAGTAACATATTAATTATATTAATGAACTTTACTCCCTTCTTAAGATGTCAACACTTTTATTTTTAGTTGTTTATATTTAAAAATACATGCACTAGTTGATTTAAACTTATGCACTAGTTGTTTTAAATATAAACTTGCATGCATTAGTCTTGTAATAATTTAACTAATTATTACATGCACTAGGGTTGCATTTCAAGGCTTTCAATCTCCTTTATATGGATGATCCATTGTACATTCAATTCATTCATTATTTGAGGATATTTTCTTCTTCATATTTTTGAGTCAAACCCTTTCCCTCTTCTTGTCTCTACTTCCTTGTAATAGGTTTTTGTATGCAGGTGATCTTCGGGTTTTGTGGATTTGTATTGCTCAAATCCTACATAAATCATATTAACAATTGGTATTAGAGTTGTTGGTGGTTAGAGAGAACAAGTTTAAAGGTACTTGAAGCAAATGATCAAGATGTATAAGGAGGTACCAAAGCTAAATAAGGAGAACTTCACTGCATGGAAAAGTTTGATGAAGCTGCATCTAGCTGGTATTGGTGATTTTGTAAAGTATTATGTTGAGCATGACTATGTCACACCTGTTGCACCTTTGACTGCTGAGGAAATGAGAGCTAAACAAGAGCACAACCAAGCAATGTTGGAGATTGCATCTACCCTAAGTTATCTAGAATTTGAAGACATCAAAGACTGCACTAATGCAAAGAAAATGTGGGACACTCTTGCAAAAATCTATGGCAGTGACATTAATGTACTGAGAGAAAAAGATGAGAGCCTAAGAGGTAAATTTGATGAAATGTGAATGCAAGAAGGTGATAATATTGCATAGTATTGTGGTAGAATAAAAGAATTTGTAAATGTTATTAGAGGAGAAAATAGAACTATTGATGATGAAACTATAATTGGAAAAGTATTGAGAACTCTGCATCCTATTTATGCCATCAAATTTTCAGCAATTCAGGAATCTAGATGTAACCCTAACAATGATCTTACTTTGGAAAGTTTGGTTGGTAAGCTTACTACTTTTGAACTTTCTAACTATGATAACTTCATTGTTGCTAATGTTGAATCTGCTTTTAAGTCACAAATGGTTTTGAGTAAGACAAAGAAGGAAAAATAAAGATGCATTAGTGTGAGTGAAAGTAAAAGTGACACATCTAATGAAGAACTTGAGGATCTAGAAGCTCTTATGGCTAGAAGAATGAAAAAGGGAAAAGGAAATTACAAAGGTAAACTCCCTATTATATGTTTTTAATGTAATAAAGTTGGTCATATAGCTGCTAGATGTCCTGACAGGGATGATAAGGATGAAGAAAGAGATAGCAAGCATAAAGACAAAAGAGAAGATAGAGGTTATCGAAGGTACAAGGACTACAAAGGAAAAGGTAAGAAATCTTGCTACATTGCCAAAGAAGAGACTGGCACTGATAGTGATGATTTTGAAATTGAAGTTGTCTATGTTGCAATGAAAGATGAGTCTGATGAGGATGAGAAAACTGCATTGATATCTTATGTGAACAAAAATGATAAATGGATTGCTGACAGTGGTTGTTCACATCACATGACTAGTGACAAAAGTAAGTTTGATACCTTAGATCATTATAAAGGTAGAAGTGTGAAATTTGGTAATGATGCACCATGTCCTATTAGAGGTAAAGGATTGATTAAGCTGACTAATAAGATCACTTATGAGAATGCTTATTGGGTTGAGGGTCTTAACTATAATCTATTGAGTGTTTCACAACTTAATAGCACTGGCTACCAAGTGGAATTTCATCATAGGAAGGCCAAAATATTTAATGCCATTGGTGAACTGGTTGGAAGTGGAGAACAGACAAGAGGTAATTTGTTCTATCTAGACCTATCTTAAGAAACATGTATGATTGCTCAACTTGATGATATTTGGTTATGGAATAAGTGGCTATGTCATGTTAATTTTGATAATCTAGTAGAAATTAGTAAGAAGAAGAAAGTGAGAGGTTTGCGTAGATTTAAGAAACCCAATAATGTAATGTGCAAAGAATGTTAGTTGGGTAAGATGAAAAAGTCTAGTTTTAAGAGAAAGACTTTTACTTCTAAGAATGCTTTAGATTTGGTTCATACTGACCTTTGTGGACCTATGGGTGTACAAAGCTATTGTGGCACTAGATATTTTATCCTATTTGTCGATGATTATACTGGAATGATGACTGTAATGTTCTTAAAAGAAAAATGTGATGCTTTTAAATTTTTTAAGTGGTACTTGGCTAAGATTGAAAAGGAGACAGGTAGGAAACTAAAGTGTCTGAGATTTGACCGTGGTGGAGAATTTATATCCAATGAATTTAATCTATTTTTTGATGATAGAGGGATCAAAAGGTAGATGTGTGCACCAAGAACTCCTCCACAAAATAGTATAGCAGAGAGAAGGAACAAATCTATCATGGATTGTGCAAGGACATTAATGATTGAAAAGAATGTTGCACAAAATTACTGGAGAGAAGCTTTAAGTATAGCCATTTATACTCTTAACTGAGTATAGGTCAAAAAATGTACAAATTTGACACCTTATGAGTTATGGCATGGGTATGCACCTAATGTAAAGTATTTTAAAAATTTTGGAAGCAAATGCTACATACTAAAGGACAATAGGAATGGGAAATTTGATGCTAAAAGTGATGAAGGCATATTCCTAGGCTGTTCCACAAAAAGTAAAGCTTATAAGTGTTTGAACTCTAACACTAACAAAATTGTGGAAAGTGTGAATGTCAAAGTTGATGAGTATGCAGAGAAAAATGAAGCTGACAACAAAAGAGAACTAGAAGATTATAGATCTTTTTTATATATAGAAGAAGGAGAGGCAAGTGACATACTTGCACCTGATGCAGAGTCTCAGGTAAGCAATGACAAGCATTAGGAAAACAATGCCGAGAGAGAAGAAGAATGTGTCGAGTGATAGGAGGAAGCTACAGAGTATCAGGAAGAGGTTGTCGAGCATTTAAAGGCTAAATCTGACAATCTTGTTGGTGAACTTGAAGAGAAAGATGAAAGGAGAGAAGAACCTATTTTGGAACAATATGTAAGGAGACATCACAAGCCTAAAAAAATAACTAGAGACAAAGATATTGGAGTTCTGACCAAAAGCAAAATAAGAGATCTGACATGTTTACTATGTGAATTTGAGACTAAGAAAACAAGGGAGGCATTAGAAAATGAAGACTGGATACAAGCAATGAATGAGGAGATAGACCAGATATAGAAGAATGATACCTAGACTCTAGTGCCAAGACCAGAAAATAAAAATGTCATTGGAACAAAGTGGGTGTTCTGGAATAAGTTGAATGAGCATGGTCAAATCACAAGAAACAAGGCTAGGCTTGTATGCAAAGGCTACACACAAGAAGAAGGAATAGATTATGAGGAGACATTTGCCCCTATAGCTAGATTGGAAGGAGTAAGAACCTTACTTGCATATGTTGCCTACAAAGATTTCAAGGTATACCAAATGGATGTTAAGTCTGCATTTTTAAATGGTATAATATTAGAAGAAGAAGTGTACATTGAATAGCCAGAAGGATTTGTTGATCCAAACAATAGACACATGGTTTGCAAACTGAATAAAGCATTGTATGGACTAAAGCAAGCTCCCATAGCATGGTATGAGAGACTGCACAACTACCTGATACAGATTGGATTCTCAAGGACAAATGACACAAGCAACCTGTACATGAAAAATGAAGAAGGTAAAGGAATCTTGTTGCCTAAGATTTTTGTAGATGATATTATATTTGGTGGACAAGATGCCTTGTGTAAGAAATTTTCAAATGAAATGCAAACTGAATTTGAAATGAGTATGTTTGGGGAGATCAAATTTTTTGTTGGTTTACAAGTATATCAGATAGAGAATGGATATGCTTTTCTACAAAAGATGGGATACCAAGCTACTGGACCTATAGGGCTACAAAGAGAGGGTGTTGTAAAACCAATTCTACAAAACCCAAATTACCAAAGAGATACTACAGGATTAGGATACAAAGGAGAAGGACCCAAAGAATCTAAAGGCAAAGAAAAGATCACACCTTTCCATGAGATATCTAAAGCTCCTGCATTATAATTCAAAAAATATGGTATGTATGTGGATCCGAAAAAATAAAGGATAGCGGTAGAAATCATCAATATACTTAGGGATAATGATGATTTTGACTCTAATGATTATGAATGGGATTCATTATCTGACTGTACTGAAGAAATAGGTGTTGATGTTGTTCATCCCTATAGTGGTGATTACCATGAGGGAGAGAGTTCAAGGACTGACTCGCTAGGATTAGTTCCACGTGATACTACTTTTGTCAATTGTGAGGGAAGTGAGCATTATCTTGCGATAAACGATTCGGATGAGAGTATGGAAATAGACCTTGCTGATACCATCATAAACCTTGATAACTTCTCCATAAATACCATTTCAACCTTTCAAACTGACCCTAATGATCCAATACCCCTTGTACACCCTAAGCTTATAGATTGGGATTCTCCTAGCCATCTAGAGCTTGATGTTTTGCATAATGATGAAACCATATTTGATTATGTTGGAATTAGAGATCATCTCCCACTAGGGGATCATAAGTTAGGATTTCTAATAGAACTCAATGACATGGTTTACTTTGGGGAGAGTGCCAATCCTTTCAATCATAAAAATATAAAAATAATCAATAGATCTAATGGTGAAAACCACTCAGTGGCAGTATTAGATCCAAAAATAGTAAAAAGAAATGATGCATCTGAAGGTGAAAACCTCTCTGAGGCACCTGATGATGGAAGGATTGATACTCATCCCAATTATCTGTATCAAGAGAAATCTGCCATCCTTATAGAACTAACATTGCCTCTTAACATTGGAATAGAGGAGTCTCCGTGCATTCTCAAAGTTGCAGCATCCTTAATAGAATCAGAGAAAGAATCTTTTTCAAAAAAATTCAAGGAGAGACAAATCAACTTCACCTGGTTCTATGCTGATATGCCAGGATTGGACCCTAATCTAATTATGCATCATTTGTCTATTGCACCAGGCATTAAACCAGTCAAGCAGAAGCTTTGAAAAATGCATCCGCATATTGCACTGATGGTTAAAGTAGAATTGAAGAAGATTTTGGATGTTGGATTCATTCGCGCTATTGATTATGCTAAATGGATTTCCAATATCATACCAGTATCAAAGCCAAACAAATCTATTAGGATTTGTATAGATTTTTGAGATCTCAATAAAGCTTGTCCTAAAGATGACTTCCCACTACCTAATATTGATATCATAGTTGATTTGACGCCTGGTCATGAGATGTTGTCTTTAATGGATAGTTTTTCCAGCTATAACTAGATCAAAATTGTGCCAGAAGACCAAGTGAAGACTTCTTTTACATGTCCTTGGGGAACTTATTATTGGAATGTGATGCCTTTTAGACTTAAGAATGTTGGTGCGAATTATCAGAGAGCTATGACCACAATCTTTCATGACATGATGCATACAATTATGGAAGATTATGTTGATGATATTCTAGAAAAATCCAAAGATAGAGATGGTCATTTAAGAGTGCTAGATAGAATCTTCACCCGGATGGAAAAGTATCAGATTAGGCTCAATCCAAAGAAGTGTGCATTCGGGGTCACATCAGGCAACCTATTAGGATACATTGTCTCAGCCAAAGGAATAGAAGTTGATCCAAAAAAGGTTAAGGAAATCATGGAGATGGCTTCCCCTACCAACATCAGTTAGTTAAGATCTTTATAGGGGCATCTCCAATTGATTTGAAGATTTGTTTCTCAACTAGCAGATAGAAGTCATCCCTTTCAACATTTGTTACATAAGGACATCTTATTCAAATGGGATGATAAGTGTGAGGAAGCCTTCACTAAAATAAATTAGTATTTGGAAAATCCTCCAACTCTAATGTCACCTATTCCAGGAAAGCCACTCTTTCTCTACATCTCAGCTACAGAAGTCTCACTAGGTGCTCTTCTGGCCCAACAGGACCAAGAAGGAAAAGAAAAGGCTATACCAGTACGATATTAGTCACACCCTTGTGGGATATAAACTAAACTATCCTTTGATTGAAAGAGCATGTCTAGTAGTCATCTTTGCCTCATAGAAATGGAGACATTATATGTTGTCTCATTCTATCAAGCTTGTTGCAAAGATTGATCCTTTGAAATATCTTTTGAGCAAGACAACATTAACTGGCAGATTGGCTAAGTGGGTTATGCTACTTAGTGAATTTGATATTAAATATGTGGATAGGAAGGCTATCAAAGGACAAGTCATTGTAGACCAGTTGGTTGAGGCACCACTGATAGATGATCAACCTATACATACAGAGTTTCTAGATGCACACATCTTAACATTATCTACACAAACATGGAATCTATATTTTGATGGATCATATACTCAGCATGGTTCAGGAGCTGGAGTGTTATTTGTCACACCACAAGGATACACAATTCCAAAGTCTTACAAGCTACTTTTTCCTTGCACAAATAATGTAGCTGATTATGAAGCTTTGATGATTGGATTAAAGATGGCTCTACAATGGAAATTCACTGAATTGAATGTCTATGGAAACTCTCAACTGATTATCAATCAGGTTAATAATGAATACCAGACCAAGGATGACAAGTTGTTACCATATAAATGTATGGTGGATGAATTTAAGCAATATTTTTCAATCATCACCTTTGAGAAGATTCCAAGGCATGATAACAAATTTGTAGATGCTATGGAAACAATTGCTTCTCTGTTTGATGTAGAGGATACAAAAGCCCGCTTTGAGTTTTGAGTGTAATCTCTGACTTATCCCGCGTATGATGATCCTAATATGAGTATTATATGTCATCTTATCAGAAATGATTCCTCGATCTATGGAAAAATCTATTCCTATTTGAAAAACAATATCATCCCACCTAATTTATCCTGAAACCAAAAACATACCTTTTTACACCAAGCCTCCCACTATATCCTAATATCTGATACCCTATATTGGCGAGGTCTTGACGGTAATCTTTTGCGATGTCTTTAACATGATGAAGATCAAAATGCCTTACGAGATGTACATGAGGGTATTTATGGGACACATTCAATTGGTCCTGCCTTGGCTAAGAAGCTCATGTGTATAGGTTACTATTGGCCTACTATGGAGACAGATTCCTTTCACTTTGCTAGAACATGAAAGAAATGTTAGATACATGGGAATCTTATTCATGCACCAGTACATGAGCTCCATCCTTTTACAACCACATTGTCATTCAGTCGGTAGGGACTTGATCTTGTGGGTGCAATTCACCCTCCATCTTCCAATGACCATAAGTACATTATCACTGCAGCTGATTATTTTACCAAATGGATTGAAGCCATTCCATTGATTATTGCCACTGGCAAACAAATATCCATGTTTATCCTTAATTATATCATTTGTAGATATGGGATCCCTATGTATCTTATTACTGATCATGGGAAGCAATTCCAAAATCAAGACATGGATGAATTGTGTGTGAAATTTCACATCACCCATAACTATTCCACCATTTACTATCCCCAAGGTAATGGCCAAGCTAAGGCATCTAATAAAACCATTGTCAAGATCCTTCAAAAGACCGTCAATGACATTGGCCATGACTGGCATGTCCAATTGAATCCCGCCTTATGGGCTTACCGCACTTCCATCCATACTCCAACTGGAGCCACACCATATTTCATCATCTATGGTTCTGAAGCTATATTGCCCCTCGAGGTCGAGTTTCTTTCTCTTCGTGTATCCCTAAAAGATTTAATTCCAGATGAAGAGTATAGGGTTGCATGACTCGCTGAATTGGAATTGCTAGATGAACATTGCCAGAGAGCCTATGATCATTTGAAATTCTACTAGTAGAGGATGTCTCAACAGTACAATAGTAAAGTGAAACCCAGAGACTTTCGAGTGGGTGATCTAGTCCTTCGTGAGAATCCCAAAAATTAGCAGCATTGTGAGAAGAAGGGCAAGTTTGAACCCAACTGGTTAGGTCATTTTGTGATTTCAACAGTCTATGATTCTGGGGCTTATCAGTTGTCTACACCTGAGGGAGTTCCCTTAGATGAGCCTCTTAACAACATGCACCTCAAGAAGTTCTATGCTTGAAATCCCAATGCAAGGGGTATGTATATAGATAAAATTAAAAACATAAAAAAATTAAAAAATCTCAAAAAATACAAATAAAAAATCAAAAAATACAAATAAAATTGCAATAAAAGCAAGTGGTGAAAACCTGGAAATAGGTACCATATGTGACAAGTTATCTCCTCTCTCTATTATGATTCTTCTAGCATGTCCGCTCATTGTATATACCCATAATAAAATGGCTAATCAATCACCTTTTTCTGCCATGTATATATCATAATAAAATGGCCAGTTCATAGCACTATCCACTATATATATCCATAATAAAACCCACCATAGCTTGCTCTTTTGTCTTGGTCTTCATCCTAATCTTGTTATGTCCTTCTTCATCCATAATAAGTCAGTCCATCACCTAGCTGGGGGCATGTCCTCGACCTAGTTTGGGAAGTGGATCTATGATAGTCATGACTCTTAGAGGACAGAATGGAGTAGTTTCCCTAGAAAAGAAAACACAGTCAAATGTTCTTACACAATGATATCCACACCATTAGTCATGACCTATGATCAATCTTTCAAACATGACCACTCATCTATACATATCAAATGGCTATACATCAAGCAACCTGATCAATAAACCTAACACTATCTTTTGGAAAAGAAATGTATATTCATGGTAGGCATGTTAGAATGATTTGTTGTAGATTATGCATTCATATATGGATTTCATTGTTATCATGTTTCCTATGCTATTCTGGGATATCTTTGACATGAGTTTAAAACTCCCATATGTCATTGATTAGAATGGCCAGGATGGGACATGATATTTTCTTTGATTGCTGTTTGTCGGATATTTTCTGATGAAGTCAAAGGAACAAGTAATTGGGGTGTCTGTGTGTAAGTGCCTTCATTAGTTTAATAGTGTTGGCAACATACAAATCATATTTTTATTTGAATTCTATTAATGGTGATACGCCACACATACCTCGACTCCAAATATTTGTTCCTTGATGGAGGGGAGAATATTCCTTGTCTTTTATGCAAATGAAACTTAGGTCATCTCAATTTAATTATACCTAGATGCTTGTCAAGTTTTCTATATTAAACTCCATGCACGAGGTGCTCAGGTCATCCTGATTTAATTATACCATGGTGCTTTCATTTTCTTGCAACATAATGAGCTCAATTATGAGAATCAAAGTCCAATTATTATGAAGTTCTAAGATGTTACATGAAGTTGTGGAGATATTCATTCCATCTTTCATTTTCCATTACACTTAGCCGAATCATGTTGCATATCAGTGCTCCTTTTATAGGGATTTGTAGTTTCTCTTTCTTATTAAGGTCATCTATTATCTTTGTCTATTCTTCTCATGTTAGACACATTGTTATTTAAGTTGAGGACATTTGGATATAAAAAATAAAACATTTCATCTTGCATTTTAGAAAATTTTGCATATTCCATTTTTCATTATTACATTTAATCATTTTGCATAGTTCGTTATGCATGTGTCATTAGGTTTATTCATTTGTATATAACCATTGTATATTTAACATGCATACTTTGATCATTTAGAGTAACATTTCATTCTATCTATTAGCTCATCATCTTTTACTTGTCATGATTTTGGTTATTACATTTTATCTTATTTTATCATATTATAATTTTCCTAATTATTTTGTAATTTTTATGAGATATACTTTTATTCATTGCATACAATATCATTTGCATTATATCATTCATTTGATCCATTACATGTATTCTCATATGTTCATGTATTATACATTATTTACATTGTCACATTCATCATTGTTTATACATCATTGCATTAGCCACACATAACATTAAATAACTAATCATTTAGTAATTGCATTTATATAAATATCATCATTGCATGCTAGACCATACATCATTATGCATTCAAAAGAAAGTAAACCATTTGCATTCTAGAACATAAGTACTATGCATATCAAAATAAAGCATCACATCCTGCATATGTCAATACATATATGTATATATAATCATCAAAACAAATCATAGTAGAACTTCATCAACATGTCCATCTATAGTCCATCATATAAGAGTCCATAAAAACAAATAAACATATCCAAATATCCAATGATATCTCATAAAATGATAATGTGTCCAAGTATGTCCATCAAGTCATAAACAAAATGAAATATACTGATACAATGATGATACAAGTGTATATACAATATGGCTAAGAGCCACTGCCTCTAAACTTAGTCTGTCACTATCTATGTGATGCAATGAGTCCTAATGCCATTGGATCCCTTGAGCTTGAAGGTCCTAATGGATCCCCTAAACCTAAAGGTACTCTAGGTGGTCATGATGATATCCCTCCTCCTCCACTACCTGTCGGTCCCTATCTCTGATAAACAACTATCCTCACTGCATAAGAGATATTTCTAAAGCTCCCAATCCACTGATCACTTGGCACAACCTTTTTGTATGCATCCTTCTAGTAGGTGATCTCCCTACCAGCCTATACCATCACTCGTAAGCTATCTCCATGAGGTCCTAACTCCTCTATCCACTATAGCTCATCTAATAGAGCCTCGGTCTCCCCTAGTCACTCTATGGTGATGTCTTGCGCATGCCTGATCACAAAATTATCACTCTCTAATGTCTCCACCCATCTCTCCAGTCTGGCGACATGGTCTGCATGTATCTATGTCATTTCTAGTCAAACTAGCAATGCATCTAAGTCAAGATCATCTTGCTCTACCTGTATATCTTGTGCCCCCACATCTGGCATCTATATATCATCCTCAATATTGAGCATATGCTCATCCTATAAAAATCCACCCTATAGTAATCCCTACTAGTCAAGTATGACATCTGCCTCATCCTGTGCAGGATCTTGTGTCTACACTGTGGGATCTTCCTATATCGGGGCAGCTGCTAGTATCTATCCCATGACACCTACTAAGATCTATAGTGGGGAACCTCTGACACCCTATGCTGGTACCTATCCTCATCTTTGTCTCTGAGGAGGTGGCATCAATCCCCATAATCATTCACCTCTACCTCTCATCCAAGGTCCATCTTTATCTCCTCTACTACCATCAAGTCCACTGTCACCACCATCACCTCCATCACCACTGTCACCTCCATCATCTCCTCTACCCCTCCCATAGCCTCTCCTATCCTAGCCTTGTCACCTATCTCGGTGTCTCTCAGCTGCATCCCTCTCTGGAGGCCTCTCTACTGAATCAGTCAACCTTGGGAATGGGTGCTCCCTAACATGTCTCTCATAATCAGCAATCATACATGGGTCTACGACCCCCTATCTCATGGACCATGCCTGAAATGGAATGTCTAAAAACCCCTACCTAGAAATCTCAAATGATGGCATCGGTCCCCAATCATGTCTCTCCTAGTGAGTGTGCATAAACTCTATCACTCCTTGTGGCATCCCCTGCATCCTACCAAACTATTGAAGGACCCGACTAACCAACTATCTCTCTATAATGTAAGGCATCCTCCCTATCAACCACCAGGAATCAAAATAGTATCCGAGTTGACGCTCATCCTCCCATGGCTCACACCCAAGGTAGGGTCTCTAGATAATAGAATCTATAGTGTCAAAAGTGTATCACCAAAACTCTAACTGACCCAACTTATGCTGAGTTTGGATGGATGTGTATAGAAATATATAGGGTTGTCCAGCACCCCGAAACCGCATAGCTACTAGCCGTGTGATCGCAATATGATCACATGCCCCACACATGGAGCAATGTGATGCTAGCTGATAAAGATGCACCTCTATGGTATACCACTTGATGTAGATCATGATACAAATGTGCTAGAAGACACACCTCCCAAGAAAAATGGGTCCCCTCATCCATCATCCTCTGAAGAGTCCGGCCCCAACCAACCACAAACCTATGTGATCTCCGATCTGGACACATGTATCCTCCAATATCTCCTGCCAAAACAAAGGGAAGTGGCTCATAAAAATCAACCATGTCCTCCCAACTGATCATTGTCTCATCGATGTCATCATCTCCAAACATTATCTAACATTTAGTCAGACCCCCGCGTCGATCATATGGTACTAACTCCCCAATGATAGGCAGGTGAAGGATGTGATATACATCCTTTAACATCACCATTATCTATCTTGTGGGGAGATGGAAGGTACTCATCTCCAAGTGCCATATCTAAGCCAGTGCTATCAACATACTCAAATTTGCTTGAATCTCAGGCGTATAGATGATATGGTATAGACCTATCACTCCTATCAGTAACTTGTCAGTCTCTGATAGTGTCGATCTTAGATTATGAGCCTTGGGATGTCTCTCCCACAACATCAGTGTGTCTGTGATATCCTCCTATCATAATCAAAAAATCAAACGATCGGATTTTTCTCAACCTGATCTATCTATCTATCCTATCTTATCAATTGACTACATGTTTATCACGTGTACCAACGGATAATTCTATCAATTATCTTAAGTCAGGAAGGTTAACTAGCGACCATGCTACAATGTTACCTATCTTGACACAAAATGATCAACATACATCACCAATAGATCATATTAGCTAATCGATATCAAGTCTGA